>CM035429.1:6821418-6858918 GCA_020310875.1 Ceratopteris richardii | reverse complement strand
GGGGAATCACGTGTATAGTTAGAGACTTTAGGAAATTATTTTGTAAGACCATCAAGGACCCAAATCTTCCTCTTCGGATGGGAGTTCATAATATGATTGAATTTTCTCCTTGGGCTTATCAAGAGATTTAGATATGTAATCAATGACCACTCATTGGCATGAAACAAGTGTTGATCTTTCACGATCTCCCTTATTGGAATGAGTTATTGATGAACCATTTGGTGGACCCAATGCATGTTTTCAAGTTGAATGTGGAAGCGATGCTCTGGAAGACATTAATCGGAAAGAAGGAAAGCAAAGCACAAAGGAATGACTTTGAAGAGCACTTCTATATGGAGGAGTTATGGGCAATTACCAAGCCCAATGGAATAGTGGTGCTACCTAGACCTTGCAAGATTCAAGAGCAATAGGTGAAGAAGCTGATTTCACAATTTTGGACACCTACATTATTTCAGAATCATTCTTTATAAAAGTGACTTGAGCTGAGAACCACGCTATTTGGAATCAATTCACATCATCCTTTTGTGTATTGGTTGTCCACCACCTTGTAACTCAAATGATGCCAGTTAGAAAGGATAATCTGCAATGCTCCCTCGCAAAGAGATCTTTGAATAAAAGTTACAAATTATAGAACTTGAAAAAAAGATTTTATGCTTGGTTCCACCCTAAAAAAGAATAAGTTAAATAAAGAATAGTGTTTCAGTACTTAGATGTGGTCTCGAAACCACTTCTAAAAACTATTATGCAGGCTACATGAGGTGAATATTGTTCATGCAAATGGATACAAGCCTACATACTTGGACATTTGGATATTCATTTCTATGAACTCACATGAAGCCCCATATGACTACCCACTTGTAAAAGCATATCTTTTATCTTTGTAAAAGTGCACATGTAAACAGAGCACTTGCAATCACGAGTTCTTAGGAGATCTTGTTATGAGTGCTTTGGTAGGTTAGATATAAATTGAGATCCTAAACTCTAGGCACATTTTTGGTAGGAGTTTGAATTTCAAAATGGCTCCAACTTTAGCTATAAAAATAGACTTCAAAAATCCGATAAATGAGCCCAATTTGGAGAGACATTTAGAGGGATTTCAAATGTATATTGAGCTCACACTATAGATCTACCATTGCCCTCATACTGTGCATTCATTCATTGCCAATATCATTGTACTCTATGTGCATTAGTCCTTACACTTTGATCATGTTTCATTTTCTATTCTCGATCATGTATCAGTCAAAACATTGAACTTCCCTGATCTATTTCTCAATGTAAGCTTGATCATTTGCAGTGATTTAAGTTGGTGTATATTCATTAGAAAGTCTATTGTTATTCTACAAACTTTCACCTTAATTGCCTCAACCATTCTCAAGTTCCGTGCCAAACATTTCCCTCTAGTTTGAATACTGTTAACTCCCAAAATTGTCGGGATAGATATCTGATTTGCTAAGCATCATTCTCTGAGCATAAATGATCCTTTCTAGTGAAATAAATTGTGAAAGGTAGCTACGATAGTCAATGAGATATTCCCAAAAGGATTTTCTCCAATTGCCACTAGGAAAGGAGTGCTTTTCTAGAAAAATGACTCCTTGAACTTCTCATGAAAGGCCTTCTCTATCATTGGATGATCGTCCATATGACATAAAACATTCTGCTAGAGTTTTGCCTTCCCTACTAAATAATTATTAGAGCACTTCATTTTATCACTTTTGAATAGGATTCCTCCAAAAGAAATCACCAAACGAGGATAACCATGATAAAATACATCGGCCATCCTTTTGGCCTTCAAGCCATGAGAATTGGAAAATCTTGATGATAAGCTTGGAGTGTGTGCCATGAGCTTAAGCAGGAGAAATGTCTTTCAATACCCTAGGTTATTTCCTTTAGAATGCATCTTTTGAAGAATTTTATCATTTTGTTGGATAATGTTTTCAGCTCCTCGATGTTTGTGCCATAGAAGATTAAGTGGATTTTCTTTGTCTCCTCATAATTGGGGAGGCGGCTCCAAAAAGATTTTAAATATTTTTTATAATGAATTCATGGTTTCGAATCCTTATTGAGCAATTGATCCTGTTTTTTGGGATCATCTTGGGAAGGAACTCTTTGATTTTATGAGCTTGCACATTCCTTTTTAAGTGATTTTCACCATCCTAATCGATCACCTTGAAGTCTAAGTTTGTTCATTTCTTTTGAAATGACCTAGTTTGAGATTCACCATCCCTTTTTTACATTGTACTTTAAAGAAACAAAGTCATTTGAAAAAATTCACTCTAATTTTTTTTCTCGTATCCTTTGATTCTCTTTGTGTGCAGGAACACTCATAAGTAAAATAACGAGTCGAGCAGGAACACTCTTCGAAAGCCTCCCACCATGTGCACTTATTTTCCGATTCTACCAAACGAAAATGTAAGGTGATAGGATCAACGTGACATCATGGAGACATAGTGGCCTTAAGCGGACAATGGAAGGTGATCACAATGCACAAGGGGTAAAAAAGATACCGAAAGTCCCAACTCATATTAAAAACTATACCATAGGAAGGAGTGAAGGGTTTTAAGCTTAATCAACTCTAGCTACAACTTCAAAACCTCCTAAGGATGCTTTTCAAGGTTCTCAATAGAAGAGTCCTTGAACATCTATGCGACATGGAGCTTTTCCAACATGTTGAAGTTCCAAATGAGAATCATAAATAGAAAATGGAATTTATTAAAGGAAAACATCTCAATCCTCTCTTCATTTGCGTTGGGGATACATACAATGAAAATAGAAAAGGACTGATATATAATGAGGTTTCCAACCGTCCATCTCTTGGTATGGTGGGAGTTGGAATCCCAAAAGATCAACGGCTAGTGATGATTGAACCCCACAAAAAATCCTCCCTGACTAGAAGTGTGATATGTAGTACAATATAAGAGCTTTTAAGCCACAAAACAATCCACCTCATGCCTAACAGATACTAGTAGTGGAGCTCCAAGCCATGAATAAGGTGGTGGTTGGAGTTTCAAGAACTCTAAGCTTTGAGGAAAGAAAGAAAGCAAAGATGTTTTATTAAAGGTAATATGTTTGGTCGCCCCACTATCAAAGTACCAAACATCTGAGTCTACTGCAGACATGCACTGCTCATGAGAAGATGGGTCAAAACTGCAAACAGTATTAAACACCCATTCTTCTTGCATAAGATTAGCAGACTCTATTTTTTGTGTAGAGGCCTCTGCAACAACCATTCAGGCCTCTTTCTTCTTTGCCTATTTAGTAGCCAATTTTGGACAGCTCTTGATGACATGATCATTTTCTTTACAGTATTTGCAAAACAATTTCTGATTTTTTGATTTCTTCTCATCTTTGTCTTCCTTCTTCGAATGTGCAGAGATTTCTGCTTACTAGTACAAGAGCTCCATTTACCTTTGCCCTTCTGACTAGCCAGGAAATCTTGATCTCCAACAAGCGTAATAGACATATTCTGCCTAGATTCGTCTTCGTGCAAAAAAATAGAGACTAACTCCTCAAATGACAAGGCATTTGGATTGCCTTTCATCATCAAATGAAGACTAGAAGCAAATCTCTGATATGAGTCAAGAAGACCATTTAGAACGGTGTGCACAAGTGAGGAACTATCCAGAGAATCACCTTCGTTCTTTTAAATCCTTAATCTCTGTGAGGAACTATCCAGAGAATCACCTTCGTTCATGTGCTCACTCTCCAATTGTTTTTGGAGGTAAGCAACACAAGCCTCACTCCTAGCCTGGTACAATGTGGTAAGTGTATCCCAAGCATCCTCAGCTATCGTGCAAGAGCCAGACAAAGCTATCAATTCATGTGCGTGAGCATCTCTTCCATCCCAACAAATTTCTTCTACAGTAGGTGCAACAAAAAACAGTAGCATGAATAGGAATCTAAAGAATATCATCATCTTCGACATCATCTCCATCAGCTCCAACACTTGTAATTGTAGTACCTATATTCTTAGGCATGACAAGATGTCTTTCAACACCCTGTCCAATATTCCATATTCCTTTTGTGACCAATACATGACGCATCATATAAGCCCACAAAGCACTCCGATAGTGCGTGCAGAGGTTGAAACGAGCTCAGATCGAGACTTTGGCACCACACAGTGAATCTGTTTTGATCTTAAAAACACCCTGAGTATGCTTACCGAATTCCGTGCAATTCTGAGACTGCAACCGAAGAGGTGTAGACAACACCCTAGATGAAGCGGCGACTTGCTCTGATACCAATTGTTGGAGTTAAAGGTCTACGGAAGCATGCGAATAGCACAGGGAAGAAGAAGAAGCTTGGAGCACAACACACTATACTGAATGTATTAGCATTAGAATGTACAAAGATAAGTCGCCTTTAGGGCAATAGGCATATATGCAAGGGGAGGGGAGAAAACCTCCTAAAGAGGGATCAACGTGACATCATGGAGACATAGAAGAGTCCTTGAACATCTATGCGACAAAACATCCTCCCTGAGTAGAAGTGTGATATGTCAAGATGCAAACTTGATAACAAGACATCTTTTGAAGCCTTTTCATAAATTCCTCTTTTTCTATATTTAGTCCTTGGAGACAAATAGAGCCTCGATAAAGAATTAAGAAGTAATCAGCATCCATGGCTTTTGAAGCTAATGGTTAGCCAATCATACTTCTAGCTAGGAGGTTGTGAGTTTGATTCCCAACATTGGTATTAGAGCCAAGTTGCGGAACCTCGGCAAGATGGAGGTAAAGGGGCTTCAATTTGTGGGCATTTGCAAAGGTGCTTATCCATATTGGGTGTGAAAATAGCTTTGGATTAGGCGCTTAGGCATTTATTCATGCATTAGAATTACTAGGCACTCGCATTAAACCATATGTAGATTTTATCTTTGCATGCCATAGCATTAACTTAGCTATGGATTTGCATGTGAACATGCTCTTGATACTTGGGATGATAGAAAAGTGGGAAAGAAACTTTGCGAGGACTTCTTCGTCCACAAGGTCTTCTCTAAACCTTTTTGCTCCATACTTTGGACATATGTGAAGCCTTGCTCATACTCGTTGCAAAAGAGAACATAATCACTTGGATGGGCATGAATCTTTGTGTAGTGCATATCGATGAACTTTAAAAGATTCTTTGCGCAACCATGTGTTGGAGGCATGCCATTACCATCTAGAAAAGCTGATATTTCAAAAGCAAACAAGGCATAAGCAATTACAATGATATTAGTAAATAAACTTATTTTGATGCAAGAATGAAATTTTATTTCAATTCCACTCTACTTGAAGAATTTAGAGACACTACTTTTTGACCATTCATAAATGGGTTGAAGATTGAGCATGGCGAGTGATGCACATAGAATTGTTATCTTTGCTCCATTGTAGAGTGGTGAATGGGCTAGTTTTTCCACGTTCTCATGTTCTTTCTCGACTTCTGATTGTGGAAATTATGTCCTATCCATGGAAACCCACAACATCATCTCCATCATCATGGTCTTAATCCATGTCATGAAACACCTCGAGCATTTCTTCCATCTATTCATTCTTTGTCATACTGCCAATATCTTGTCCTTCGACCTCCCATTTCATTATGTTCTACCCCTAAGAGGTAGATGGTGCGATGTCATGTGGGTCTATCTGATCACCACCCAAACCATGTGATTGGAAGTGTAGGCTTTGTAGTCTATCTCCATCAAAGGATTGATACTCTCAGATGTTTGTAGTACAAATTTGTTGTTTAGAGAATATTTTAAACTTGGGATGAGCACAAAAACATCCCATTCTCACTTCTAGATCCAAAGATGCCATCTAACACCATATTGGATATGTTAAGACATATCTATGTATATGACTTTATGTGTGTGTATGTGTATAGATGTATATATTTGTGTATGTGTTGTGTGTATGCAATTGGGTATGTATGTAAAACCATGAAACCCTAATCCTAAAAGCATAACCCTAAAACATGTATATGTGTCAATGTGTGTATGCATATCTTTGTGTATGTATATATGTGTGCATGTGTGTATGTGTGTATGTGTGTATGTGTCTATCTCTAGTTTTTTAGGTTTTAAGTATACTTGGTATTATGAATATGATAATACTAGTGTTTTATATATTTAATTATATATACAAATATTAATCCTAAAATCATAATTTCTTATACATTTATTTATATACACTACTATTTATTCTAAAACCATAGTTTTTTACATATTTTGTTATATATACTAATATTTATCCTAGAACACTAGTTTATATATCTTTAAATATATATACTAATATTAATACTAAAACCCTAATTCTATATATGTTTGATTATATACACTAATATTTATCTTGAAAGCTTTGTTTTATATATATAGGTGTGTACATGTATATGTGTGTTTGCACCAATGTATGTATGTAAAACCTTAATCCTAAAGCCCTGACCCTAAAACATTTATATGTGTGTATGTATATGTGACATGTGTAGCGTGAATTTGAGTGTATGCATGTGTGTATACATATGTGTATGTGTATATGTGTGTATATGTTTGTATATGTGTGTATATGTGTATACGTATGTATGCATGCATGTATGTATGTAGAACCCTACAACCCTAATCCTAATACATGTATATGTGTGCATGTGTGTATGTATATGTGTGTATATTTGTATATGTATGTTTGCATGTGTGTATGTATGTAAACCCTAAATTCTTAATCCTAAAACATATATATGTGTGCATGTGCATGTGTATATGGGTTTATGCATTTGTATATATGTGTGTATGTATGTAAAACCCAAAAACCCTAGTGCTAGAACCATAGCCCTAAAACATGTATGTGTGTAGGTGTGAATAAATATGTGAATTGTGTGTGCATATGCACTACATGTATGCATGTGTATATATATATGTGTATGTATATATGTGTGTATGTATATATGTGTGTATGTTTATATGTGTTTATGTATGTAAAACCCTAAAACCCTAATCCTAAAACATGTATATGTGTGCATGTGTATGTTTATGTGTGGGTATGGTGTATGTGTGTATGCATGTGTGTACGTATGTAAGACCCTAAAACCATAATCCTAAAACCCTAACCTTAAAAATGTATGTGTGTGTATGTGTGTATGCATATGGGACTTGTGTGTGTATGTATACTTGCATGTATGCATGTATATGTTTATCTGTGTGTATGTATATGTGACTTGTATGTGTATGTGTGTGTATATATATATATATATATATATATATATATATATATATATATATATATATATATATATATATATATATATATATATATATATATATATATATATATATACACACACACACACACACACACACACACACACACACATATATATATATATATATATATATATATATATATATATATATATATATATATATATATATATATATATATATATATATATATATATATATATAGTGTATGTATATGCATATGTGTGTATATTTAACCTACCTTCTTTATATATTTAATTATATATAATAACGTTCATCTTAAATCCCTACTTTTTTTGTACGTTTAAATCCTAAAATCCCTACTCATATATATTTATATTTATCTTTAATCCCTATTTTCTATATGTTGAAATATATATACTAATAGTACTCTTAAAATCCTAGTTTTTTTTATTTATTTGTGTATGTGTATGTATGTATATTTGTGTGTATGTGTATATGTGTGTATACAAGGTCTATGTATGTAAAACCATAAAACCCTAATCCTAAAGCATCTTTATGTGTGCATGTATGTATTTATATGTTTGTATATGCATGTGTATATGCATGTGTGTCTATATATAAAACCCTAAAACCCTAATCCTTAAACATGTTTATGTGTGCATGTGTGTATGTATATGTGTGTGTATGCATGTGTATATGCATGCATGTATGAATGTGTGTATGTATGTAAAACCCTAAAATCTTAATCCTAAAACCCTAACCCTAAAACATGTATATGTGTGTATGTATATGTGATGTGTGTGTATGTATGTGTGTGTATGTGTATATGTGTGTATGCAAGTCTGTATGTGTATATGTGTATGCATGTGTATATATATGTGTTTATATGTATATATATGTGTGTATGCATGTGTGTATCTATGTGAAACCCTTAAACCCTAATCCTAAAACATGTACATTTATGCATGTGTGTATGTATATGTGTGTGTTTGTATGTGTGTACGCAAGTGTGTATATGTGTGTATGCAAGTGTGTATATGTGTGTATGCAAGTGTGTATATGTGTGTATGGTTACTACAAAGTGTTTTGACCTTATACTTACCTTGCATAACGAGGGCTAACAACAAATGCCCCTTTTCTTTGGCTAGCCATGGTGGGATGCTATAGTAGTCCAAGATATAGGCCATTTCCTCCATGAGGACCTACGTACACAAAATGAATGTATGCCATCCATGGCTAGGCTTAAACGTATATTCTGAGCCTCTTTAGCAAACAAATGCTACTTACTATATATGTGTTTCCAAGCATTAGAATTACTAAGCACTCGCATTAAACCATATGTAGATTTTCTCTTTGCATGCCATAGCATTAACTTAGCTATGGATTTGCATGTGAACATGCTCTTGATTCTTGGGATGATAGAAAAGTGGGAATAAAACTTTGCGAGGACTTCTTTGTCCACAAGGTCTTCTCTAAACCTTTTTGCTCCATACTTTGGACATATGTGAAGCCTTGCTCATACTCGTTGCAAAAGAGAACATAATCACTTGGATGGGCATGAATCTTTGTGTAGTGCATATCGATGAACTTTAAATGATTCTTTGCGCAACCATGTGTTGAAGGCATGCCATTACCATCTAGAAAAGCTGATATTTCAAAAGAAAACAAGGGATAAGCAATTACAACAATATTAGTAAATAAACAAATTAGTTATATATACAAATATTAATCCTAAAATCAAAATTTCTAAAATCATTTATTTATAAAAACTACTATTTATTCTAAAACCATAGTTTTTTACATATTTTGTTATATATACTGATATTTATCCTAGAACCCTAGTTTATATATCTTTAAATATATATACTAATATTAATACTAAAACCCTAATTTTTTATATGTTTCATTATATACAATAATATTTATCTTGAAAGCTTGGTTTTATATATATAGGTGTGTATGCACCAATGTATGTATGTAAAACCCTCATCCTAAAGCCCTGACCCTAAAACATTTATATGTGTGTATGTATATGTGACATGTGTGGCGTGAATTTGACTGTATGCATGTGTGTATACATATGTGTATGTGTATATGTGTGTATATGTGTGTATATGTGTATACGTATGTATGCATGCATCTATGTATGTAGAACCCTAAAACCCTTATCCTAATACATGTATATGTGTGCATGTGTGTATGTATATGTGTGTATATTTGTATATGTATGTTTGCATGTGTGTATGTATGTAAACCCTAAAATCTTAGGCCTAAAACATATATATGTGTGGATGTGCATGTGAAATTGGATTTATGCATTTGTATATATGTGTGTATTTATGTAAGACCCAGAAACCCTAGTCCTAGAACCATAGCCCTAAAACATGTATGTGTGTAGGTGTGAATAAATATGTGACTTGTGTGTGTATATGCACTACATGTATGCATGTGTATATATATGTGTATGTATATAAGTGTGTATGCATGTGTGTATGTATGTAAAACCCTAAAACTCTACTCCTAAAGCATGTATATGTGTGCATGTGTATGTTTATGTGTGGGTATGGTGTATGTGTGTATGTATATGTGACTTGTGTGTGTATGTGTACTTGCATGTATGCATGTATATGTTTATCTATGTGTATGTATATGTCTCTTGTATGTGTATGTGTATTTGGATGTATATATATATACATACACACACACACACACACACACACACACACATATATATATATATATATATATATATATATATATATATATATATATATATATATATATATATATATATATATATATATATATATATATATATATATATATATATAGTGTATGTATATGCATATGTGTGTATATGTGTATATGCATGTATGCATGCGTGTATGTATGCAAAATTCTAAACCCCATTACTAGAACCCTAAGCCTAAAAGAGGTATATGTGGTTATGTATATGTGACTTGTGTGTGTATGTGTATGTGTATATGACCAAGTACATATATTATTATTTGCCTTACAACCCTAGATTTTTATATATCTATTGATATATATATATATATATATATATATATATATATATATATATATATATATATATATATATATATATATATATATATAAAGGCCTTAACCTCATCTACATTTAATTATATATACGAATATTTATTCTAAAGCTCTAGTTTTCTAAGTTTCAAATATATTGACTAATATTAATACTAAAGTACTAGTGTTTTGACTAGTGTTTTATATATTTAATTATATATACTAATATCAATCCTAAGACCCTAATTTTTATATATTTGATTTTATGTACAAATCTTAATACTAGAACTATAGTTTTTTTTATATGTTGAAATATATATACTAATACTACTCTTAAAATCCTAGTTTTTTTATTTATTTGTGTATGTGTATGTATGTATATTTGTGTGTATGTGTATATGTGTGTATGCATGTGTCTATGTATGTAAAACCATAAAACCCTAATCCTGAAGCATCTATGTGTGCATGTATGTATGTATATGTTTGTATATGCATGTCTATATGCATGTGTGTCTATATGTAAAACCCTAAAACCCTAATCCTAAAACATGTTTATGTGTGCATGTGTGTATGTATATGTGTGTGTTTGCATGTGTATATGCATGCATGTATGAATGTGTGTATGTATGTAAAACCCTAAAATCTTAATCCTAAAACCCTACCCTAAAACATGTATATGTGTGTATGTATATGTGACGTGTGTGTATGTATGTGTGTGTATGTGTACATGTGTGTATGCAAGCTTATATGTGTATATGGGTATGCATGTGTATATATATGTGTATGTATATGTGTTTATATGTATATATATGTGTATGCATGTGTGTATGTATGTGAAACCCTAAAACCCTAATCCTAAAACATGTATATTTATGCATGTGTGTATGTATATGTGTGTGTGTTTGTATGTGTGTACGCAAGTGTGTATATGTGTGTATGCAAGTGTGTATATGTGTGTATGCAAGTGTGTATATGTGTGTATGCATGTGAGTGTGTGTGTATATGTGTGTGTATGCTCTAAAACAAACAGTATGCATATATGTGTATCTATATGCTCTAAAACCAATATTATTGGTATGAATATCAATCTCTCTCTCTCTCTCTCTCTCTCTCTTTCTCTCTCTCTCTCCCCCTTTCAATATATCTCTCTCTCTCCCCTTCCATTTCTCCCTCTCTCTTACTAACTATCAAGTAAGGTTTTTTATCTCTCTCGCTCTTTCAATATCTGTCTTTATCTCTTTTTTCTCTCTTTCTATCAACTAAGGTTTATGTATATTATTGTCTCTCTTTCAATATCTTTGTGGCTCTTTCCATCTCTCTCTCTCTCATAAAGAACAAAATAGTACATGCATGTACATAAATCACTCACATCAATGTAATTTTAGAACGCTCATCAAAATGCGATCCACATTGCTTGTCATCAAACAAAAAAGCGATACCAAAAACCTCTTGCAAAACAAAACTAAAGAAAAAGTAGGAAACCCTCAACAAAAAATTGAATAGTGAAAGAGAGAAAGTGGATTGCATCACTTACCAAGATGTAAGAGAGAGAGATGAGTGTGTGTAGAGAAATAGAGATCATTGTGTATGTGTGTGTATCAACGTGAGGGGAGAGACAAAAAACAAAGGGGGAGCACAATGGTGATAAGATGGAGATGCGTTAGGCAAAAAAAACAACATAGCAGTTAGCTTTTGATTTCAAAAGACATGACTAGTACATTTCTTTCAACATTCGGTTATTAAACGCAGCATCGGTATAGGTGCCCATGTGGTGTGAATATAGGCATCGATATATGCATTAGTATAAGCATCAATATTTCTAGTAGAATACAAAATCCTATACAGATGCCTATACTGGCATCAAATTTTACTAACCTCATACCAACCATAACTTTCCAACAATCATATAGAGGCTGGCTCACTGTCGGTATGGCTAGCATGGTTTCTCCAAACATTTCCAACCAACATACCAATGCTCGGGGTGATTAATGGTATGGTAGCATTGACATGAGTGTTCACACACATCACTACCTAAATATATCAACATCACATTGCAACATGTTGAGGGGAATCACAAGCGTATAGTTAGAGACTTTAGGAAATTATTTTGTAAGACCATCAAGGACCCAAATCTTCCTCTTAGGATGGGAGTTCATAATATGATTGAATTTTCTCCTTGGGCTTATCTGTTAAGGAAACACTCACGAATTTGACGCAACAAACAAGAGAGAAACAGAATCTTCCGGAAAATCTATGCACAGGTGTACAGTATGCGAAGTTAGTGCGCGGTGTGCGCATAACAGAGCAATTAACCGCGGCGGGTGCGTAAGGCGCGCATAACGCGAATTGAAGAATGACAGGGCAGAGGAGCGCCAAAGAAATTGTATATATATACAGCAAGATTTGAAGAACGAGACGAGATATATGAGAGAGAATCGTAGATGATACACAGAGGAGAACGAGAGTCTGAGAGAAGACGCCATAGATCGCGTATGAGTGAAGAGAGAGTTAGAAGTTCTCAGAAGACGCCATAGATCGCGTATGTACAGATGAATAACACAAGCCTGAAGTGTCGGGTCTTTTCATCTGAAGAGAGATGGTAATAAGAAACTACTCACTGTAGGAGAGTTTCTGTAACTTGAGCAAGAAGAGGCCAAGCTTACTTGTACACATCTTCTCTAAATCGAAAACACATGTTCATGTGGACGTCTGCGTGCAATCTTTACTTGTGAAGAATCTGAAGTTATTTCGTGTTACGGTAGGAAGCTTCGTTTATCATTTACTGTCACGACTTGTTACTAAACGTGCCTCAGTACCTTTTCTGTAAACGCATGTTTCGATGAATAACAGTTTACTCAGTAAACATGTTTCAGTAATTTCTGGTCAGTTACAGTTTCTCAGAAAATAAGATTTTTTCGGTAGAACAACGAAGTATAACTCGTAGCAGAGTTCGAAGCTTTGTATGAGAGATAGCTCATCTTGTAGCTAGACTTCTCTACTTTAAGCTGGTCACAGTTTCCGGTGGAATGGAGATGTACACACAGTACAAAAGTTAACCGGAAAGTAGCACTTCAGAACTGAGAAGTTTTTTCTTAAACTTTCAGAAGAGTTCATTAAGTGGAGAAAGCTCACGAATCACTGTCTTACTTCTTGTATGTTCACTTGAAGTAATTATAACCAAAGTAGCAGTTCATTTCGGTGAAGTTCCGGTACGATTACGGTGTCAGTCCAGTAACAGTCTGGTGAAGTTCCGGTGGAACTTGTGTCGCAGGATAACACAGTTAGGGCGACGTTAATTAGGCTGAACTACTGTTGATTACAGAAGTGTTCTGAATCACTCTAGTTTAGCATTCTACTACGGTGGCGCGACAATTTCCACAGGCCTGACAGAGTTCAAGCTTTGTCGTGAAACCCACCTTCAGGGCGAAAGTATTTCCGCAACAGTGGCGTTAAAGCCGAAGTTTTCGCCAACAATTGGTATCAGAGCAGGTTAGTTTTCCCAAGAATCGGTATAAGAGGCGGATCATTCCACGAGAGGAAGAAGATCATGGCAGATCATGTCCAAATTGATAAACTGGACAGAGATAATTATCCTGCATGGGTAATGCGCATGGAAGCCTTACTTATGAGTAAGGACTTAATGACGTACGTGACCGGAGAAGAAAAGAAACCCACTTTCGAAGATGATAGTCAACCGGAAAAAGAAGAACTAGACGCCCTAAAGCTATGGCAGAAGAAAGATGCAACGGCAAGAGCCTACATCTACAACACTGTGTCAGATCATCTACTACCGCACATTAGAGGTCTGGAGAAAGCAGAGGACATATGGAGAGCATTGGAAGATCACTTCCAGAATACTACGAAAGCTAGGAAAGCCAGCCTATGGTCCGAGTTCACAACGTTCAAAAAGAAGCCGAGTCAAAGCATCAGTGACTACGTCACTAAAATGAAGGATCTAGCAGATAGTCTTGGATCCATAAATGAAGAAGTCGAAGATCATAGATTGATAGCGCAAGTGCTCACAGGGTTGAGAGGAGATGAAAGGTGGAAACCTTTCGTACTATCAACTGAACTCTCCCTAAATCATTTTGTACCAGAGTTAAATCAGTTGCTTGGTTTGATGCTCACATATGAGCAAGACCTGAAAGGAGACGCAGACAAAGGACATAGCTCAGCAATGTATATGAAGAACAAGAAGAAAGAAAAGGGTAAGTCAAAAGACGAAGAAGAGTCGAGTTCTCAGGCCTATTACGCAAGAGGTAAAGGCACTGGCAGAGGAAGAGCAAGAGGAAGAAGCCGCCAGAATACCACCAAGAAAGCTTGCTGGATTTGTGGACTAAGTAACCATCTGGCGCATGATTGTTGGCACAATCAACAAGGATCAAATCAAAATCAAAACAACAATAGCAGAGGCAGTAGCGGAAGAAATCAAAGTAACTTCCAAAGAGGAAGACAAAGCCAAAGAGGAGGCTACGATAGAGGTGGAGTAAGAAGTTGGGGACAGAGCCAATCCTACAACACCACCTACAACAACTACGCAAATGACACACAGAATGAAAGTCATACATCATTGATGATGAACTCAATCAGCACATCAGAAAATGAAGACCTAAAGGTATTTTACATTGATTCTGGATGCTCTAATCATTTGTCAGGAAATATAGAACTAATGTCAGAACTAGAGAAAGGTAGTTCTAGTCACACTGTTCAAACAGGTGACAATACAAGACACAAAGTACAATCAATCGGAAAAGTGAAATGCAAGAGTGGAGCAGATTTGCTAACCAATGTTTTGTATGTTCCAACAATACCGAAAAATCTGATCAGTGTGGGACAGATAGTCGAAAAAGGTTTTCAGGTCAGATTTACAAACAAAGGAGTATTTGTAGAAGATCCCAAGAACGGATATTATCAGATCGTTTCTGGTAAGAAAGAAGGCAGACTCTTTACCTTAAGAGTACAAGGGAACATTGGCCAAGCGCTGCTCACACATGATGAAAAGGTAATTACAGAACTTGATCTCTGGCATAAGAGATTAGGTCACTTTCACGAAAAAGGAATTAAAGCTATGATAGCGAACCAGTCTGTACTGGGATTACCGAACGTACAGAACCAACATATGATTCACAAATGCGAAGCCTGTCAAATGGGAAAAGCCCACAGGTTACCTTTCCAGAAGAAAGGATTCAAACATGATGGCGTGCTAGAACTCATACATACAGATGTATGGGGACCAACGAAAGAAGGATCAATCAGCGGATCAAGGTACTATGTTTTATTCATTGATGACGCAACAAGGTGGATAACTCTTTATGTTTTGAAGGAAAAGTCAGAAGTGTTTGGAGCTTTCAGGCATTTTCATGCATATGCTGAAAGACTCACCGGACGAAAACTTAAAAGACTGAGGTCTGATGGAGGGGGAGAATACTTCTCCCGAGAATTCAATGACTATCTTTGGAATGCAGGTATTAAGAGAGAAATAACCTGCAGGTATACACCACAACAGAATGGTGTAGCAGAAAGGAGAAACCGAACTCTAGTCGAGTTTGCACGAGCTATGCTAAAAGAAAAGAATTGCCCGGATTATCTTTGGGCTGAAGCTGTAAATACAGCTACATACTTGGCAAACAGGTTACCATGTACAGCGTTAGAAGGAATGACCCCTTATGAAGCTTGGTGGGGAAAGAAGCCAACACTTGATCACTGCAAAGTGTTTGGATCAGTAGCGTATGCTTATGTACCGTCTCAACTGAGACATAAGCTTGAACCAAAAGCAGAGAAATATGTATTCGTCGGATATGATGAGAAATAGATGGGTTACAGGTTATGGAGCCCTCTAACCAAACATTTTACTGTTTCCAGGGATGTAACATTTGATGAACAGAAAAGCTGGTATGCAGATCAGAGTCATACAGCTGAAGAATTTGAAGAAGAGATAAAAAGAAGAGAGAAAGGAAAATCAATTGTTCAGGTAAACAAAGATGAAGAGGCAAGTACGTCCAGGACCGGAACAGGTATAAGGAACGAAGATGAAGACGGGTACTCAGACACACACGAAGAATATGAGCTAAGAAGGTCAAACAGAGTAAGAAGACAACCGGAAAGATACTCGTATGATACATCATATATAACTCAACAAGATTATGCATATATGGTTAAAGAAGAGGAGGAACCTCAGAGCTATGACGAAGCTAAAGGCAAGAAGCAATGGCAAGAAGCAATGAAAGAAGAATTCACCGCACTGGAAGAGAACAAGACATGGGAGCTTGTTCCTAAACCGAACGGTAAGAAAGTAATTGGAAATAAATGGGTGTTCAAAGTTAAGAAACTTGCAGATGGAAGGATAGCCAGACATAAAGCGAGACTGGTTATCAAGGGCTATGCTCAGACGCATGGCATAGACTATGACGAGACGTTCAGTCCGGTGGCAAAGATGTCAACCATAAGAACAGTGATTGCTATAGCAGCATCAAAAGGATGGAAGCTAAGTCAGCTAGATATAAAGAATGCATTCCTGAATGGATATATATCAGATGAAGTATATATGGAACAACCGGAAGGGTTTATAAGTTCCAGATACCCAACCTTTGTTTGTAGGTTAAGAAAAGCTCTTTATGGACTGAAGCAAGCTCCAAGAGCTTGGAACTACAGACTCGTGAAGTATCTGAACGAACTTGGATACCAAAGTTCGAAGGCAGATGCAAGTCTACTCATCAAAAGAACAGAAGAAGGAATGATCTACATTTGTATCTATGTAGATGACATAATAATTACAGGAACCTCAGATGCAGGAATCACAGAGGTAAAGAAACTGCTAGAAAAGGAATTCAAGATCAGTGACCTAGGAAAATTATCATACTTTCTAGGAATGGAAATCACATATACAGATCATGGTGTATATGTCACACAAGAGAGGTATCTCCTGAACTTACTGAAGAAGTTCAACATGGAAAATTGCAGAGAAGCTTCAACACCGCTTGAACTAAACCATAAACTCAGTAAATATAGTGGTACAGAGTTTAAAGATATGAAGAAGTATCAATCGTTAGTAGGAAGCTTAATATATGCTACGCTAACAAGACCGGATCTCAGTTTTCCGGTGGGAGTTCTCTCACAGTTTATGCATTGTCCGACAGAGCAACATTGGGTTGCAGGACAAAGAGTTCTCAGATATATCAAAAGAACTATAAAGGAAGGATTATATTATCCTTTTACGTCAGATATAAAGCTCAGAGCATATAGTGACTCAGATTGGGCAGGAAGTCAAGATGACCGAAGATCAACGCACGTGTATATGATATACCTAGGAGATAAGCTGGTAAGCTGGTGTTCGAAGAAACAACACACAGTAGCTTTATCATCAACAGAAGCAGAATACAAAGGACTGGTAGAAGCATCAAAAGAAGTAATATGGATGCAGACTTTACTTAAAAGCATGGGTATAGATCAAAGTATACCGATCATACATGGAGATAATATGAGCTCGCTGTATCTTGCAGCGAATCCTGTGTTTCATGCAAGAACAAAACACATAGAGATTCAGTACCATTTCCTAAGAGAAAAAGTAATGGAGAAAGAGATAGAAATAGTCTACACTCCTACGAAAGATCAGATTGCAGATATTCTGACAAAGAGCTTGGATGGAACAAAAACAAACAGATTCAAAGAGATGGCAGGAATAAAAGAAAGGAAGATATATGAAAGACCGGAAGAGGTCAAATTAGTGATTGAGGGGGAGCTGTTAAGGAAACACTCACGAATTTGACGCAACAAACAAGAGAGAAACAGAATCTTCCGGAAAATCTATGCACAGGTGTACAGTATGCGAAGTTAGTGCGCGGTGTGCGCATAACAGAGCAATTAACCGCGGCGGGTGCGTAAGGCGCGCATAACGCGAATTGAAGAATGACAGGGCAGAGGAGCGCCAAAGAAATTGTATATATATACAACAAGATTTGAAGAACGAGACGAGATATATGAGAGAGAATCGTAGATGATACACAGAGGAGAACGAGAGTCTGAGAGAAGACGCCATAGATCGCGTATGAGTGAAGAGAGAGTTAGAAGTTCTCAGAAGACGCCATAGATCGCGTATGTACAGATGAATAACACAAGCCTGAAGTGTCGGGTCTTTTCATCTGAAGAGAGATGGTAATAAGAAACTACTCACTGTAGGAGAGTTTCTGTAACTTGAGCAAGAAGAGGCCAAGCTTACTTGTACACATCTTCTCTAAATCGAAAACACATGTTCATGTGGACGTCTGCATGCAATCTTTACTTGTGAAGAATCTGAAGTTATTTCGTGTTATGGTAGGAAGCTTCGTTTATCATTTACTGTCACGACTTGTTACTAAACGTGCCTCAGTACCTTTTCTGTAAACGCATGTTTCGATGAATAACAGTTTACTCAGTAAACATGTTTCAGTAATTTCTGGTCAGTTACAGTTTCTCAGAAAATAAGATTTTTTCGGTAGAACAATGAAGTATAACTCGTAGCAGAGTTCGAAGCTTTGTATGAGAGATAGCTCATCTTGTAGCTAGACTTCTCTACTTTAAGCTGGTCACAGTTTCCGGTGGAATGGAGATGTACACACAGTACAAAAGTTAACCGGAAAGTAGCACTTCAGAACTGAGAAGTTTTTTCTTAAACTTTCAGAAGAGTTCATTAAGTGGAGAAAGCTCACGAATCACTTTCTTACTTCTTGTATGTTCACTTGAAGTAATTATAACCAAAGTAGCAGTTCATTTCAGTGAAGTTCCGGTACGATTACGGTGTCAGTCCAGTAACAGTCTGGTGAAGTTCCGGTGGAACTTGTGTCGCAGGATAACACAGTTAGGGCGACGTTAATTAGGCTGAACTACTGTTGATTACAGAAGTGTTCTGAATCACTCTAGTTTAGCATTCTACTACGGTGGCGCGACAATTTCCGCAGGCCTGACAGAGTTCAAGCTTTGTCGTGAAACCCACCTTCAGGGCGAAAGTATTTCCGCAACAGTGGCGTTAAAGCCGAAGTTTTCGCCAACATTATCAAGAGATTTAGATATGTAATCAATGACCACTCACTCACATGAAACAAGTGTTGATCTTTCACGATGTCCCTTATTGGAATGAGTTATTGATGAATCACTTGGTGGAACCAATGCATGTTTTCAAGTTGAATGTGGAAGAGATGCTCTGGAAGACATTAATCGGAAAGAATGAAAGCAAAGCACAAAGGAATGACTTGGAAGAGCAATTGTATATGGAGGAGTTATGGGAAATTACCAAGCCCAATGGAATAGTGGTGCTACCGAGACCTTGCAAGATTGAAGAGGAATAGGTGAAGAAGCTGATTTCACAATTTTGGACACCTACATTATTTCAGAATCATTCTTTATAAAAGTGACGAGCTGAGAACCAGCCTATTTGGAATCAATTCAGATCATCCTTTTGTGTATTGGTTGTCCACCACCCAATAACTCAAATGATGCTAGTTAGAAAGAATAATCTGCAATGCTCCCTCGCAAAGAGATCTTTGACCAAAAGTTGCAACTTATAGAACTTGAACAAAAGATTTTATGCTTTGTTCCACCCTAAAAAAGCATAAGTTAAATAAGGAATCACTACACTAATGATTACTACAAAGTGAAAAAAAAAGAATAGAAAGAAAAAAAAGATAAAATAAATAATAGTGTTTCAGTACTTAGATGTGGTCTCGAAACCACTTCTAAAAACTATTATGCAGGCTACATGAGGTGAATATTGTTGGTGCAAATGGATACAAGCCTACATACTTGGACATTTGGATATTCAATTCTATGAACTCACATGAAGCCCCATATGGCTACCCACTTGTAAAAGCATATCTTTTATCTTTGTAAAAGTGGACATGGAAAAAGAGCAGTTGCAATCACAAGTTCTTAGGAGATCTTGTTATGAGTGCTTTGATAGGTTAGATAGAAATTGAGATCCTAAAGGAGCCCAATTTGGAGACACATTTAGAGGGATTTCAAATGTATATTGAGCTCACACTATAGATCTACCATTGCCCTCATATTGTGCAATCATTTGTTGCCAATATCATTGTACTCTATGTGCATTAGTGCATACACTTTGATCATGTTTCATTTTCTATTCTATGTCATGTATCAGTCAAAACATTGAACTTCCCTGATCTATTTCTCAATGTGAACTTGATCATTTGCACTCATTTAAGTTGGTATATATTCATTAGGTAGTCTATTTTTATTCTACAAAATTTCACTTTAATTGCCTCAACCATTCTCAATTATGTGCCAAACATTGCCCTCTAGTCTGCATACTATTAACTCCCAAAAATGTCGGGATAGATATCTGATTTGCTAAGCATCATTCTCTGAGCGTAGTTGATCATTTCTAGTTAAATAAATTGCGAAAGGTAGCTAACATAGTCAATGAGATATTCTTAAAAGGATTTTGTCCAATTGCCACTAGGAAAGGAGTATTGTTCTAAAAAAAAGGCTCTTTAAACTTCTCATAAAAGGCCTTCTCTATCATTGGATGATCGTCAGTATGACATAAAACATTCTGCTAGAGTTTTGCCTTCCCTACTAAGTAATTAGTAGAGGACTTCATTTTATCACTTTTGAATAGGATTCCTCCAAAAGAAATTACCAAACAAGGATAACCACGATAAAATACATTGGCCATCCTTTTGGCCTTCAAGCCATGAGAATTGGAAAATCTTGATGATAATCTTGGAGTGTGTGCCATGAGCTTGAGCAGGAGAAATGTCTTTCAATACCCAAGGTTCTTTTCTTTAGAATGCATCTTTTGAAGAATTTTATCATTTTGTTGGAATATGTTTCAGCTCTTCGATGTTTGTTCCATAGAAGGTTGAGTGGATTTTCTTTGTCTCCTCATAATTGGGGAGGCGGCTCCAAAAAGGTTTTAAAAATTTTTGATAATGAATTCATGGTTTCGAATCCTTATTGAGCAATTGATCCTGTTTTTTGGGATCATCTTGGGAAGGAACTCTTTGATTTTATGAGCTTGCACATTCCTTTTTAAGTAATTTTCACCATCCCTTTTTTAAATTGTACTTTAAAGAAACAAAGTCACTTGAAAAAATTAACTGTTATTCTGTTTTCTTATCTTTTGATCCTCTATGTGTGCTCTTCGAAAGCCTCCCACCATGTGCACGTATTTTCCGATTGTACCAAACGAAAATGTAAGGTGATAGGATCAACGTGACATCATGGAGACATAGTGGCCTTAAGCGGACAATGGAAGGTGATCACAATGCACAAGGGGTAAAAAAGATACCGAAAGTCCCAACTCATATTAAAAACTATATCAAAGGAAGGAGTGAAGGGTTTTAGGCTTAATCAACCCTAGCTACAGCTTCAAAACCTCCTAAGGATGCTTTTCAAGGTTCTCAATAGAAGAGTCCTTGAACATCTATGCGACATGGAGCTTTTCCAACATGTTGAAGTTCCAAATGAGAATCATAAATAGAACATGGAATTTATTAAAGGAAAACATCTCAATCCTCTCTTCATTTGCGTTGGGGATACATACAAACAAAACAGAAAAGGATTGATATCTAATGAGGATTGTACTCTATGTGTATTAGTACATACACTTTGATCATGTTTCATTTTCTATTTTCTGTCATGTATCAGTCAAAACATTGAACTTCCCTGATCTATTTCGCAATGTGAACTTGATCATTTGCAGTTATTTAAGTTGGTATATATTCATTAGATAGTCTATTTTTATTCTACAAAATTTCACTTTAATTACTTCAACCATTCTCAAGTTATGTGCCAAACATTGCCCTACTCTGCATACTATTAACTCCCAAAAATGTCGCGATAGATATCTGATTTGCTAAGCATCATTTTCTGAGTATAGTTGATAATTTCTAGTGAAATAAATTTTGAAAGGTAGCTACTATAGTCAATAAGATATTCCCAAAAGGAGTTTGTCCAATTGCCACTAGGAAAGGAGTGTCGTTCTAAAAAAAGAATCCTTAAACTTCTCATGAAAGGCCTTCTCTATCATTGGATGGTCGTCAGTATGACATAAAACATTCTGCTAGAGTTTTGCCTTCCCTACTAAATAATTAGTAGAGCACTTCATTTTATCACTTTGGATAGGATTCCTCCAAAAGAAATCACCAAACGAGGATAAGCATGATAAAATACATTGACCATCCTTTTGGCCTTAAAGCCATGAGAATTGGAAAATCTTCATGATAATCTTGGAGTGTGTGTCATGAGCTTGAGCAGGAGAAATGTCTTTCAATACCCAAGGTTCTTTTCTTTAGAATGCATTTTTTGAAAAATTTTATCATTTTGTTGGATAATGTTTTCAGCTCCTCGGTGTTTGTGCCATAGAAGATTGAGTGGATTTTCTTTGTCTCCTCATAATTGGGGAGGCGGCTCCAAAAAGATTTTAAATATTTTTGATAATGAATTCATGGTTTCGAATCCTTATTGAGCAATGGATCCTGTTTTTTGGGATCATGTTGGGAAGGAACTCTTTGATTTTATGAGCTTGCACCTTGAAGTCTAAGTTTGTTCTTTTATTTTGAAATCACCTAGTTGGAGATTCACGATCCCTTTTTTAAATTGTACTTTAAAGAAACAAAGTCACTTGAAAAAATTCACTCTTATTCTGTGTGCTCTTCCAAAGCCTGCCACCTTGTGCACTTATTTCCGATTGTACCAAACGAAAATGTAAGGTGATAGGATCAGCGTGACATCATGGAGACATAGTCGCCTTAAGTGGACAATGGAAGGTGATCACAATGCACAAGGGGTAAAAAAAGATACCGAAAGTCCCAACTCATATTAAAAACTATACCATAGGAAGGAGTGAAGGCTTTTAAGCTTAATCAACTCTAGCTACAGCTTCAAAACCTCCTAAGGATGCTTTTCAAGGTTCTCAATAGAAGAGTCCTTGAACATCTATGCGACATGGAGCTTTTCCAACATGTTGAAGTTCCAAATGAGAATCATAAATATAACATGGAATTTATTAAAGGAAAACATCTCAATCATCTCTTCATTTGCGTTGGAGATACACACAAAGAAAATAGAAAAGGATTGATATATAATGAGGTTTGCAACCGTCCATCTCTTGGTATGGTGGGAGGTGAAATCCCGAAAGATGAACGGCTAGTGATGATTGAACCTTACAAAACATCCTCCCTGACTAGAAGTGTGATATGTCAAGATGCAAACTTGATAACGAGACATATCTTGAAGCCTTTTCATATATTCCTCCTTGTCTATATTCAGTCTTGGAGACAAATAAAGCCTCGATAAAGGGTTTTTTGTTTTCTATCATCAATTATTTTATAGTATCTGATCCAAAGGGATCAATAAGGCCTCAAAAGTAAAAAAGAAAATAATAATTTCAAGTCTAGGATGTGAATCTCGTTTTTTTTATCCTTTTTTTGTCTCTGTTCTTCATTCTTTGGTTGTAGGCCACTAAAAGTGGCTCCATTGTCAAGGGATCAAAAAGGATTTCTTCCGAGGGAAGCCACCACCTAAAATATATTTGGAACAATGAAAGAAGACATTGGATTAGAGAATAAAAAGTTTACACTAGTTTAGATTTGACTATGAAGATAAGTGCCTTTGTCTTGATTGTTTTACGGCATAGAACAATATAGAAAGTATAATTGATGCAACAATCTAGCAGTCTTTACCACAAGGAACTAAGAAGGAACATTTGTAATACAATATAAGAGCTTTTAAGCCACAAAAAAATCCACTTCATGCCTAACATATACTAGTAGTGGAGCTCCAAGCCATGAATTAGGTGGTGGTTGGAGTTTCAAGAACTCTAAGCCTTGTTGAGGAAACAAAGAAAGCAAAGATGTTTTATTAAAGGTAATATGTTTGGTCGCCCCACTATCAAAGTGCCAAACATCCGAGTCTACTACAGACGTGCCTACTCATGAGAAGATGGGTCAAAAGTGCAATTAGTAGTAAACGCCCATTCTTCTTCCTGCATAAGATTAGCAGACTCTATTTTTTGTGTAGAGGCATCTGGAACAACCATTCCGGCCTCTTTCTTCTTTGCCTATTTAGTAGCCAGTTTTGGACAACTCTTAATGACATGATCATTTGCTTTACAGTATTTGCAAAACAATTTTTGCTTTTTTGATTTCTTCTCATCTTTCTCTTCCTTCTTCGAATGTGTAGAGATTTTTGCTTAGTAGTAGAAGAGCTCCATTTACCTTTGCCCTTCTGACTAGCTAGGAAAGCTTGATCTGCAACACGCGTAATAGACATATTCTGCCTACATTCGTCTTCCTGCAAAAAAATAGAGACTAACTCCTGAAATGACAAGGCATTTGGATTTCCTTTCATCATCAAATGAAGAGTAGAAGAAAAAAACTCTGATATGAGTCAGGAAGACCATTTAGAATGGTCTGCACAAGTGAGCTATCTAGTATAACTTCATCAGTAGAAATCAACTATTCTTTTAAATCCTTGATCTTTTTGAGGGACTATCCATAGAATCACCTTCATTCATGTGCTCACTCTCCAATTGTTTTCGGAGGTAAGCAACACGAGCCTCACTCCTAGCCTGGTACAATGTGGTAAGTGTATCCCAAGCATCCTCAGCTATCCTGCAATAGCCAGACAAAGCTATCGATGCATGTGCGTGAGCATCTCTGCCATCCCGGATGACTAAAATACCTTGATGCAGAAAATTGGTTGTATCTCAAAAAGTTGAACAGAACTGCCCAGAGAAATTCTACTAAACCTGTAGTAGACTTCAAGATGCTTATAGTGGCGAACCGAAACTACTATATACCTTTGGCACAAAAAGACAACAAAGCCTAGAAAAGCACTCCAATAGTGCGTGCAGAGGTCAAAACGAGCTCAGATCGCGACTTTGGCACCACACAGCAAATCTGTTTTGATCTCAAAAACACCCTGAGCATGCTTACCGAATTCCGTGCAATTCTGAGACTAGAACCGAAGAGGTGTAGACAATGCCCTAGATGAAGCGATGACCTGCTCTGATACCAATTGTTGGAGTTAAAGGTCTATGGGGCATGCAAACAGCACAAGGAAGAAGAAGAAGCTTGGAGCACAACACACTATACTGAACGTATTAGCACTAGAATGTACAAAGATAAGTCGCCTTTAGGGCAATAGGCATATATACAAGCCAGGGGAAGAAACCTCCTAAAGAGCGAAAAAAGTGCCCCGGCGGTCCTAGAGTGTTCACACACATCACTACCTAAATATATCAACAGCATCACATTAAAACATGTTGAGGGAAATCACAAGTGTATAGTTAGAGACTTTAGGAAACTCTTTTGTAAGACCATCAAGGACTCAAATCTTCCTCTTAGGTTGGGAGTTCATAATATGATTGAATTTTCTCCTTGGGCTTATCAAGAGGTTTAGATATGTGATCAATGACCACTTTCTTCTAGCTTCAAAGGTGTAGGCCACGCATTTTCCTTGTCTCCTCATAATTGGGGAGGAGGCTCCAAGAAGATTTTAAATATTTTTGATTATGAATTCATGGTGTTGAATCCTTATTGAGCAATTGATCCAGTTTTTTGGGACCATCTTGGAAAGGAACTCTTTGATTTTATGAGCTTGCACATTCCTTTGTAAGTAATTTTTACCATCGTAGCCGATCAGTTCTTTTAAAGAAAACCTGAAGTTTTTCTTTTTAGATTTCACCTCGAAGTCTAAGTTTGTTCTTTATTTTGAAATGACCTACTTGGAGATTCACCATCCCTTTTTTACATTGTACTTTAAAGAAACAAAGTCATTTGAAAAAATTCACTCGTATTGTTTTGCTCTTATCCTTTGATTCTCTTTGTGTGATCACTTAAGTAAAATAACGAGTCGATCAGGAACACTCTTCGAAAGCCTCCCACCATGTGCACTTATTTTCCGATTGTACCAAACGAAAATGTAAGGTGATAGGATCAACGTGACATCATGGAGACATAGTGGCCTTAAGCGGACAATGGAAGGTGATCACAATGCACAAGGGGTAAAAAAGATACCGAAAGTCCCAACACATGTTAAAATCTATACCATAGGAAGGAGTGAAGGGTTCTAAGCTTAATCATCTCTAGCTACAGGTTCAAAACCTCCTAAGGATGCTTTTCAAGGTTCTCAATAGAAGAGTCCAACATGAAGTTCCAAATGAGAATCATGAATAGAACATGGAATTTATTAAAGGCAAACATCTCAATCCTCTCTTCATTTGCGTTGGGGATACATACAAACAAAACAGAAAAGGATTGATATCTAATGAGGTTTGCAACCGTCCATCTCTTGGTATGGTGGGAGGTGGAATCCCAAAAGATCAACTCCTAGTGATGATTGAACCCCACAAAACATCCTCCCTGAGTAGAAGTGTGATATGTCAAGATGCAAACTTGATAACAAGACATCTTTTGAAGCCTTTTCATATATTCCTCTTTGTCTATATTCAGTCCTTGGAGACAAATAGAGCCTCGATAAAGGGTTTTTTGTTTTCTATCATCAATTGTTTTAGAGTATCTGATCCAAAGGGATCAATGAGGCCTCAAAAGTTAGAAGAAAATAATAATTTCAAGTCTAGGATGTGAATCTCGTCTTTTTTATCCTTTTTCTTTTTTGTCTCTTCTTCATTCTTTGGTCCTAGGCCACTAAAAGTCGCTCCATTGACAATGGATCAAAAAGGATTTCTTCCGAGGGATGCCACCACCTAAAATATATTTGGAACAATGAAAGAATACATTGGGGTAGAGAATAAAAAGTTTACACTAGTTTAGATTTGACTATGAAGATAAGTGCCTTTGTCTTGATTGTTTTATGGCAAAGAATAGTATGGAAAGTATAATTGATGCAACAATCAAGCAGTCTATACCACAAGGAACTAAGAAGGAACAATTGTAGTACAATATAAGAGCTTTTAAGCCACAAAAGAATCAACGTCATGCCTAACATATACTAGTGGTGGAGCTCCAAGCCATGAATTAGGTGGTGGTTGGAGTTTCAAGAACTCTAAGCCTTGTTGAGGAAAGAAGATGTTTTGGAAAATGTCACGTAATCCTAGCATGGGATGGTTGAAGCATACCCAAAGAGAGAGAATTAAGAACTAATCAGCATCCATGGCTTTTGGGGCTAGTGGTTAGCCAATCATACTCCTAGCTAGGAGGTTGTGAGTTTGATTCCCAACATTGGTATTAGAGCCAAGTTGCGGAACCTCGGCAAGATGGAGGTAAAGGGGCTTCAATTTGTGGGCATTTGCAAAGGTGCTTATCCATATTGGGTGTGAAAATAGCTTTGGATTAGGCGCTTAGGCATTTATTCATGCACAGAGGGTGGGATAGGTCCAAAAGAGGTCCAAGTGCTAGAGTTTGAGGTTGTTGGAAGAATTCATACATGGAACGTGGATGCAGAGAGAGATGAGCCATAAGGGTCCACAAGTGAGGATTGAGGGCAATGATCGGTCCAAGGGAAAAGGAATGTCAATAATCCTAGCAGGGGATGGTTCACGCGTACCCTAAGAGAGAGGATTAGGAAGTAATCCTCATCCACGGCTTTTGGGGCTAGTGGTTAGCCCATGATACCCCTAGCTAGGAGGTCCTGAGTTCGATTCCCAACAGAAAATTCTCCACCAAGGAGTATGAACCAATGTCATATCTTATTAGTATAAAATTGCTATCCATAGTGCAAGGGATGATTTATGGTGCAAGAAGACATTTTCATCTCTTCTTCTCTTTTCCACTAGAGTAAAATTCTAGGGAATGGTTAAAATTATCCTTCAAATCGGTAAAGTAATCAGTTGGAAGCAAGCTCATCTTGAAGAGTCGATTGGCAGTCCAACAGTCCTCCAGAAAATGATGAGAGGACTATGAAGGAGGATGCACTTTGAGCTTTGGGAATTCTCTCACAGTGTGGTCCATAGCCAAGTGGCTAGATTTTTTATGTAAACAATTTCAAAACCATAAGAGTTATCCTTCACAACGGGAATGAAAATATCATAAACTCTCATGCAAGTTTCTAATCAAATTTAATTCAAAATGTTTCGATACAAGAAACATGTTGAAAATATATATACATGAACCCCTAAGCTCGGGGATAGAAATGAGGGATAAATGGATACATTTGTTGTTTTTTTCCTAGGTCGAATTCGGAGTTAAAAATGAGGTGTAAAGGATACATGGGTTTCTCTTTTTCAAAAAGGGACTAGGTCAAAGATCGTTCTTACTTTGAAAGAGAAAACAAAAAACGCTCATGAAGGACTACACGCTGAAATAAACATTGATGGCGGAATCGATGAGTGGAATTGGAGTAGCTGACAAGCGGCGATGAGGATGGTTAGCGTGGTTCCATACCCAAATATTGAAAACCAGCCATTATCCCGACCTTCCGGTACCTCAAAAGTGTAGTGCTATCGATGCAGTTCACTAAAATGTTGTGTTGAAATATTATATCAACAGTCGGCGAATCCTCTTTGGGTCTTAAAGGCCTTAACCTTATATACATTTAATTATATATACCAATATTTCTTCTAAAACTCTAGTTTTCTAAGTTTCAAATATATTTACTAATATTAATACTAAAGTACTAGTGTTTTATATATTCAATTATATATACTAATATCAATCCTAAGACCCTAATTTTTATATATTTGATTTTATATACAAATCTTAATACTAGAACAATAGTTTTTTTAATGTTTTATTATATATACTAATATTCATCTATCAAGCTTAGTTTTCGATACACTTAATTATATATACTAATACGATTCCTAAAACCCTAATTATTTATACATTTTGTATTAATTAATATTTATCTTAAACCCCTACTTTATTTATGTATTTAATTATATATAATAATATTTATCATAAAACCCTAGTTTTTTATATATTATATTATAGGTACTAATATTAATCCTAAAACCCTTTTCACACACACACACACATATATATATATATATATATATATATATATATATATATATATATATATATATATATATATATATATATATATATATATATATATATATATATATATATAACCTACCTTCTTTATATATTTAATTATATATAATAATGTTCATCTTAAATCCCTACATTTTTTATACGTTTAAATCCTAAAATCCCTACTCTTATATATCCAATTTATATATTTATATTTATCTTAAAACCCTATTTTTTATATGTTGAAATATATATACTAATACTACTCTTAATACTACTATGAAGGAGGATGCACTTTGAGCTTTGGGAGAGAGAGAGAGAAGAAGAAGAAGATTAAGATTAAGAAGATAACCACGATAGGCACTGCGTGCGTCAGAGAGAGAGAGAGAGAGAGAGAGAGAGAGAGAGGAGAAGAAGAAGATTAAGATTAAGAAAACCTTTACAGAAAATGAAATGCAAAGAAAGAATGAGATCATATTAAGGTGCCGTAGCCTAAATAGTGGGAAGAGAATGTTAGAAGACGCATCTCAGAAGCTTCTCTGCTGCAGCTTGTGGAAGAAGAGAAAGCGTAGAACTTGTATGTTTGGACTTCGTGTATACAAGAGGAAGATGTTTCCAAGATCTTTCTTCTCTTTTCGTGCGCTACATGCTCCATTTGTGATGCTCGACTCAACTTTCTTCGTTCGCGATGAGACGACCACACTGAATTTAGAATTGGTATATGTGTGTATGCAAGTGTGTATATGTGTGTATACGTGTGTATGGTTACTACAAAGGGCTAACAACAAATGCCCCTTTTTTTGGCTAGCCATGGTGGGATGCTATGGTAGTCCAAGATATAGGCCATTTCCTCCATGAGGACCTACGTAAACAAAATGAATTTATGCCATCCATGGCTAGGCTTAAACGTATATTCTGAGCCTCTTTAGCAAACAAATGCTACTTACTATATATGTGTTTCCAAGCATTAGAATTACTAGGCACTCGCATTAAACCATATGAAGATTTTCTCTTTGCATGCCATAGCATTAACTTAGCTATGGATTTGCATGTGAACATGCTCTTGATTCTTGGGATGATAGAAAAGTGGGAAAGAAACTTTGCGAGGACTTCTTCGTCCACAAGGTCTTCTCTAAACCTTTTTGCTCCATACTTTGGACATATGTGAAGCCTTGCTCATACTCGTTGCAAAAGAGAACATAATCACTTGGATGAGCATGAATCTTTGTGTAGTGCATATCGATGAACTTTAAAAGATTCTTTGCGTAACCATGTGTTGGAGTCATGCCATTACCATCTAGAAAAGCTGAAATTTCAAAAGCAAACAAGGCATAAGCAATTACAACGATATTAGTAAATAAACTTATTTTGATGCAAGAATGAAATTTTATTTCAATTCCACTCTACTTGAAGAATTTAGAGACACTACTTTTTGACCATTCATAAATGGGTTGAAGATTGAGCATGGCGAGTGATGCACATAGAATTGTTATCTTTGCTCCATTGTAGAGTGGTGAACCGGCTAATTTTTCCACGTTCTCATGTTCTTTCTCGACTTCTGATTGTGGAAATTATGTCCTATCCATGGAAACCCACAACATCATCTCCATCATCATGGTCTTCATCCATGTCATTAAACACCTCGATCATTTCTTCCATCTATTCATTCTTTGTCATACTGCCAATATCTTGTCCTTCTACCTCCCATTTCATTATGTTCTACCCCTGAGAGGTAGATGGTGCGATGTCATGTGGGTCTATCTGATCACCACCCAAACCATGTGATTGCAAGTGTAGGATTTGTAGTCTATCTCCATCAAAGGATTGATACTCTCAGATGTTTGTAGTACAAATTTGTTGTTTACAGAATATTTTGAACTTGGAATGAGCACAAAGACATCCCATTCTCACTTCTAGATCCAGAGATGCCATCTAACACCATATTGGATATGTTAAGACATATCTATGTATATGACTTTATGTGTGTGTATGTGTATAGATGTATATATTTGTGTATGTGTATATGTGTGTATGCAATTGGGTATGTATGTCAAACCATGAAACCCTAATCCTAAAAGCATAACCCTAAAACATGTATATGTGTCAATGTGTGTATGCATATCTTTGTGTATGTATATGTGTGTGCATTTGTTCATGTGTGTATGTGTGTATGTGTCTGTCTCTAGTTTTTTAGGTTTAAAGTATACTTGGTATTATGAATATTATAATACTAGTGTTTTATATAGTTAATTATATATACAAATATTAATCCTAAAATCATAATTTCTTATAAATTTATTTATATAAACTACTATTTACTCTAAAACCATAGTTTTTTACATATTTTGTCATATATACTAATATTTATCCTAGAACACTAGTTTATATATCTTTAAATATATATACTAATATTAATACTAAAACCCTAATTTTTTATATGTTTGATTATATACACTAATATTTATCTTGAAAGCTTCGTTTTATATATATAGGTGTGTACATGTATATGTGTGTTTGCACCAATGTCTGTATGTAAAACCCTAATCCTAAAGCCCTGACCCTAAAACATTTATATGTGTGTATGTATATGTGACATGTGTGGCGTGAATTTGAGTGTATGCATGTGTGTATACATATGTGTATGTGTATATGTGTGTATATGTGTATACATATGTATGCATGCATGTATGTATATAGAACCCTAAAACCCTAATCCTAATACATGTATATGTGTGCATGTGTGTATGTATATGTGTGTATATTTGTATATGTATGTTTGCATGTGTGTATGTATGTAAACCCTAAAATCTTAATCCTAAAACATATATATGTGTGCATGTGCATGTGTATATGGGTTTATGTGTTTGTATATATGTGTGTATGTATGTAAAACCCAAAAACCCTAGTCCTAGAACCATAGCCCTAAAACATGTATGTGTGTAGGTGTGAATAAATATGTGAATTGTGTGTGTATATGCACTACATGTATGCATGTGTATATATATGTGTATGTATATATGTGTGTATGTTCATGTGTGTATGTATGTAAAACCCTAAAACCCTAAAACCCTAATCCTGAAACATGTATATGTGTGCATGTGTATGTTTATGTGTGGGTATGGTGTATGTGTGTATGCATGTGTGTACGTATGTAAGACCCTAAAACCATAATCCTAAAACCCTAACCTTAAAAATGTATGTGTGTGTATGCATATGTGACTTGTGTGTGTATGTATACTTGCATGTATGCATGTATATGTTTATCTGTGTGTATGTATATGTGACTTGTATGTGTATGTATATATATATATATATATATATATATATATATATATAGTATATGTATATGCATATGTGTGTATATTTAACATAACTTCTTTATATATTTAATTATATATAATAACGTTCATCTTAAATCCCTACTTTTTTTATACGTTTAAATCCTAAAATCCCTACTCTTATATATTTATATTTATCTTTAAACCCTATTTTTTATATGTTGAAATATATATACTAATACTACTCTTAAAAGCCTAGTTTTTTTATTTATTTGTGTATGTGTATGTATGTATATTTGTGTGTATGTGTATATGTGTGTATGCATGTGTCTATGTATGTAAAACCATAAAACCATAATCCTAAAGCATCTTTATGTGTGCATCTATGTATGTATATGTTTGTATATGCATGTGTATATGCATGTGTATATGCATGTGTGTCTATATGTAAAACCCTAAAACCTTAATCCTTAAACATGTTTATGTGTGCATGTGTGTATGTATATGTGTGTGTATGCATGTGTATATGCATGCATGTATGAATGTGTGTATGTATGTAAAACCCTAAAATATTAATCCTAAAACCCTAACCCTAAAACATGTATATGTGTGTATGTATATGTGACCTGTGTGTATGTATGTGTGTGTATGTGTATATTTGTGTATGCAAGTCTGTATGTGTATATGTGTATGCATGTGTATATATATGTGTATGTATATGTGTTTATATGTATATATACATATATATATATATATATATATATATATATATATATATATATATATATATATATATATATGTGTGTGTGTGTGTGTATGCATGTGTGTATCTATGTGAAACCCTTAAACCCTAATCCTAAAACATGTATATTTATGCATGTGTGTATGTATATGTGTGTGTTTGTATGTGTGTACGCAAGTGTGTATATGTGTGTATGTGTGTATATGTGTGTATGCAAGTGTGTATATGTGTGTATGGTTACCACAAGATGTTTTGACCTTATACTTACCTTGCATAACGAGGGCTAACAACAAATGCCCCTTTTTTTGGCTAGCCATGGTGGGATGCTATGGTAGTCCAAGATATAGGCCATTTCCTCCATGAGGACCTACGTAAACAAAATGAATTTATGCCATCCATGGCTAGGCTTAAACGTATATTCTGAGCGTCTTTAGCAAACAAATGCTACTTACTATATATGTGTTTCCAAGCATTAGAATTACTAGGCACTCGCATTAAACCATATGTAGATTTTCTCTTTGCATGCCATAGCATTAACTTAGCTATGGATTTGCATGTGAACATGCTCTTGATTCTTGGGATGATAGAAAAGTGGGAAAGAAACTTTGCAAGGACTTCTTCGTCCGCAAGGTCTTCTCTAAACCTTTTTGCTCCATACTTTGGACATATGTGAAGCCTTGCTCATACTCGTTGCAAAAGAGAACATAATCACTTGGATGAGCATGAATCTTTGTGTAGTGCATATCGATGAACTTTAAAAGATTCTTTGCGCAACCATGTGTTGGAGTCATGCCATTACCATCTAGAAAAGCTGAAATTTCAAAAGCAAACAAGGCATAAGCAGTTACAACGATATTAGTAAATAAACTTATTTTGATGCAAGAATGAAATTTTATTTCAATTCCACTCTACTTGAAGAATTTAGAGACACTACTTTTTGACCATTCATAAATGGGTTGAAGATTGAGCATGGCGAGTGATGCACATAGAATTGTTATCTTTGCTCCATTGTAGAGTGGTGAACCGGCTAATTTTTCCACGTTCTCATGTTCTTTCTCGACTTCTGATTGTGGAAATTATGTCCTATCCATGGAAACCCACAACATCATCTCCATCATCATGGTCTTCATCCATGTCATGAAACACCTCGATCATTTCTTCCATCTATTCATTCTTTGTCATACTGCCAATATCTTGTCCTTCTACCTCCCATTTCATTATGTTCTACCCTTGAGAGGTAGATGGTGCGATGTCATGTGGGTCTATCTGATCACCACCCAAACCATGTGATTGGAAGTGTAGGCTTTGTAGTCTATCTCCATCAAAGGATTGATACTCTCAGATGTTTGTAGTACAAATTTGTTGTTTACAGAATATTTTAAACTTGGAATAAGCACAAAGACATCCCATTCTCACTTCTAGATCCAGAGATGCCATCTAACACCATATTGGATATGTTGAGACATATCTATGTATATGACTTTATGTGTGTGTATGTGTATAGATGTTTATATTTGTGTATGTGTATATGTGTGTATGCAATTGGGTATGTATGTCAAACCATGAAACCCTAATCCTAAAAGCATAACCCTAAAACATGTATATGTGTCAATGTGTGTATGCATATTTTTGTGTATGTATATGTGTGTGCATTTGTGCATGTGTGTATGTGTGTATGTGTCTATCTCTAGTTTCTTAGGTTTTAAGTATACTTGGTATTATGAATATTATAATACTAGTGTTTTATATAGTTAATTATATATACAAATATTAATCCTAAAATCATAATTTCTTATAAATTTATTTATATAAACTACTATTTACTCTAAAACAATAGTTTTTTACATATTTTGTTATATATACTAATATTTATCCTAGAACACTAGTTTATATATCTTTAAAAATATATACTAATATTAATACTAAAACCCTAATTTTTTATATGTTTGATTATATACACTAATATTTATCTTGAAAGCTTCGTTTTATATATATAGGTGTGTACATGTATATGTGTGTTTGCACCAATGTCTGTATGTACAACCCTAATCCTAAAGCCCTAACCCTAAAACATTTATATGTGTGTATGTATATGTGACATGTGTGGCGTGAATTTGAGTGTATGCATGTGTGTATACATGTGTATGTGTATATGTGTGTATATGTGTATACATATGTATGCATGCACGTATGTATGTAGAACCCTAAAACCCTAATCATAATACATGTATATGTGTGCATGTGTGTATGTATATTTGTGTATATTTGTATATGTATGTTTGCATGTGTGTATGTATGTAAACCCTAAAATCTTAATCCTAAAACATATATATGTGTGCATGTGCATGTGTATATGGGTTTATGTGTTTGTATATATGTGTGTATGTATGTAAAACCCAAAAACCCTAGTCCTAGAACCATAGCCCTAAAACATGTATGTGTGTAGGTGTGAATAAATATGTGAATTGTGTGTGTATATGCACTACATGTATGCATGTGTATATATATGTGTATGTATATATGTGTGTGTATGTTTATATGTGTGTATGTATGTAAAACCCTAAAACCCTAATCCTAAAACATGTATATGTGTGCATGTGTATGTTTATGTGTGGGTATGGTGTATGTGTATATGCATGTGTGTACGTATGTAAGACCCTAAAACCATAATCCTAAAACCCTAACCTTAAAAATGTATGTGTGTGTATGTGTGTATGCATATGTGACTTGTGTGTGTATGTATACTTGCATGTATGCATGTATATGTTTATCTGTGTGTATGTATATGTGACTTGTATGTGTATGTATATATATATATATATATATATATATATATATATATATATATATATATATAGTGTATGTATATGCATATGTGTGTATATTTAACATAACTTCTTTATATATTTACTTATATATAATAACGTTCATCTTAAATCCCTAATTTTTTATACGTTTAAATCCTAAAATCCCTACTCTTATATATTTATATTTATCTTTAAACCCTATTTTTTATATGTTGAAATATATATACTAATACTACTCTTAAAAGCCTAGTTTTTTTATTTATTTGTGTATGTGTATGTATGTATATTTGTGTGTATGTGTATATGTGTTTTCATGTGTCTATGTATGTAAAACCATAAAACCATAATCCTAAAGCATCTTTATGTGTGCATCTATGTATGTATATGTTTGTATATGCATGTGTATATGCATGTGTGTCTATATGTAAAACCCTAAAACCCTAATACTTAAACATGTTTATGTGTGCATGTGTGTATGTATATGTGTGTGTATGCATGTGTATATGCATGCATGTATGAATGTGTGTATGTATGTAAAACCCTAAAATCTTAATCCTAAAACCCTAACCCTAAAACATGTATATGTGTGTATGTATATGTGACTTGTGTGTATGTATGTGTGTGTATGTGTATATGTGTGTATGCAAGCCTGTATGTGTATATGTGTATGCATGTGTATATATATGTGTATGTATATGTGTTTATATGTATATATATATATATATATATATATATATATGTATGCATGTGTGTATCTATGTGAAACCCTTAAACCCTAATCCTAAAACATGTATATTTATGCATGTGTGTATGTATATGTGTGTGTTTTTATGTGTGTACGCAAGTGTGTATATGTGTGTATGTGTGTATATGTGTGTATGCAAGTGTGTATATGTGTGTATATGTGTGTATGGTTACTACAAAGTGTTTTGACCTTATACTTACCTTGCATAACGAGGGCTAACAACAAATGCCCTTTTTCTGGCTAGCCATGGTGGGATGCTATGGTAGTCCAAGATATAGGCCATTTCCTCCATGAGGACCTACGTAAACAAAATGAATTTATGCCATCCATGAATAGGCTTAAACGTATATTCTGAGCCTCTTTAGCTACTTACTATATATGTGTTTCCAAGCATTAGAATTACTAGGCACTCGCATTAAACCATATGTAGATTTTCTCTTTGCATGCCATAGCATTAACTTAGCTATGGATTTACATGTGAACATACACTTGATTCTTGGGATGATAGAAAAGTGGGAAAGAAACTTTGCGAGGACTTCTTTGTCCACAAGGTCTTCTCTAAACCTTTTTGCTCCATACTTTGGACATATGTGAAGCCTTGCTCATACTCGTTGCAAAAGAGAACATAATCACTTGGATGGGCGTGAATCCTTGTGTAGAGCATATCGATGAACTTTAAAAGATTCTTTGCGCAACCATGTGTTGAAGGCATGCCATTACCATCTAGAAAAGCTGATATTTCAAAAGCAAACAAGGGATAAGCAA
>CM035429.1:6753918-6818918 GCA_020310875.1 Ceratopteris richardii | reverse complement strand
ATATATATATATATATATATATATATATATATATATATATATATATATATATATATATTTAAAGGCCTTAACCTTATATACATTTAATTATATATACCAATATTTATTCTAAAACTCTAGTTTTCTAAGTTTCAAATATATTTACTAATATTAATACTAAAGTACTAGTGTTTTATATATTCAATTATATATACTAATATCAATCCTAAGACCCTAATTTTTATATATTTGATTTTATATACAAATCTTAATACTAGAACAATAGTTATTTTAATGTTTTATTATATATACTAATATTCATCTATCAAGCTTAGTTTTTGATATATTTAATTATATATACTAATATGAATCCTAAAACCCTAATTATTTATACATTTTGTATTAATTAATATTAATCTTAAACCCCTACTTTATTTATGTATTTAATTATATATAATAATATTTATCATAAAACTCTAGTTTTTTATATATTATATTATAGGTACTAATATTAATCCTAAAACCCTTTTCACACACACACTAGTATTATATATATATATATATATATATATATATATATATATATATATATATATATATATATATATATATATATATATATATATATATATATATATATATATATATATATATATATATATATATATATATATATATATATAACCTACCTTCTTTATATATTTAATTATATATAATAATGTTCATCTTAAATCCCTACTTTTTTTATACGTTTAAATCCTAAAATCCCTACTCTTATATATCCAATTATATATTTATATTTATCTTAAAACCCTATTTTTTATATGTTGAAAGATATATACTAATACTACTCTTAAAATCCTAGTTCTTTTATTTATTTGTGTATGTGTTTGTATGTATATTTGTGTGTATGTGTATATGTGTGTGTGCATGTGTCTATGTATGTAAAACCATAAAACCCTAATCCTAAAACATCTATATGTGTGCATCTCTCTCTCTCTCTCATATACATACATACTGTGCATTGTCATGACGATGCGCCATAAGTGTCCGCATCTCGTTTAAACACCATTTAAGAGACCACCCTGTCCCAAACTCCGTCTCAGGTGAACTGAGCACGTACTTTTTATCCCTCTCATCATGCTCACTACAAAAATAAAAAACATAATATAAATAAAACATAAGATATATATTTCAATTTATATGTAAAACTTTTACTTACTTCCACGGTAAGTGGATAAAGCGCAGGTAAGAGTCGCATAGTGCACGCATTCTCCTCTTGAACTCCAATCCATTTCCTATGTGTACAATATTCCCCTCTGGCTCTATGTCGCACTCTAGTCCTAACGTGCCTATGCATGTCCTCATAGGCAACGTCTCTGCTCTGCTATCACGTGCTAAAGGTGGTATAGGTGTCCTGAAAATAGATAGATAGAAATAAATAAAAATATGTGCTATAATATCCTTAAAAAAGTTTATGAAAAAAAACATACCTATGAGCAGATAGCTCTCTTCTTGCGTGTGGAGCCGCAGAAGAGCCCTCGTCTGATCGTGTAAGCATCTGGATCGTATAATCTAGCTCCTCATCAGACATCTCTGCGTAGTCCCGCATTATGGCCCCTAGAGTATCTGACGGAACTCTTGCTCTCATAAGACTTTTTATGAGAGTGAGTTTCGCCTTTCTCTCTCTACTGGGATCCATAATACCTAACATATAAAACAAAATGGTTAGAAATCAATATATATACGTGTATGTGTGTGTATGCATCATTATGTGTGTAAGTGTCTATGTGTGTTTGTGTGTGTGTATATGTGTGTGTGTGTGTCTATGTGTATGTGTGTGTGTCTATGAGTGTGTATGTGTTTATGTGTATGTATGTATCTATGTGTGTGTATGTGTCTATGTGTGTATGTGTATGCATGTATGTATGCATATATGTGTGTATGCATGTGTATGTGTGTGTATGCATCATTATGTGTGTATGTGTCTATGTGTGTATGTGTGTATGTATATGTGTGTGTTGTCTATGTGTATGTGTGTGTGTCTATGAGTGTGTATGTGTTTATGTATATGTATGTATCTATGTGTGTGTATGTGTCTATGTGTGTATGTGTATGCATGTATGTATGCATATGTGTGTGTATGCATATGTATGTGTGTGTATGCATCATTATGTGTGTCTATGTATGCATGTGTATGTGTGTATGCATCATTACGTGTGTATGTGTCTATGTGTGTATGTGTGTGTGTATATGTGTTTGTATGTGTGTATGCATGTGTATGTGTGTGTATGTATCTATGTGTGTGTATGTGTCAATGTGTGTATGTGTATGCATGTATGTATGCATATGTGTGTGTATGCATGTGTATGTGTGTGTATGCATCATTATGTGTGTATGTGTGTAGGTATATGTGTGTGTTGTCTATGTGTATGTGTGTGTGTCTATGAGTGTGTATGTGTTTATGTATATGTATGTATCTATGTGTGTGTATGTATCTATGTGTGTATGTGTATGCATGTATGTATGCATATGTGTGTGTATGCATATGTATGTGTGTGTATGCATCATTATGTGTGTCTATGTATGCATGTGTATGTGTGTATGCATCATTACGTATGCATGTGTCTATGTGTGTATGTGTGTGTATATGTGTGTGTGTCTATGTGTATGTGTGTGTGTTTATGAGTGTGTATGTGTTTATGTGTATGTATGTATCTATGTGTGTGTATGTGTCTATGTGTGTATGTGTATGCATGTATGTATGCATATGTGTGTGTATGCATATGTATGTGTGTGTGTGCATCATTATGTGTGTCTATGTATGCATGTGTATGTGTGTATGCATCATTACGTGTGTATGTGTCTTTGTGTGTATGTGTGTGTGTATATGTGTTTGTATGTGTGTATGCATGTGTATGTGTGTGTATGTGTCTATGTGTGTATGTGTATGCATGTATGTATGCATATGTGTGTGTATGCATGTGTATGCATCATTATGTGTGTATGTGTCTATGTGTGTATGTGTGTAGGTATATGTGTGTGTTGTCTATGTGTATGTGTGTGTGTCTATGAGTGTGTATGTGTTTATGTATATGTATGTATCTATGTGTGTGTATGTATCTATGTGTGTATGTGTATGCATGTATGTATGCATATGTGTGTGTATGCATATGTATGTGTGTGTATGCATCATTATGTGTGTCTATGTATGCATGTGTATGTGTGTATGCATCATTACGTGTGCATGTGTCTATGTGTGTATGTGTGTGTATATGTGTGTGTGTCTATGTGTATGTGTGTGTGTTTATGAGTGTGTATGTGTTTATGTGTATGTATGTATCTATGTGTATGTATGTGTCTATGTGTGTATTTGTATGCATGTATGTATGCATATGTGTGTGTATGCATATGTATGTGTGTGTATGCATCATTATGTGTGTCTATGTATGCATGTGTATGTGTGTATGCATCATTACGTGTATGTGTCTATGTGTGTATGTGTGTGTGTATGTGTGTGTGTCTATGTGTATGTGTGTGTCTATGAGTGTGTATGTATTTATGTGTATGTATGTATCTATGTGTGTGTATGTGTATGCATGCATATGTGTGTGTATGCATATGTATGTGTGTGTATGCATAATTATGTGTGTATGTGTCTATGTGTGTATGTGTGTGTGTATACATTATGACAGTGTATGTAAGCATGTGCATTATGTATGCATATAAGTATGTATGTATGCATATGCATACGCATTATGTATGCATATGCATATGCATTATGTATGCATATGCATATGCATTATGTATGCATATGCATATGCATTATGTATGCATATGCATATGCATGTGTATGCATATGCATGTAAGTATGTATGTATGCATATGTGTGTGTGTATGCATATGCATGTAAGTATGTATGTATGCATATGCATATGCAATATGTATGCATGTATGTGTATGTGTGTGAATGTGTGTGAATGTGTGTGAATGTGTGTGTGTGAATGTGTGTGTACATGTGTCTGTATGTGTGTATGCATGTGTATGTGTGTGTATGCATCATTATGTGTGTATGTGTGTGTGTCTATGTGTATGTGTGTGTATCTATGAGTATGTATGTGTTCATGTGTGTGTATGTGTCTATGTGTGTATGTATCTGTGTGTGTGTATGTATCTATGCATGTGCATTATGTATGCATGTAAGTATGTATGTACATTATATGCATATGCATATGCATTATGTATGTAAATGTATGCATGTATGTGTTTATGTGTGTATGTCTTTTAAATTTTATATAATTATTTTGTTGTTATGAATGTTTTAATTATTTTATTGATTTATGTTTGTTATATGTAATACAGGAGTATTATGGGGAGACAAATATGGATGAGGTGGAGAGACAAACATAGGAGGGACGATCTCGATCGTCATTGGGTGATCATGACGATGAGGATGAGGAAGATCAGGATGATCATGATATTGCTGCTGATGATGATGATTAGGATTTTAGTTGATTATGACATTGGATTATATGTATTTATATATATATATATATATATATATTTATCTATATATTTCTCATTTCAGTTATGTTTTGAATTGTGTGTATGGTATTAAGTAATGAAGAGTTTTGTTCTATTGATTATTATTATTGTTTATATTAAGCATGTGTTTTAATACTTTAATTATATAATTCATTCATATGTGTGTACCTAAGTGTATATGTATGTGTGTGTATATGTATGTATGTGCATGTGTATGTGTGTGTATATGTATGTATGTGCATGTGCATGTATAAGTGTATATGTGTGTACGAGTATGTGCATGTGCATGTGTATGTGTGTGTATATGTATATGCATGTATATGTATAACTCTATGTGTATGTGTGTGTATGTGCATGTATATGTGTATATGTATGTATGTGCATGTGTATGTGTGCGTATATGTATGTATATGCATGTGCATGTATAAGTGTATATGTATGTATCAATATGTGCATGTTCTTGTGTATGTGTGTGTATATGTATAACTCTATGTGTATGTGTGTGTATGTGCATGTATATGTGTATATGTAGGTATATGCATGTGTGTGTGCATCTTCATCATGTATAAGTGTATGAGTGCATATCAATAAGTGTGAGTATGGTATGTGATGAAAATAACACAATTCAAATGATCTACAAATAATAGAAATTGTACTTACAATTGTTAGCCATAGTTTTTGCTTGGTTAGCTTCTTGAATAACCTGCAATAAAGAGAGAGAAGAGAGAGAGATCTAGAGAGAGAGAGAGAGATCTAGATAGAGAGAGAGAGAATTCAAAGAGAGAAAGATGTAGAAAGAGAGAAACAAAGACAGAAGACAATAACAGAGAGCTTAAGCAAAACAACAATTCTGCATATACTTGCTTCAGCTCGTAAGCGCAACGCAATTGTGAACATTGGAGAGCTCTTCGATCGGATGCGTGAAAATGCCGATTGTAGAGCCTCTAACGTTTTAATTTTTGTCCGTCATCGTCGTGTAAGCGATGCTATTCGTCGTCGTATAAGCGACATTTCTTTAGCGTCGCTTATTCAACGGTTTGCCCCGTCGCTTATGCGACGCAAAAAAGCGTCGCTTAAGCGACGCCTTTTAAAAGCGTCGTTTAAGCGACGTTGTACGGGAGCGTCACAATCCAAGTCGCAAATATCGTCGTTTTTTGCATCGTCTAATCGACGGTCCGCGCCCAACGCTAATTACAACGCAAGTTGCAATTTTATAGCGACGAAATTCTGTCGCCTTAACCGTCGCTATACGCCCATATTCCTTGTAGTGAGAGATGAGTGTGTGTAGAGAGATATAGATCATTGTGTATATGTGTGTGTGGAGAGAGAGAGAGAGAGAGAGAGAGAGAGAGAGAGAGAGAGAGAGAGAGAGAGAAATCTATGTGTGTGTATCAGTGTGAGGGGAGAGACAAAAAGCAAAGGGGGAGCACAATGGAGATAACATGGAGATGCTTTAGGCAAAAAAAAAAACATAGCAGCTAGCTTTTGATTTCGAAAGAGATGACTGGTACATTTCTTTCAACATTCGGTTATTAAAGGAAGCATCGATATAGGTGCCCATGTGGCGTGAATATAGGCATCGATATATGCATTAGCATAAGCATCAATATTTCTAGTATAATACCAAAACCTATACAGATGCCTATACAGGCATCAAATTTTACTAACACTCATACCAACCATAATTTTCCAATAGTCATATAGAGGCTGGCTGGCTAGCATGGTTTCTCCAAACATTTCCAACCAACATACCAATGCACGGGGTGATTGTTGGTATGGTAGCATTGACATGAGTGTTCACACACATCACTACCTAAATATATCAACACCATCACATTACAACATGTTGAGGGGAATCACAAGTGTATAGTTAGAGACTTTAGGAAATTATTTTGTAAGACCATCAAGGACCCAAATCTTCCTCTTAGGATGGGAGTTCATAATATGACTGAATTTTCTCCTTGGGCTTATCAAGAGATTTAGATATGTAAGCAATGACCACTCACTGGCATGAAACAAGTGTTGATCTTTCACGATCTCCCTTATTGGAATGAGTTATTGATGAATCACTTGGTGGAACCAATGCATGTTTTCAAGTTGAATGTGGAAGAGATGCTCTAGAAGACATTAATCGGAAAGAAGGAAAGCAAAGCACAAAGGAATGACTTGGAAGAGCAATTCTATATGGAGGAGTTATGGGCAATTACCAAGCCCAATGGAATAGTGGTGCTACCTAGACCTTGCAAGATTGAAGAGCAATAGGTGAAGACAATTGTGGACACCTACATTATTTCAGAATCATTCTTTATAAAAGTGACTTAACTGAGAACCACCCTATTTGGAATCAATTCACATCATCCTTTTGTGTATTGGTTGTCCACCACCCAATAACTCAAATGATGCCAGTTAGAAAGGATATTCTACAACGCTCCCTTGCAAAGAGATCTTTGAACAAAAGTTGCAACTTATAGAACTTGAACATAAGATTTTATGCTTTGTTCCACCCTAAAAAAGCATAAGTTAAATAAAGAATCACTACACTAATGATGACTACAAAGTGAAAAAAAAAGAATAGAAAGAAAAAAAGGATAAAATAAAGAATAGTGTTTCAGTACTTAGATGTGGTCTCGAAACCACTTCTAAAAACTATTATGCAGGCTACATGAGGTGAATATTGTTGGTGCAAATGGATACAAGCCTACATACTTGGACATTTGGATATTCATTTCTATAAACTCACATGAAGCCCCATATGACTACACACTTGTAAAAGCATATCTTTTATCTTTGTAAAAGTGGACATGGAAAAAGAGCACTTGCAATCATGAGTTCTTAGGAGATCTTGTTATGAATGCTTTGGTAGGTTAGATAGAAATTGAGATCCTAAAGGAGCCCAATTTGGAGACACATTTAGAGGGATTTCAAATGTTTATTGAGCTCACACTATAGATCTACCATTGCCCTAATATTGTGCAATCATTTGTTGCCAATATCATTGTACTCTATGTGCATTAGTGCATACACTTTGATCATGTTTCATTTTCTATTCTCTGTCATGTATCAGTAAAAACATTGAACTTCCCTGATCTATTTCTCAATGTGAACTTGATCATTTGCACTCATTTAAGTTGGTATATATTCATTAGGTAGTCTATTTTTATTCTACAAAATTTCACTTTAATTGCCTCAACCATTCTCAATTATGTGCCAAACATTGCCCTCTAGTCTGCATACGATCAACTCCCAAAAATGTCGGGATAGATATCTAATTTGCTAAGCATCATTCTTTGAGCATAGTTGATCATTTCTAGTTAAATAAATTGCGAAAGGTAGCTAACACAGTCAATGAGATATTCCCAAAAGGAGTTTGTCCAATTGCCACTAGGAAAGGAGTATTGTTCTAAAAAAAAGGCTCTTTAAACTTCTCATGAAAGGCCTTCTCTATCATTGGATGATCGTTAGTATGACATACAACATTCTGCTATAGTTTTGCCTTCCCTACTAAATAATTAGTAGAGGACTTCATTTTATCACTTTTGGATAGGATTCCTCCAAAAGAAATCACCAAACGAGGATAACCACGATAAAATACATTGGCCATCCTTTTGGCCTTCAAGCCATGAGAATTGTAAAATCTTGATGATAATCTTGGAGTGTGTGCCATGAGCTTGAGCAGGTGAAATGTCTTTCAATACCCAAGGTTCTTTTCTTTAGAATGCATCTTTTGAAGAATTTTATCATTTTCTTGGAATATGTTTTCAGCTCCTTGATGTTTGTGCCATAGAAGGTTGAGTGGATTTTCTTTGTCTCCCCATAATTGGGGAGGCGGCCCCAAAAAGATTTTAAATATTTTTTATAATGAATTCATGGTTTCGAATCCTTATTGAGCAATTGATCCTGTTTTTTGGGATCATCTTGGGAAGGAACTCTTTGATTTTATGAGCTTGCACATTCCTTTTTAAGTAATTTTCACCATCCTAATCGATCACCTTGAAGTCTAAGTTTGTTCTTTTATTTTGAAATGACCTAGTTGGAGATTCACCATCCATTTTTTAAATTGTACTTTAAACAAACAAAGTCACTTGAAAAAATTCACTCTTGTTCTGTTTTCTTATCTTTTGATCCTCTATGTGTGCTCTTTGAAAGCCTCCCACCATGTGCACTTATTTTCCCATTGTACCAAACGAAATAGTGGCCTCAAGCGGACAATGGAAGGTGATCACAATGCACAAGGGGTAAAAAAGATACTGAAAGTCCCAACTCATATTAAAAACTATACCATAGGAAGGAGTGAAGGGTTTTAGGCTTAATCAACCCTAGCTACAGCTTCAAAACCTCCTAAGGATGATTTTCAAGGTTCTCAATAGAAGAGTCCTTGAACATCTATGCGACATGGAGCTTTTCCAACATGTTGAAGTTCCAAATGAGAATCATAAATAGAACATGGAATTTGTTAAAGGAAAACATCTCAATCCTCTCTTCATTTGCGTTGGGGATACATACAAAGAAAATAGAAAAGGATTGATATATAATGAGGTTTGCAACCGTCCATCTCTTGGTATGGTGGGAGGTGGAATCCCGAAAGATCAATGGCTAGTGATGATTGAACCCCACAAAACATCCTCCCTGATTAGAAGTGTGATATGTCAAGATGCAAACTTGATAACAAGACATCTTTTGAAGCCTTTTCATATATTCCTCTTTGTCTATATTCAGTCCTTGGAGACAAATAAAGCCTTGATAAAGGGTTTTTTGTTTTCTATCATCATTTATTTTATAGTATTGATCCAAAGGGATCAATAAGGCCCCAAAAGTTAAAAGAAAATAATAATTTCAAGTGTAGGATGTGAATCTGGTTTTTTTTATCCTTTTTTTTGTCTCTTCTTCATTCTTTGGTCCTAGGCCACTAAAAGTGGCCCCATTGTCATAGGATCAAAAAGGATTTCTTCCGAGGGATGCCACCACCTAAAATATATTTGGAACAATGAAAAAAGACACTGGATTAGAGAATAAAAAGTTTACTCTAGTTTAGATTTGACTATGACGATAAGTGCCTTTGTCTTGATTGTTTTAGGGCATAGGATAGTATAGAAAGTATAATTGATGCAACAATCTAGTAGTCTATTCTACAAGGAACTAAGAAGGAACATTTGTAATACAATATAAGAGCTTTTAAGCCACAAAACAATCCACCTCATGCCTAACATATACTAGTAGTGGAGCTTCAAGCCATGAATTAGGTGGTGGTTGGAGTTTCAAGAACTCTAAGCCTTGTTGAGGAAAGAAAGAAAACAAAGATGTTTTATTAAAGGTAATATGTTTGATCACCCCAGTATCAAAGTACCAAACATCTGAGTCTACTATAGACATGCACTGCTCATGAGAAGATGGGTCAAACTTGCAAACAGTAGTAAACACCCATTCTTCTTCCTACAGAAGATTAGTAGATGCTTTTTTTTGTGTAGAGGCCTCTGCAACAACCATTCCGGCCTCTTTCTTCTTTGCCTATTTAGTAGCCAGTTTTGAACAGCTCTTGATGACATGATCATTTGCTTTACAGTATTTGCAAAACAATTTCTAGTTTTTTTATTTCTTCTCATCTTTGTCTTCCTTCTTCGAATGTGCAAAGATTTATGCTTACTAGTAGAAGAGCTCCATTTACCTTTGCCCTTCTGACTAGCCAAGAAATCTTGATTTGCAACACACGTAATATACATATTCTGCCTAGATTCATCTTCCTGCAAAAAAATAGAGACTAACTCCTGAAATGACAAGGCATTTTGATTGCCTTTCATCATCAAATGAAGAGTAGAAGCAAAACTCTGATATGAGTCAGGAAGACCATTTAGAACGGTATGCACAAGTGAGCTATCTGGTATAACTTCATCAACAGAAATCAACTATTCTTTTAAAATCCTTATCATCTTTGTGAGGAACTATCCATAGAATCACCTTCATTCATGTGCTCACTCTCCAATTGTTTTTGGAGGTAAGCAACACGAGCCTCACTCCTAGCCTGGTACAATGTGGTAAGTGTATCCAAGCATCCTTAGCTATCCCGCAAGAGCTAGACAAAGCTATCAATGCATGTGCGTGAGCATCTCTGCCATCCCAACAAATTTCCTCTACAGTAGGTGCAACAAAAAACAGTAGCATGAATAGGAATCTAAAGAATATCATCATCTTTGGCATCATCTCCATCAGCTCCAGCACTTGTTATTGCACTACCTATATTCGTAGGCGTGAAAGGATGTCTTTCAACACCCTACACAATATTCCATATTCCTTTTGTGACCAATACATGACGCATCATATAAGCCCACAATGGGTAGTTGATACTATCCAACTTATCCTCAACAACCAAGATATGACATACATCACTGCTTTCAGCCATGGCTGATGACTAAAATACCTTGATGCAAAAAATTGGTTGTATCTCAAAAAGTTGAACAGAATTGCCCAAACAAATTCTGCTAAACCTGTAGTAGACTTCAAGATGCTTATAGTGGCGAACTGAAACTAGTGTATACCTTTGGCACAAAAAGACAAGAAAGCCTACACAAGCACTCCGATAGTGCATGTAGAGGTCGAAACGAGCTCAGATCGTGACTTTGGCACCACACAGCAAATCTGTTTTGATCTCAAAAACACCCTGAGTATGCTTATCGAATCCCGTGCAATTCTGAGACTACAACCAAAGAGGTGTAGACAACGCCCTAGATGAAGCAGCGACCTGCTCTAATACCAATTGTTGGAGTTAAAGGTCTATGAAGCATGCGAACAGCACAAGGAAGAAGAAGAAGCTTGGAGCACAACACACTATACTGAATGTATTAGCACTAGGAGCCCAATTTGGAGAGACATTTAGAGGGATTTCAAATGTATATTGAGCTCACACTATAGATCTACCATTGCCCTCATATTGTGCAATCATTCGTTGCCAATATCATTGTACTCTATGTATATTAGTACATACACTTTGATCATGTTTCATTTTCTATTTTCTGTCATGTATCAGTCAAAACATTGAACTTCCTTGATCTATTTCGCAATGTGAACTTGATCATTTGCATTATTTAAGTTGGTATATATTCATTAGATAGTCTTTTTTTATTCTACAAAATTTCACTTTAATTGCTTCAACCATTCTCAAGTTATGTGCCAAACATTGCCCTCTACTCTGCATACTGTTAACTCCCAAAAATGTCGTGATAGATATCTGATTTGCTAAGCATCATTTTCTTAGCATAGTTGATAATTTCTAGTGAAATAAATTTTGAAAGGTAGCTACTATAGTTAATGAGATATTCCCAAAAGGAGTTTGTCCAATTGCCACTAGGAAAGGAGTGTCGTTCTAAAAAAAGAATCCTTAAACTTCTCATGAAAGGCCTTCTCTATCATTGGATGGTCGTCAGTATGACATAAAACATTCTGCTAGAGTTTTGCCTTCCCTACTAAATAATTAGTAGAGCACTTCATTTTATCACTTTTGGATATGATTCCTCCAAAAGAAATCACCAAACGAGGATAACCATGATAAAATACATTGACCATCCTTTTGGCCTTCAAGCCATGAGAATTGGAAAATCTTGATGATAATCTTGGAGTGTGTGTCATGAGCTTGAGCAGGAGAAATGTCTTTCAATACCCAAGGTTCTTTTCTTTAGAATGCATTTTTTGAAAAATTTTATCATTTTGTTGGATAATGTTTTCAGCTCCTCGGTGTTTGTGCCATAGAAGATTGAGTGGATTTTCTTGGTCTCCTCATAATTGGGGAGGCGGCTCCAAAAAGATTTTAAATATTTTTGATAATGAATTCATGGTTTCGAATCCTTATTGAGCAATGAATCCTGTTTTTTGGGATCATGTTGGGAAGGAACTCTTTGATTTTATGAGCTTGCACATTCCTTTTTAAGTAATTTTCACCATCCTAATCGATCACCTTGAAGTCTAAGTTTGTTCTTTTATTTTGAAATCACCTAGTTGGAGATTCACGATCCCTTTTTTAAATTGTACCAAAGCCTTATCCTTTGATCCTGCCACCATGTGCACTTATTTTCCGATTGTACCAAACGAAAATGTAAGGTGATAGGATCAACGTGACATCATGGAGACATAGTGGCCTTAAGGTGATCACAATGCACAATGGAAGGTGATCACAATGCACAAGGGGTAAAAAAGATACCGAAAGTCCCAACACATGTTAAAATCTATACCATAGGAAGGAGTGAAGGGTTCTAAGCTTAATCAACTCTAGCTACAGCTTCAAAACCTCCTAAGGATGCTTTTCAAGGTTCTCAATAGAAGAGTCCTTGAACCTCTATGCGACATGGGGATTTTCCAACATGTTGAAGTTCCAAATGAGAATCATGAATAGAACATGGAATTTATTAAAGGCAAACATCTCAATCCTCTCTTCATTTGCGTTGGGGATACATACAAACAAAACAGAAAAGGATTGATATCTAATGAGGTTTGCAACCGTCCATCTCTTGGTATGGTCGGAGGTGGAATCCCAAAAGATCAACTCCTAGTGATGATTGAACCCCACAAAACATCCTCCCTGAGTAGAAGTGTGATATGTCAAGATGCAAACTTGATAACAAGACATCTTTTGAAGCCTTTTCATATATTCCTCTTTGTCTATATTCAGTCCTTGGAGACAAATAGAGCCTCGATAAAGGGTTTTTTGTTTTCTATCATCAATTATTTTATAGTATCTGATCCAAAGGGATCAATGAGGCCTCAAAAGTTAAAAGAAAATAATAATTTCAAGTCTAGGATGTGAATCTCGTCTTTTTTATCCTTTTTCTTTTTTGTCTCTTCTTCATTCTTTGGTCCTAGGCCACTAAAAGTGAGGATGAGATGAGCCATAAGGGTCCACAAGTGAGGATTGAGGGCAATGATCGGTCCAAGGGAAACATGTTGAAAATATATATACATGAACCCCTAAGCTCGGGGATAGAAATGAGAGATAAATGGATACATGGGTTTCTCTTTTTCAAAGATCGTTCTTACTTTGAAAGAGAAAACAAACAACGCTCATGAAGACCACACGCTGAAATAAACATTGATGGCGGAATCGATGAGTGGAATTGGAGTAGCTGACAAGCGGCGATGTTGTGTTGAAATATTATATCAACAGTCGGCGAATCCTCTTTGGGTAGTACAATGGTTGCGCGCTCGCCGGGAGCGATCGTCGTTGATGGTCGTCTCTCTTGCCGGCTGTGTGATCTTATCTCCAGAGTGCACGCGTCACATAGAGAGAGGTTATCTTTGGTTAATTGAACCACGTCTATTTTCCCTCAACTTAAGTCAAGTTGGATGCTTCCAAAACTATCTAGAAGGAATCCAATGCTCCCCCTCAAAGAGCTCTTTGACCAAACATTGCAACTTATAGAACTTGAACAAAAGATTTTATGGTTTGCTCCACCCTAAAAAAAATCAAAAGTTATATAAAGAACCACTACTTTAATGGTTACTACAAACTGTTTTGACTAACGGGGGCTAACAACAAAAAAATCAAAAGTTATATAAAGAACCACTACTTTAATGGTTACTACTAACTGTTTTGCCATTTCCTCCATGAGTACCTACATAAACAAAATGGATTTATGCCATCCATGGCTAGGCTTAAACGTATATTCTGAACCTCTTTAGCAAACAAATACTACTTACTATATATGTGTTTCCAAGCATTAGAATTACTAGGCACTCGCATTAAACCATATGTAGATTTTCTCTTTGCATGCCATAGCATTAACTTAGCTATGGATTTGCATGTGAACATGCTCTTGATACTTAGGATGATAGAAAAGTGGGAAAGAAACTTTGCGAGGACTTCTTCGTCCACAAGGTCTTCTCTAAACCTTTTTGCTCCATACTTTGGACATATGTGAAGCCTTGCTCATACTCGTTGCAAAAGAGAACATAATCACTTGGATGGGCATGAATCTTTGTGTAGTGCATATCGATGAATCTTTGTGTAGTGCATATCTTTGCGCAACCATGTGTTGGAGGCATGCCATTACCATCTAGAAAAGCTGATATTTCAAAAGCAAACAAGGCATAAGCAGTTACAACGATATTAGTAAATAAACTTATTTTGATGCAAGAATGAAATTTTATTTCAATTCCACTCTACTTGAAGAATTTAGAGACACTACTTTTTGACCATTCATAAATGGGTTGAAGATTGAGCATGGAGAGTGATGCACATAGAATTGTTATCTTTGCTCCATTGTAGAGTGGTGAACGGGCTAATTTTTCCACGTTCTCATGTTCTTTCTCGACTTTTGATTGTGGAAATTATATCCTATCCATGGAAACCCACAACATCATCTCCATCATCATGGTCTTCATCCATGTCATGAAACACCTCGATCATTTCTTCCATCTATTCATTCTTTGTCATACTGCCAATATCTTGTCCTTCTACCTCCCATTTCATTATGTTCTACCCCTGAGAGGTAGATGGTGCAATGTCGTGTGGGTCTATCTGATCACCACCCAAACCATGTGATTGAAAGTGTAGGCTTTGTAGTCTATCTCCATCAAAGGATTGATACTCTCAGATGTTTGTAGTACAAATTTGTTGTTTACAGAATATTTTAAACTTGGAATGAGCACAAAGACATCCCATTCTCACTTCTAGATCCAAAGATGCCATCTAACACCATATTGGATATGTTAAGACATATCTATGTATATGACTTTATGTGTGTGTATGTGTATAGATGTATATATTTGTGTATGTGTATATGTGTGTATGCAATTGGGTATGTATGTCAAACCATGAAACCCTAATCCTAAAAGCATAACCCTAAAACATGTATATGTGTCAATGTGTGTATGCATATCTTTGTGTATGTATATGTGTGTGCATGTGTGTATGTGTGTATGTGTCTATCTCTAGTTTTTTAGGTTTTAAGTATACTTGGTATTATGAATATTATAATACTAGTGTTTTATATAGTTAATTATATATACAAATATTAATCCTAAAATCATAATTTCTTATAAATTCATTTATATAAACTACTATTTATTCTAAAACCATAGATTTTTACATATTTTGTTATATATACTAATATTTATCCTAGAACACTAGTTTATATATCTTTAAATATATATACTAATATTAATACTAAAACCCTAATTTTTTATATGTTTGATTATATACACTAATATTTATCTTGAAAGCTTCGTTTTACATGTATAGGTGTGTACATGTATATGTGTGTTTGCACCAATGTATGTATGTAAAACCCTAATCCTAAAGCCCTAACCCTAAAACATTTATATGTGTGTATGTATATGTGACATGTGTGTCATGAATTTGAGTGTATGCATGTGTGTATACATATGTGTATGTGTATATGTGTGTATATGTGTGTATGTGTGTATACATATGTATGCATGCATGTATGTATGTAGAACCCTAAAACCCTAATCCTAATACATGTATATGTGTGCATGTGTGTATGTATATGTGTGTATATTTGTATATGTATGTTTGCATGTGTGTATGTATGTAAACCCTAAAATCTTAATCCTAAAACATATATATGTGTGCATGTGCATGTGTATATGGGTTTATGTGTTTGTATATATGTGTGTATGTATGTAAAACCCAAAAAACCTAGTCCTAGAACCATAGCCCTAAAACATGTATGTGTGTAGGTGTGAATAAATATGTGAATTGTGTGTGTATATGCACTACATGTATGCATGTGTATATATATGTGTATGTATATATGTGTGTATGTTTATATGTGTGTATGTATGTAAAACCCTAAAACCCTAATCCTAAAACATGTATATGTGTGCATGTGTATGTTTATGTGTGGGTATGGTGTATGTGTGTATGCATGTGTGTACGTATGTAAGACCCTAAAACCATAATCCTAAAACCCTAACCTTAAAAATGTATGTGTGTGTATGTGTGTGTATGTGTGTATGCATATGTGACTTGTGTGTGTATGTATACTTGCATGTATGCATGTATATGTGACTTGTATGTGTATGTATATATATATATATATATATATATATATATATATATATATATATATATATATATATATATATATATATATATATATATATATATATATATATTGTATGTATATGCATATGTGTGTATATTTAACCTACCTTCTTTATATATTTAATTATATATAATAACGTTCATCTTAAATCCCTACTTTTTTTATACGTTTAAATCCTAAAATCCCTACTCTTGTATATTTATATTTATCTTTAAACCCTATTTTTTATATGTTGAAATATATATACTAATACTACTCTTAAAATCCTAGTTTTTTAATTTATTTGTGTATGTGTATGTATGTATATTTGTGTGTACGTGTATATGTGTGTATGAATGTGTCTATGTATGTAAAACCATAAAACCATAATCCTAAAGCATCATTATGTGTGCATCTATGTATGTATATGTTTGTATATGCATGTGTATATGCATGTGTGTCTATATGTAAAACCCTAAAACCCTAATCTTTAAACATGTTTATGTGTGCATGTGTGTATGTATATGTGTGTGTATGCATGTGTATATGCATGCATGTATGAATGTGTGTATGTATGTAAAACCCTAAAATCTTAATCCTAAAACCCTAACCCTAAAACATGTATATGTGTGTATGCATATGTGACCTGTGTGTATGTATGTGTGTGTATGTGTATATGTGTGTATGCAAGTCTGTATGTGTATATGTGTATGCATGTGTATATATATGTGTATGTATATGTGTTTATATGTATATATATGTGTATGCATGTGTGTATCTATGTGAAACCCTTAAACCCTAATCCTAAAACATGTATATTTATGCATGTGTGTATGTATATGTGTGTGTTTGTATGTGTGTACACAAGTGTGTATATGTGTGTATGTGTGTATATGTGTGTATGCAAGTGTGTATATGTGTGTATGGTTACTACAAAGTGTTTTGACCTTATACTTACCTTGCATAACGAGGGCTAAATAGATTGAAGATTGAGCATGGGGAGTGATGCACATAGAATTGATATCTTTGCTCCATTGTACAGTGGTGAACGGGCTAGTTTTTCCGCGTTCTCATGTCCTTTCTCGACTTCTGATTGTGGAAATTATGTCCTATCCATGGAAACCCACAACATCATCTCCATCATCATGGTCTTCATCCATGTCATGAAACACCTCGAGCATTTCTTCCATCGATTCATTCTTTGTCATACTGCCAATATCTTGTCCTTCTCCCTCCCATCTCATTATGTTCTACCCCTGAGAGGTAGATGGTGCAATGTCATGTGGGTCTATTTGATCACCACCCAAACCATGTGATTGGAAGTGTAGGCTTTGTAGTCTATCTCCATCAAAGGATTGATACTCTCAGATGCTTGTAGCACAACTTTGATGTTTACAAAATATTTTAAACTTGGAATGAGTACAAAGACATCCCATTCTCACTTCTAGATCCAAAGATGCCATCTAACACGATATTGGAGATGTTAAGACATATCTATGTACATGACTTTATGTGTGTGTATGTATATAGATGTATATATTTGTGTATGTGTATATGTGTGTATGCAATTGGGTATGTATGTAAAACCATGAAACCCTAATCCTAAAAGCATAACCCTAAAACATGTATATGTGCCAATGTGTGTATGCATATCTTTGTGTATGTATATGTGTGTGCATGTGTGTACGTGTCTATGTCTAGATTTTTAGGTTTTAAGTATACTTGGTATTATGAATATTATAATACGAGTGTTTCATATACTTAATTATATATACAAATATTAATCCAAAAATCATAATTTCTTATACATTTATTTATATAAACTAATATTTATTCTAAAACCATCGTTTTTTACATATTTTGTTATATATACTAATATTTATCCTAGAACCCTAGTTTATATATATTTAAATATATATACTAATATTAATACTAAAACCCTAATTTTTTATATGTTTGATTATATACACTAATATTTATCTTGACAGCTTCCTTATATATATATAGGTGTGTACATGTATATGTGTGTATGCACCAATGTATGTATGTAAAACCCTAATCCTAAAGCCCTAACCCTAAATTATTTATATGTGTGTATGTATATGTGACATGTGTGGCGTGAATTTGAGTGTATGCATGTGTGTATACATATGTGTATGTGTATATGTGTGTATATGTGTGTATGTGTGTACATGTATGTATGCATGCATCTATGTATGTAGAACCCTAAAACCCTAATCCTAATACAGGTATATGTCTGCATGTGTGTATGTATATGTGTGTATATTTGTATATGTATGTTTGAATGTGTGTATGTATTGTAAACCCTAGAATCTTAATCCTAAAACATATATATGTGTGCATGTGCATGTGTATATGGGTTTATGCATTTGTATATATGTGTGTATGTATGTAAAACCTAGAAACCCTAATCCTAGAACCATAGCCCTAAAACATGTATGTGTGTAGGTGTGAATAAATATGTGAATTGTGTGTGTATATGCACTACATCTATGCATGTGTATATATATGTGTATGCATATATGTGTGTATGTTTATATGTGTGTATGCATGTGTGTATGTATGTAAAACACTAAAACCCTAATCCTAAAACATGTATATGTGTGCATGTGTATGTTTATGTGTGGGTATGGTGTATGTGTGTATGCATGTGTGTATGTATGTAAGACCCTAAAACCATAATCCTAAAACCCTAACCTTAAAAATGTATGTGTGTGTATGTGTGTATGTATATGTGACTTGTGTGTGTATGTGTACTTCCATGTATGCATGTATATGTGTATTTGGATATATATATATATATATATATATATATATATATATATATATATATATATATATATATATATATATATATATATATATATATAGTGTATGTATATGCATATGTGTGTATATGTGTATATGCATGTATGCATGTGTGTATGTATGTAAAACTCTAAACCCCATTACTAGAACCCTAAGACTAAAAGAGGTATATGTGGTTATGTATATGTGACTTCTGTGTGTATGTGTATATGACCAAGTACATATATTAATATTTGCCTTACAACCCTAGATTATTATGTATATATATTGATATATACATACATACATATATATATATATATATATATATATATATATATATATATATATATATATATATATATATATATATATAGACACACACACAGATATATATATATATATATATATATATATATATATATATATATATATATATATATATATATATATATATATATATATATATATATATTTATATTTAAAGGCCTTAATCTTATATACATTTAATTATATATACCAATATTTGTTCTAAAACTCTAGTTTTCTAAGTTTCAAATATATTTACTAATATTAATACTAAAGTACTAGTGTTTTATATATTCAATTATCTATACTAATATCAATCCTAAGACCCTAATTTTTATATATTTGATTTTATATACAAATCTTAATACTAGAACAATAGTTTTTTTAATGTTTTATTATATATACTAATATTCATCTATCAAGCTTAGTTTTTGATACATTTAATTATATATACTAATATGAATCCTAAAACCCTAATTATTTATACATTTTGCATTAATTAATATTTATCTTAAACCCCTACTTTATTTATGTATTTAATTATATATAATAATATTTATCATAAAACCCTAGTTTTTTATATATTATATTATAGGTACTAATATTAATCCTAAAACCCTTTTCATATATATATATATATATATATATATATATATATATATATATATATATATATATATATATATATATATATATATATATATATATATATATATATATATATATATATATATATATATATATATATATATATATATATATATATATAACCTACCTTCTTTATATATTTAATTATATATAATAATGTTCATCTTAAATCCCTACTTTTTTTATACGTTTAAATCCTAAAATCCCTACTCTTATACATGCAATTATCTATTTATATTTATCTTAAAACCCTATTTTTTATATGTTGAAATATATATACTAATACTACTCTTAAAATCCTAGTTCTTTTATTTATGTGTATATGTGTATGTATGTATATTTGTGTGTATGTGTATATGTGTGTATGCATGTGTCTATGTATGTAAAACCATAAAACCCTAATCCTAAAACATCTATATGTGTGCATGTATGTATGTATATGTTTGTATATGCATGTGTGTCTATATGTAAAACCCTAAAACCCTAATCCTAAAACATGTTTATGTGTGCATGTGTGTATGTATATGTGTGTGTATGCATGTGTATATGCATGCATGTATGAATGTGTGTATGTATGTAAAACCCTAAAATCTTAATCCTTAAACCCTAACCCTAAAACATGTATATGTGTGTATGTATATGTGACGTGTGTGTATGTATGTGTGTGTATGTGTATATGTGTGTATGCAAGTCTGTATGTGTATATGTGTATGCATGTGTATATATATGTGTATGTATATGTGTTTATATGTATGTATATGTGTATGCATGTGTGTATGTATGTGAAACCCTAAAACATGTATATTTATGCATGTGTGTATGTATATGTGTGTGTTTGTATGTGTGTACGCAAGTGTGTATATGTGTGTATGCAAGTGTGTATATGTGTGTATGCAAGTGTGTATATGTGTGTATCCATGTGAGTGTGTGTGTGTATATGTGTGTATATGCTCTAAAATAGGTAGTATGCGTATATGTGTATCTGTATGCTCTAAAACCAATATTATTTGGATGAATATCAATCTCTCTCTCTCTCTCTCTCTCCCTCCCTTTCAATATATCTCTCTCTCTCCCATTTCATTTCTCACTCTCTCTTACTAACTATCAAGTAAGGTTTTCTATCTCTCTCGCTCTTTCAATATCTATCTTTATCTCTTTTTTTCTCTCTTTCTAGCAACTAAGGTTTATGTATATCATTGTCACTCTTTCAATATCTTTCTTGCTCTTTCAATCTCAATCTCTCTCTCTCTCCCTCATAAAGAACATAATAGTACATGCATGTACATAAGTCACTCACATCAATGTAATTTTAGAACGCTCATCAAAATGCAATCCACATTGCTTGTCATCAAACAAAAAATCGATCCCAGAAACCTCTTGCAAAACAAAACTAAAGCAAAAGTAGGAAACCCTAAACAAAAAAGTGAATACTGAAAGAGAGAAAGTGGATTGCATCACTTACCAAGATTTAAGAGAAAGAGATGAGTGTGTGTAGAGAGATATAGATCATTGTGTATATGTGTGTGTGGAGAGAGAGAGAGAGAGAGAAATCTATGTGTGTGTATCAGTGTGAGGGGAGAGACAAAAACAAAGGGGGAGCACAATCGAGATAACATGGAGATGCTTTAGGCAAAAAAAAAAACATAGCAGTTAGCTTTTGATTTCGAAAGAGATGATTGGTACATTTCTTTCAACATTCGGTTATTAAAGGAAGCATCGATATAGGTGCGCATGTGGCGTGAATATAGGCATCAATATATGCATTAGTATAAGCATCAATATTTCTTGTATAATACCAAAACCTATACAGATGCCTATACTGGCATCAAATTTTACTAACACTCATACCAACCATAATTTTCCAATAGTCATATAGAGGCTGGCTCACTGTCGGTATGGCTAGCATGGTTTCTCCAAACATTTCCAACCAACATACCAATGCACGGGGTGATTGTTGGTATGGTAGCATTGACATGAGTGTTCACACACATCACTACCTAAATATATCAACACCATCACATTACAACATGTTGAGGGGAATCACAAGTGTATAGCTAGAGACTTTAGGAAATTATTTTGTAAGACCATCAAGGACCCAAATCTTCCTCTTAGGATGGGAGTTCATAATATGATTGAATTTTTTCCTTGGGCTTATCAAGAGATTTAGATATGTAATCAATGACCACTCACTGGCATGAAACAAGTGTTGATCTTTCACGATCTCCCTTATTGAAATGAGTTATTGATGAATCACTTGGTGGAACCAGTGCATGTTTTCAAGTTGAATGTGGAAGAGATGCTCTAGAAGACATTAATCGGAAAGAAGGAAAGCAAAGCACAAAGGAATGACTTGGAAGAGCAATTCTATATGGAGGAGTTATGGGCAATTACCAAGCCCAATAGAATAGTGGTGCTACCTAGACCTTGCAAGATTGAAGAGCAATAGGTGAAGAAGGTGATTTCACAATTGTGGACACCTACATTATTTCAGAATCATTCTTTATAAAAGTGACTTAACTGAGAACCACCCTATTTGGAATCAATTCACATCATCCTTTTGTGTATTGGTTGTCCACCACCCAATAACTCAAATGATGCCAGTTAGAAAGGATATTCTATAATGCTCCCTCGCAAAGAGATCTTTGAACAAAAGTTGCAACTTATAGAACTTGACCATAAGATTTTATGCTTTGTTCCACCCTAAAAAAGCATAAGTTAAATAAAGAATCACTACACTAATGATTACTACAAAGTGAAAAACAAAAGAATAGAATGAAAAAAAGGATAAAATAAAGAATAGTGTTTCAGGACTTAGATGTGGTCTCGAAACCACTTCTAAAAACTATTATGCAGGCTACATGAGGTGAATATTGTTGGTGCAAATGGATACAAGCCTACATACTTGGACATTTGGATATTCATTTCTATAAACTCACATGAAGCCCCATATGACTACCCACTTGTAAAAGCATATCTTTTATCTTCGTAAAAGTGGACATGGAAAAAGAGCACTTGCAATCACGAGTTCTTAGGAGATCTTGTTATGAGTGCTTTGGTAGGTTAGATAGAGATTGAGATCCTAAAGGAGCCCAATTTCGCGACACATTTAGAGGGATTTCAAATGTATATTGAGCTCACTCTATAGATCTACCATTGCCCTCATATTGTGCAATCATTTGTTGCCAATATCATTGTACTCTATGTGCATTAGTGCATACACTTTGATCATGTTTCATTTTCTATTCTCTGTCATGTATCATTCAAAACATTGAACTTCCCTGATCTATTTCTCAATGTGAACTTGATCATTTGCACTCATTTAAGTTGGTATATATTCATTAGGTAGTCTATTTTTATTCTACAAAATTTCACTTTAATTGCCTCAACCATTCTCAATTATGTGACAAACATTGCCCTCTAGTCTGCATACTATCAACTCCCAAAAATGTTGGGATAGATATCTGATTTGCTAAGCATCCTTCTCTGAGCATAGTTGATCATTTCTAGTTAAATAAATTGCGAAAGGTAGCTAACAAAGTCAATGAGATATTCCGAAAAGGAGTTTGTCCAATTTCCACTAGGAAAGGAGTATTGTTCTAAAAAAAAGGATCTTTAAACTTCTCATGAAAGGGCTTCTCTATCATTGGATGATCGTCAATATGACATAAAACATTCTGCTAGAGTTTTGCCTTCCCTACTAAATAATTAGTAGAGGACTTCATTTTATCACTTTTGGATAGGATTCCTCCAAAAGAAATCACCAAACGAGGATAACCACGATAAAATACATTGGCCATCCTTTTGGCCTTCAAGCCATGAGAATTGTAAAATCTTGATGATAATCTTGGAGTGTGTGCCATGAGCTTGAGCAGGAGAAATGTCTTTTGAAGAATTTTATCATTATCTTGGAATATGTTTTCAGCTCCTCGATGTTTGTGCCATAGAAGGTTGAGTGGATTTTCTTTGTCTCCTCATAATTGGGGAGGCGGCCCCAAAACGATTTTAAATATTCTTGATAATGAATTCATGGTGTGGAATCCTTATTGAGCAATTGATCCTGTTTTTTGGGATCATCTTGGGAAGGAACTCTTTGATTTTATGAGCTTGCACATTCCTTTTTAAGTAAGTTTGTTCTTTTATTTTGAAATGACCTAGTTGGAGATTCACCATCCCTTTTTTAAATTGTACTTTAAAGAAACAAAGTCAGTTGAAAAAATTCACTCTTGTCCTCTATGTGTGCTCTTTGAAAGCCTGCCACCATGTGCACTTATTTCCGATTGTACCAACGTGACATCATGGAGACATAGTGGCATCAACGTGACATCATGCGGACAATGGAAGGTGATCACAATGCACATGTTAAAAGATATACCATAGGAAGGAGTGAAGGGTTCTAAGCTTAATCAACTCTAGAAGAGTCCTTGAACGTCTATGCGACATGGGGATTTTCCAACATGAAGTTCCAAATGAGAATCATGAATAGAACATGGAATTTATTAAAGGCAAACATCTCAATCCTCTCTTCATTTTCGTTGGGGATACATACAAACAAAACAGAAAAGGATTGATATCTAATGAGGTTTGCAACCGTCCATCTCTTGGTATGGTGGGAGGTGGAATCCCAAAAGATCAACTCCTAGTGATGATTGAACCCCACAAAACATCCTCCCTGAGTAGAAGTGTGATATGTCAAGATGCAAACTTGATAACAAGACATCTTTTGAAGCCTCGATAAAGGGTTTTTTGTTTTCTATCATCAATTGTTTTATAGTATCTGATCCAAAGGGATCAATGAGGCCTCAAAAGTTAAAAGAAAATAATAATTTCAAGTCTAGGATGTGAATCTCGTCTTCTTTATCGTTTTTCTTTTTTGTCTCTTCTTCATTCTTTGGTCCTAAGCCACTAAAAGTCGCTCCATTGTCAATGGATCAAAAAGGATTTCTTCCGAGGGATGCCACCACCTAAAATATATTTGGAACAATGAAAGAATATTAATTCATGCAACAATCTAGCAGTCTATACCACAAGGAACTAAGAAGGAACAATTGTAGTACAATATAAGAGCTTTTAAGCCACAAAAGAATCAAACATATACTAGTGGTGGAGCTCCAAGCCATGAATTAGGTGGTGGTTGGAGTTTCAAGCACTCTAAGCCTTGTTGAGGAAAGAAGATGTTTTGGATGGTTGAAGCATACCCAAAGAGAGAGAATTAAGAAGTAATCAGCATCCATGGCTTTTGGGGCTAGTGGTTAGCCAATCATACTCCTAGCTAGGAGGTTGTGAGTTTCATTCCCAACATTGGTATTAGAGCCAAGTTGCGGAACCTCGGCAAGATGGAGGTAAAGGGGCTTCAATTTGTGGGCATTTGCAAAGGTGCTTATCCATATTGGGTGTGAAAATAGCTTTGGATTAGGTGCTTAGGCATTTATTCATGCACAGAGGGTGGGATAGGTCCAAAAGAGGTCCAAGTGCTAGAGTTTGAGGTTGTTGGAAGAATTCAAATATATATATAAATCATAATTATATATACAAATATTAATCCTAAAATCATAATTTCTTATAAATTTATTTATATAAACTACTATTTATTCTAAAACCATAGTTTTTTACATATTTTGTTATATATACTAATATTTATCCTAGAACACTAGCTTATATATCTTTAAATATATATACTAATATAAATACTAAAACCCTAATTTTTTATATGTTTGATTATATACACTAATATTTATCTTGAAAGCTTCGTTTTATATATATAGGTGTGTACATGTATATGTGTGTTTGTACCAATGTATGTATGTAAAACCCTAATCCTAAAGCCCTGACCCTAAAACATTTATATGTGTGTATATATATGTGACATGTGTGGCGTGAATTTGAGTGTATGCATGTGTGTATACATATGTGTATGTGTATATGTGTGTATATGTGTGTATATGTGTATACATATGTATGCATGCATGTATGTATGTAGAACCCTAAAACCCTAATCCTAATACATGTATATGTGTGCATGTGTGTATGTATATGTGTGTATATTTGTATATGTATGTTTGCATGTGTGTATGTATGTAAACCCTAAAATCTTAATCCTAAAACATATATATGTGTGCATGTGCATGTGTATATGGGTTTATGTGTTTGTATATATGTGTGTATGTATGTAAAACCCAAAAACCCTAGTCCTAGAACCATAGCCCTAAAACATGTATGTGTGTAGGTGTGAATAAATATGTGAATTGTGTGTGTATATGCACTACATGTATGCATGTGTATATATATGTGTATGTATATATGTGTGTATGTTTATATGTGTGTATGTATGTGTATCGTGGCATTTCCCTCTCTCTCTCTTCCCCCCTCAAACCACCCCCACCCCATCAAACCACCCCCACCCCCTCAAACCACCCCCTCACACCACCCCCTCAAACCACCCCCTCACACCACCCCCTCAAACCACCCCCTCAAACCACCCCCTCAAACCACCCCCTCACACCACCCCCTTAAACCACCCCCTCAAACCACCCCCTCAAACCACCCCCTCACACCACCCCCTCAAACCACCCCCGCCCCCTCACACCACCCCCTCAAACCACCCCCTCACACCACCCCCTCAAACCACTCCCTCACACCACCCCCTCAAACCACCCCCTCACACCACCCCCTCAAACCACCCCCTCATACCACCCCCTCAAACCACCCCCGCCCCCTCACACCACCCCCTCAAACCACCCCCGCCCCCTCACACCACCCCCTCAAACCGCCCCCTCACACCACCCCCTCAAACCACCCCCTCACACCACCCCCTCAAACCACCCCCTCAAACCACCCCCTCATACCACCCCCTCAAACCACCCCCGCCCCCTCACACCACTCCCTCAAACCACCCCCTCACACCACCCCCTCAAACCACTCCCTCACACCACCCCCTCAAACCACCCCCTCACACCACCCCCTCAAACCACCCCCTCACACCACCCCCGCCCCCTCACACCACCCCCTCAAACCACCCCCGCCCCCTCACACCACCCCCTCAAACCACTCCCTCACACCACCCCCTCAAACCACCCCCTCACACCACCCCCTCAAACCACTCCCTCACACCACCCCCTCAAATCACCCCCTCACATCCCCGCCCCCTCACACCACCCCCGCCCCCTCACACCACCCCCTCAAACCACCCCCTCACACCACCCCCTCAAACCACCCCCTCACACCACCCCCTCAAACCACTCCCTCACACCACCCCCTCAAACCACCCCCTCAAACCACTCCCTCACACCACCCCCTCAAACCACCCCCTCACACCACCCCCTCAAACCACCCCCGCCCCCTCACACCACCCCCTCAAACCACCCCCTCACACCACCCCCTCAAACCACTCCCTCACACCACCCCCTCAAACCACCCCCTCACAGAAACCCCCTCAAACCACCCCCTCACACCACCCCCTCAAACCACCCCCGCCCCCTCACACCACCCCCTCAAACCACTCCCTCACACCACCCCCTCAAACCACCCCCTCACACCACCCCCTCAAACCACTCCCTCACACCACCCCCTCAAACCACCCCCACCCCCTCACACCACCCCCTCAAACCACCCCCTCACACCACCCCCTCAAACCACCCCCTCACACCACCCCCTCAAACCACTCCCTCACACCACCCCCTCAAACCACCCCCTCAAACCACCCCCTCACACCACCCCCTCAAACCACCCCCGCCCCCTCACACCACCCCCTCAAACCACCCCCTCACACCACCCCCTCAAACCACCCCCTCACACCACCCCCTCAAACCACCCCCGCCCCCTCACACCACCCCCGCCCCCTCACACCACCCCCTCAAACCACTCCCTCACACCACCCCCTCAAACCACTCCCTCACACCACCCCCTCAAACCACCCCCTCACACCACCCCCTCAAACCACCCCCTCAAACCACCCCCTCAAACCACCCCCTCACACCACCCCCTCAAACCAACCCCCGCCCCCTCACACCACCCCCTCAAACCACCCCCTCACACCACCCCCTCAAACCACTCCCTCACACCGCCCCCTCACACCACCCCCTCAAACCACCCCCTCACACCACCCCCTCAAACCACTCCCTCACACCACCCCCTCAAACCACCCCCTCACACCACCCCCTCAAACCACCCCCTCACACCACCCCCTCAAACCACCCCTCACACCACCCCCTCACACCACCCCCTCAAACCACCCCCTCACACCACCCCCTCAAACCACCCCCTCACACCACCCCCTCAAACCACCCCCTCACACCACCCCCTCAAACCACCCCCTCACACCACCCCCTCAAACCACCCCCTCACACCACCCCCTCAAACCACTCCCTCACACCACCCCCTCAAACCACCCCCTCACACCACCCCCTCAAACCACTCCCTCACACCACCCCCTCAAACCACCCCCGCCCCCTCACACCACCCCCTCAAACCACCCCCTCACACCACCCCCTCAAACCACTCCCTCACACCACCCCCTCAAACCACCCCCTCACACCACCCCCTCAAATCTCACAATTTCCCACGACCTACCACAAAGTTTTCATGTAATTTTGAATGGATATTTAGAGGGTCATTTCTTATCCAAACCCTACAGTGTTATATATCGTTGGAAAGCTCTCGATGAGTACTTTCCAATGGTGCAATAATAACTTTGAAATCTTGGATCAATTTTTGACCACACCCCAAAAACCACCACAACTCGAGTGGAATATTTGATCTACCCCTTCAATCTTGGCAATCAAGCGGCACGTGATCAGTGGACGTGAGGAATCGGCAAGGCCCTTTGGCCTATTGGAGCCTATAAAAGCAATGGATTTGTGTTGATTTGGATACATTCAGAGATACATTGAGAGATACACACATTTACATACGTACGTACAGAGGTCCTCTCTTTGCACTTTGTGGCTTCAAGCCTACTGTAGGAAGTCACTCTGTGGTGTGGATACAGAGTGTGGGCTTCCCCAGTGGAGGGCTAATAGCTCTATAGTGTGAAGAGAGTGGCTTGGTTTTGTCATTCTGTGTGATTCAGTAGTATTTTCATGCTCTTTATCTTAGAGCAAGTCTCCATACTTTGTACTGATCAGTACTAGTCTGCATCTAGTTGTGTTCACTATACGGATTGAATGAGTCTCTTGTATTGAGGTTGTTTAGTTCTGGAATGGCATATTAGCCCAGAGCATCAGCATTTGTAGCAGTTCCTTGGCTTATATTGTAATCATCTGTTCGAACTAAGGAATGGTTTGGGTCTCCCAGATTTGTCATTTGTTCTTAATCTTTTCTCTGAGAAATTACAATTCTGTGCAATCATTGTTATCTGCCTGCTCACAGAAGTGTTAAAGGGTATACTTCCCTAAGGAGAACCTCCCTTGAGTAGGTGACGTACTGGAAGTGCTTATTCTCTGCTCTTGAAAAGGTGGATACCCCAGTACCTCCTCTACAGTTTGGCACGCCCGGTGGGACCCTTGCATTTTTGTGAGAGGCCGTGAGGAAATAGGTACATGACCCATACGCCAGCAGATAAGGAGCCTCTTCGTATACGAAGGAGCCTTAACAAGTCAGCTATATCTTCAACTAGTGAACCTACCTCCCCTCTACCCTCTTTGAATTTATCTATTGAATTCGGTGCGACACCACTATGAAAGGAGAAGCATAGTAGAACATTAGACTTCTCCTCAGATACGTCAGAAGAAACACCAGTACAAATGGAGGATCTCTCTCATTTACTCTCTAGATTAAACATCAAATTCCCTACTTTAAAAGGACAAGCTTATGAGGATGCTAATGATCATGTGAGGAGATTCATCTCTTTATGCCGTGGACGAGGTCTGCAGAATAGAGAGGATGCAATGCTGGCACTCTTTCCATCCACATTGGAGGGTCTTGCAGATAAATGGTATAGTCAATATGCAAATGGCCATTTCACTACATGGGAGGCTTTGAAGGCGGCGTTCTCACAGACATTCCGACCAAGTGATTCCTCGGAAAGAGCTCTAGATCAGCTAGAGAATTTGAAGCTAAGACCAGGTGAATCCTTTCATGAACTTCACACTAGAACAAAAGCACTTGTTGCACGTTGTGGTCAGGATTTGGATTCATGATTGATAGTCAAGCAGGGAACACCATCTTATAGCTCTGCTAAAGGTACACTAAAATCAAATGAAATTGTTAAAGATGCTAACTTTCCTGATTGCAATGGCAAGATGGAAGCTACTCATTGGAAGGAATTAAGGTGATAAGATGTTGAAGTCAAATCAAACATATAAAGAATCTAATAGACTCTGGTGATTTCTATCCTTTATATATAGCTTTTATCATGTATGAGTGCTTGAGATCATTGTTTGCAATACATTGGTGATAAGAAGCATGGATTGCTTCTCTTTACATATTTCTTGTACTTGCAAGAGCATTTGCACATGTGTATATCCAAGTGTATGCTCGCAAATTTCCATGCACCCATGTGAATGCATCCATGAGTACGTGTGTATGTATATGTTCATATATGTGCACATGCGTGTTTCACGTATATGCCTAAATGTGTGATTATGTGTGTACCGAGGTATGTGTATAAGTGTATATAACAACATGATGCACAAACAAATTTTAGGATAAATTTGTTCCTTCCCTTTTAACGGGAATGGAGAATGCATGTGAAGGTTTGGTGGAATGTTTGAGCATTAAAAAGAAAGTAGATTTATATTTGATGGTTTGTTTTTCTTAGTGAAAGGGTTACATATTTAATATTATATATATAGAATAAATGAGAAGACGTGATGTTAAATTCGGAGACATATAGTATACATGCTACGTGTGTTTGGGAGAGTTTTTTTTGGCAGGAAAAAGAGGAAAGAAGGGACACAGCGTCTCATTTTTTCCGATGACGAACGATCTCTGGCGGCAGATTCCTGATGGGTAAAAAGTGAATATGGCAGTGTCCTAGAGAGGAAAGATCAGAGGCAATGTGATGGTGAAGGATTAGGCGTGTCAAGTTTCCGCACGGTCGATTAGAGTTATGATGAAGATGAATTGGAAACATCAGTATTAGGATTTCAGAGTCATTGGGATGCAGCATATGCAGAGGAATTGATAAATTTCCACGAGCATGGAGATGCAGGAGAAATCTGGTTTGGTGAGGGTGTTATGAAGACAATGGCTTCATGGACAGCAAAAATAAGTACTAGTGTAGCTACTGGCCTTTGTGCTGACAATCTGGACGGTTTTTCTTTGCTGTCGATATCAGACCTTGATATTTTTTTTCTGAAGCTCGAATGGCATCTGAGTTGGCAATGGAGTGTTGCTGCATGCTCGTGCAAAACAGGGGTTCGGACCGCTACTGGAGAGAATAAGATCTACCCATTCTGCCTGTTCTCTGAAGGATCATCTAACAACCTGTGTCCGACACCAATCAACCCTGTTCTTTGGATCTCATAGAAAAAGGAGGAGTGGAACTGGGCTCAAGAAAGGCAGCAGCTCGGAGATAGAGCACGGATGACCAGCAAATCACGATATTAAATTGGTATAGGCACGAAGGGGGAAGATAATCAGAGGGGGAGGGATTTATTGCTTCTGGAGTTGGTAACCTCTCCCAGATAGAAATGGAGAGAAGACATTGATGGAGTGCTGAGAGAGGGAATTCAAGTTAGCTACAAGGAAATTCGGATTTTTGTACTCTGAAGGACGGCCATCGCTTAAGAGAGGAAGAAAACAAACGTGAACATACCGAGTACATAAAGATGTTCTCAATTACGGGAGCACAACATTTGAACCCTGAAAAGCTTCAAGTTCTAAGCGGATGTGACACATTTGGCTGCTAATTTTGTCTTCAAGCAGAGCTCGCTCTTAATGAATTGTGTGCAGAAAGGATGATTACTTTGATAAAGAAGAAGCGCAATTATAGAAGGGCAAGATGGTCAGAGTGAGAATGGGCAGTTGTTCTCCACGCTGTTGCCATTAAACTGTTGGTGTTGGGGAAAATGGCAATGATTGGTACGATCGCAGCCAGAGGAAGGATCTGAACAGCTTCGCAGGAGGTCGATTTATGCATTAGGATTTGACAAAACTGAGGAGGAGGAGGATTCTAATGAAGGAAGGCGGGCAGGTAGCCGATTCTCCTCTTCTAGGGGTTTGAAGCTAGCGATAGAGCTATTATTCAAGGGACCGAGAGATGCAGATGGGATTGTATCTTACTTGAAGAAGCAAGTCGGCCCTCCATCATCCGAAATTCTTACTGCTGAAGAGGGGCAGAAAGTTGTTGAAGAAGCTGATTTCCTTGTCGTGGGGATTTTCAAGTCTCATGATTCTGAAGAGTACAAGACCTTAATTTCAGTTGCAAGTGAACTCCGATCTGACTTTGTTTTCAAGCACACAGTAGACGGTAGCTTCCTGCCAAAGAAGGATTCAGATATTACTGTACCCTCTATTCGTGTATATAAGAAGTTCGACGAAGGATACAGTGATCACAAGGAAATTACGTTGTCTATGTTGTCTTGTTCAACAAGGACCCTGTGCAGAGAGAATATCTTGCGAAAATTTTTGACCAACCTGATGATGCCAAGGCATTCTTATTTCTGGATGCCAATGACACGTCTGACGCACTGAAGAAAGTTTATGGGGACCTTGCCAAGGATCTGACTGTCAAGAGTATAAGGTTTATGATTGCAGATACTGAAGATGGGCAGAATGCAATTCAGTATTTTGGGGTAAAGAAGGAGAACTTGCCATGCATTTTGATTCAAGACAAGAATGAGAAGAAGTACACGCTTGAGAAAGCAAACACAGGGAACATTGCTTCTTGGTTTAAGGATTATTTGGATGGCAAAGCTCCACAATTTCTGAAATCAGGACCAGCTCCAGATAAAAATGATGAGCCTGTGAAGATTGTTGTCCTGGATACTCTGGATGAGATGGTCTTTAAGTCTGGGAAAAATGTGTTGTTGGAGTTCTATGCGCCATGGTGTGGGCACTGCAAGAATCTAGCTCCTATCTTGGAGGAGGTCGCAATTGAGTTACATTCCGATCCCAGTGTTACAATCGCTAAATATGATGCCACTGCAAACGATATTGGAGATGCACGGTTTGATGTCCAGGGTTATCCTACTCTTTACTTGTATACTGCCACAGGGAAGGTGGTTCCTTATGATGGAGAACGGACGAAAGAAGATTTGATTAGCTTTATACAGACCAACAAGGGCTCCCTTGAGCAGAGTGTGAATGCTTCACAGACCATATCCGAAGCAGACACCAAGGATGAATTATAAATTTGGGGTGAAGAGAGCTTCAAAATCGCAACATCTCTTTTGATCTTGGCTTGGCATCTGGTAGGGAAAGAGTTCGAGAGCTCGTTTTCTTGGAAGAGTGCAAGACTGAGATAGAGAGAGGCAACCGGAACAAGAAATACACACAGGGAAGGTTCATAGTTAATGTTGACTGTTTGATAATTGAAGTGAACTTGTTTTTCATATTAACTTCAAGAAAAGTTCCATTGTTCTGCATATATTCCTTCTTTTGCATATAGGAATTTCTTTCTTCCTAAGATCTTCAACATGGAAAATGTGTTTAGAATTCTGAGAGCGACACTCATTCCTCACATATTTGAGATACAACAGGAATGCTGGCGTCATGTTACTGTGTATTAAATGGAAACAGTAAGTTCGGGAACCATGCACATACTAAAAAGATGGTAGTTGTGTTTTCAATACCATAAAAGTATGAAATGTAGAGATTTTGATAGGTAGCATATATAGGTAAAACTTTGTTGACGGCTGAAGTCTGAGATGGAGTAGATTGAGATCGACACATGCTAGCAATGATCACAGCTGTGATAAAGCTATCGCAAGGTTCCTTTGACAGGTCTGCTTCCTGGAACTGAATCCTGTAAGATGGCTGCAGTAAGTGGGACCCTTAAAGTATGTAAATCGGCACGAAACAAAAATGTGTAAATGGGACAGCCAAGACGAACGGGCAAAGTGGTGGATGGATAGCAATTGATAATAAATCATATAAAAGGCAACGGCCTCAGTTTACCCGAACTGTCCTCTTTTATCATTACTAATGGAAGGACATGTGTATGTTCGCTGTTGCATTTTGGTATTGTATGTCGAATTTGCTGTGAACACACATTAACATACCTTTTGTCATTGTAAGGGACATATGCTTTATGGTTTGTAGGCGTTTTCGTAATTTAAAAGGTGAGTTTGACCGTCAAAACAAAAATTGAGTTTGAAATAATAAAATCATATTAGGTCATCCATAGCTATTGTAAATTCATGCAACTTTAAACCTTAGTTCTTCAAAGGATTCTAGCCGCACTAAAAATACTTTGGATTTTATCCCATCTTGAGTGGTCCCATGTACCCCAAGCAAAGCTGTTTCCATTCCCTCCACCCTCCTTTCCATGAACCCCGACGACATACCTGGTGAACCCGACGTGAAAGGAGGGGGTGAGTGAATTATAGAATCACAAAGATTAGCATAATCAAAATGGAAGAGATCCTAGCTCAATTCCTACGATTTCAAGAAGAGGATAGGCGTCAAAAAGCCATCCAATCACTTCATGAACGTCTAGTCAATCGGTGTGGCTTTTTCAATGGGAAGAATGTCTCAAAGTTCTGCAAAGAATATGAACTCGAGGCCAAATATCTAGGTGTCGGATTAAGTCCGATGACGGAAAAAGAACTATGTGAAAACTTTATCTATGTGTCGGGATACGACATGCGAGCCCAAATAATGCGAATAAATCAAACGACATGGTCCCAATTCAAAGCGACACTCCTCAAGCAGTTTATGCTAGAGGATCTTGATAAAGTAACTCGTAGATCTTTTCTGAGGTGGGTTCATATGCCCAAAGACCAACCAATTCTTGAGATCAAAGAAGAGTTTGAGCGACAATATGATGATCTTTCTGAGCACGATAAGAGGTGCATAAGTCATGAAAGGGTGTCGTTGTTTCTTCGAACAATCGACGTTAAAGCCAGAGAGGAGTTAATTCCACTTCTACAAGATATAGACTCTGACTCAGGGCTCACAGAGGATTGGACGCTTGTCCATGAAGCTGTGATGAGATATGTGAAGAAACAACAAACAATAGAAAAATTTTTAAATGATTGGCAAGCTGACATTTATGCAAATGAAGAAGATACACAAATTCCATGCATTTTAGAGACTAAAAATAATTTGCAAATCTATAGAATAATAGAAAACCCAGTTGGACATAAAGAATATATGCATGAAATAGACGTACATGCTTATGAAGAGGATCACTATAAAGAACCTATAAACATAAGTGATGTAATCTCTGAGGATTCAAGGTACCAAGAGCCTGTAGATACTTTGATTACATCTACAAATACTGTATATGCAAAAACCCCAATGATGGGAGGAGCAAAGGAATATACGGAAGCTAAACAAAACAAAATCAAACCAATATCAAACATACAACAAAACAAAAATAAACAAAACACACCAAGAAACCAACATGAGGCTTCCTATAATCTGATAGACTCCTCGCTTCTAAGGGATGATAATCAAACAAACAAAGAGGCAAGATATGATAATAACCAAGATTTAAAGATATCTACCGGAAGTCGAGGTAATCAGAAAGAGATTGCAAATAAAATAACTCAAAATAATCCAGTGAATCCATGTGAGTATCAAGCACAAGATGATTTCTTAAATGACGAAACCAAGAGTGAAATATCTCTTGAAGCATATGATTCAAATATGAATTATGGCCTAATGATTGATTCGCATAAAGAGAATGCAAGGGAGCATGATGCTAATCAGGAGGGCATGCAAATTATGAGTCCTCTAAAGAATGGTATGTATGCCGATGGTGAAAAGCATGATGCTAAGCCTACTGATTGTTTAGATCAAGATCAAGAATGTGAAAAACTCTTGAGTGATACTACATTAAATGAGTCGTTAGAGGTACAAGAGAGTGATCTGAATTATAGGTGTAAGAATGAGTTGTTGATTGAGCTTCAATATAATGATATGTATGTGAACGATATTGTACTCCATGAAGAAGGACATATGAATGATCATGAGAGCGATGAGGATACTCCACTGATTACTCCTCTTTACATTGATATGTATGTTAAGAATGATCATGTTGAGTTGAGTTCATATATCAAAGAAATCAAACATGAAGTGGAAGATACAACGTTTAATGAGATGTATGATAAATATGATGTGTGCATAGCATCAAAAGATATTGAATGTGAAACCGTTGAGTCAAATATTTGCATTGATGAAGCTAGATATAAATGTTACCAGATGGATGAAGTTTCAATTGACTCAAGCGTCTATGATGAGATATTCAGGTATGAAGTATTTGAGCAAGATTCAATGATAAAAGAAATGTATGAGGAGTGTGGCAAAAACACATCCTCTAAAGATAATAAACAAGAAATAATTGAGATAGATAAAGAATTTGATGATGGCATCTTGAATAGGAAAACTGATTTGACATCAAATTACATGTATATCTTTGAAAAGGATCAGGAGAATATAGATGAATGTAGATTTTCCAATGAATCTTACTTGGAGAAGCAAGAATTTAGTGATTTAGATGATCAAGATTTTCTTGATTGTGATGATATTGAGTTTCTTCATGATAATGGGCAAATGAATCTGGAAAAAGACGAAGATGAGGAGTTCTTGGAGAGATTAGAGATAGAAGCAGATTCTATAATTTGTAGCACTCAAGTAAGGAGGGATTATGATAGACTGAATCACGAAAATGAACATAATTTGCAGTCAAAGAATGATGAACCTTCCTATTCAGAGTATAAATCTTATGAATGTATTCAAAACCTTAATTGCAATGAAGAAGAAAGTTTGGATAATCATAATGGAAATGATGAAATCCTTTCAAATGATTTCAACCCTAAAATGGATCAAAACATATGCATGATGGATTTGTTTGATGATGTTTTAAACACTCCAAATTTCAAAAATCTATATACATATGCTCATTTATCGTGTGCATCTTCATATGATGCATTGGAGGGAGTTGTGAATAAAGGCAACTATGCTCAAATAATTGAATCATGGATGTTTGAATTTTCAAAAAGCTATGTATGCCAGTCGAGCCTACAAGGAATGGACGAGCAAATGAAATGGCTTGTCCACATATCTAACTTGTTTAAGAATGCTACCTTGATTAATGCAGTTCAGAGATGGCTTCTTTTCAAGCACAGTTTCTTTGGTGAGTATGTTTTAAAGAAGGTGAGATTGAAGGAAGAATCTTTTTTTAATTAAATTCTATAAAGCTTAAAGGAATGTTTTTGTAAATAGGAATGTATATATCTTATGTTTTTGCTTTGATTTGAAGAAAGACACAGGAATCAAATCAATACATTGAAGATAGACTCTCAGAATGAAACAAGAAGAGGAGATTGGATGCGATAAGCTCAAGCGGCTTCTGACTTCATACTGGTGAGATGTTATCACTTCAGTTTTTTCTTCTTTCTTGTATATGTGTATATAAAAAAGACTGCATGATTAAGCATATAATGCATATAGAAACGTTTAAATAAGGGAATTAAGTAGACCAAAGATCTCGTGCTACTAATAAGATTACATGTAATGTATAAGGACCAGGATTATATGAGTAAGGTTAGAGGATGGACTAGAACTTTCGAGAGCAAGACCTAGGAAGGTGAAGGGAAGACCTAGACTAAGTATCTGTATATAGTAGTGTTTACAAATACTTGATGAGTGAGACACTTCGACTTCTACTCTTGATCTCTCATCTGACCTGATCTTCAGACAGATTATATCTTGAGAAAAGAATTCTTATACCAGCCAGCTTTCTATATGTATGTGTATGTGTTGTTGGGTGCTGCGATGAGCTAGTAGGCGGGTGGAACTACCCTGGTCGGGTGATCAGGGCCACGAGCTGACGCTAGTTGTGTCGTATGGCCTGACCTACATGTTGTTACGCGCTCATACGGGTTGATAGGCGGGTGGAGTCACTCTGACCGGGTGGTCAGAGCCACGAGCTGACGTTGATTTCGTATGAGGCTGACATTGTGCATCGTGCGCTATGTCGGGTCGGTAGATGGGTGGGCTAAACCTGGCCGGGTGGTCAGGTCCACGAGTCGCATCCGATTTCGACATAGGCCGAAAAATGTGGAAAAATAAATAAATAAAAATAAAAGCAAAGATATAAAGGTTGAGCTGGAATAAAGAATTAAAATAAAGAAAAACAGAATAAAAATATGAGAAAAATAAGAAAAGGGTCTGAAGGGGCTTCAGATGATAGAAGATCAATAGGGAAGCCAGAAGCGAGTTTCATAAATTGAGTTAGTGAAGACTGGTATATGCAAATGCTTCGGATAGGCTACTAGATCTGACCGGGTCGAGTTAACGAGAGAGCTAAGAAGTTTTCGATTTACTCATATGATTTCTACTCTAAGTGCATTAATGTATTCTGGTATGTTGTATGAGATGCTTTTGTCTACTTTCTTCTCTTAATTCATGGCAAGACTAATGCATTTTCAGGTTTCATGCATCAAGTTAAAATTTTCTTTAAGTTCTGTTTATATGCTATGACTGCTTGATCCTTGCTTGTGTTTGATGTTATGTATGCAGGTTGGTGCATCCAGAGGATGCACAGGTTCAGAGGGGGTGGATGTGGTCAGGATTTGGATTCATGATTGATAGTCAAGCAGGGAACACCATCTTATAGCTCTGCTAAAGGTACACTAAAATCAAATGAAATTGTTAAAGATGCTAACTTTCCTGATTGCAATGGCAAGATGGAAGCTACTCATTGGAAGGAATTAAGGTGATAAGATGTTGAAGTCAAATCAAACATATAAAGAATCTAATAGACTCTGGTGATTTCTATCCTTTATATATAGCTTTTATCATGTATGAGTGCTTGAGATCATTGTTTGCAATACATTGGTGATAAGAAGCATGGATTGCTTCTCTTTACATATTTCTTGTACTTGCAAGAGCATTTGCACATGTGTATATCCAAGTGTATGCTCGCAAATTTCCATGCACCCATGTGAATGCATCCATGAGTACGTGTGTATGTATATGTTCATATATGTGCACATGCGTGTTTCACGTATATGCCTAAATGTGTGATTATGTGTGTACCGAGGTATGTGTATAAGTGTATATAACAACATGATGCACAAACAAATTTTAGGATAAATTTGTTCCTTCCCTTTTAACGGGAATGGAGAATGCATGTGAAGGTTTGGTGGAATGTTTGAGCATTAAAAAGAAAGTAGATTTATATTTGATGGTTTGTTTTTCTTAGTGAAAGGGTTACATATTTAATATTATATATATAGAATAAATGAGAAGACGTGATGTTAAATTCGGAGACATATAGTATACATGCTACGTGTGTTTGGGAGAGTTTTTTTTGGCAGGAAAAAGAGGAAAGAAGGGACACAGCGTCTCATTTTTTTCGATGACGAACGATCTCTGGCGGCAGATTCCTGATGGGTAAAAAGTGAATATGGCAGTGTCCTAGAGAGGAAAGATCAGAGGCAATGTGATGGTGAAGGATTAGGCGTGTCAAGTTTCCGCACGGTCGATTAGAGTTATGATGAAGATGAATTGGAAACATCAGTATTAGGATTTCAGAGTCATTGGGATGCAGCATATGCAGAGGAATTGATAAATTTCCACGAGCATGGAGATGCAGGAGAAATCTGGTTTGGTGAGGGTGTTATGAAGACAATGGCTTCATGGACAGCAAAAATAAGTACTAGTGTAGCTACTGGCCTTTGTGCTGACAATCTGGACGGTTTTTCTTTGCTGTCGATATCAGACCTTGATATTTTTTTTCTGAAGCTCGAATGGCATCTGAGTTGGCAATGGAGTGTTGCTGCATGCTCGTGCAAAACAGGGGTTCGGACCGCTACTGGAGAGAATAAGATCTACCCATTCTGCCTGTTCTCTGAAGGATCATCTAACAACCTGTGTCCGACACCAATCAACCCTGTTCTTTGGATCTCATAGAAAAAGGAGGAGTGGAACTGGGCTCAAGAAAGGCAGCAGCTCGGAGATAGAGCACGGATGACCAGCAAATCACGATATTAAATTGGTATAGGCACGAAGGGGGAAGATAATCAGAGGGGGAGGGATTTATTGCTTCTGGAGTTGGTAACCTCTCCCAGATAGAAATGGAGAGAAGACATTGATGGAGTGCTGAGAGAGGGAATTCAAGTTAGCTACAAGGAAATTCGGATTTTTGTACTCTGAAGGACGGCCATCGCTTAAGAGAGGAAGAAAACAAACGTGAACATACCGAGTACATAAAGATGTTCTCAATTACGGGAGCACAACATTTGAACCCTGAAAAGCTTCAAGTTCTAAGCGGATGTGACACATTTGGCTGCTAATTTTGTCTTCAAGCAGAGCTCGCTCTTAATGAATTGTGTGCAGAAAGGATGATTACTTTGATAAAGAAGAAGCGCAATTATAGAAGGGCAAGATGGTCAGAGTGAGAATGGGCAGTTGTTCTCCACGCTGTTGCCATTAAACTGTTGGTGTTGGGGAAAATGGCAATGATTGGTACGATCGCAGCCAGAGGAAGGATCTGAACAGCTTCGCAGGAGGTCGATTTATGCATTAGGATTTGACAAAACTGAGGAGGAGGAGGATTCTAATGAAGGAAGGCGGGCAGGTAGCCGATTCTCCTCTTCTAGGGGTTTGAAGCTAGCGATAGAGCTATTATTCAAGGGACCGAGAGATGCAGATGGGATTGTATCTTACTTGAAGAAGCAAGTCGGCCCTCCATCATCCGAAATTCTTACTGCTGAAGAGGGGCAGAAAGTTGTTGAAGAAGCTGATTTCCTTGTCGTGGGGATTTTCAAGTCTCATGATTCTGAAGAGTACAAGACCTTAATTTCAGTTGCAAGTGAACTCCGATCTGACTTTGTTTTCAAGCACACAGTAGACGGTAGCTTCCTGCCAAAGAAGGATTCAGATATTACTGTACCCTCTATTCGTGTATATAAGAAGTTCGACGAAGGATACAGTGATCACAAGGAAATTACGTTGTCTATGTTGTCTTGTTCAACAAGGACCCTGTGCAGAGAGAATATCTTGCGAAAATTTTTGACCAACCTGATGATGCCAAGGCATTCTTATTTCTGGATGCCAATGACACGTCTGACGCACTGAAGAAAGTTTATGGGGACCTTGCCAAGGATCTGACTGTCAAGAGTATAAGGTTTATGATTGCAGATACTGAAGATGGGCAGAATGCAATTCAGTATTTTGGGGTAAAGAAGGAGAACTTGCCATGCATTTTGATTCAAGACAAGAATGAGAAGAAGTACACGCTTGAGAAAGCAAACACAGGGAACATTGCTTCTTGGTTTAAGGATTATTTGGATGGCAAAGCTCCACAATTTCTGAAATCAGGACCAGCTCCAGATAAAAATGATGAGCCTGTGAAGATTGTTGTCCTGGATACTCTGGATGAGATGGTCTTTAAGTCTGGGAAAAATGTGTTGTTGGAGTTCTATGCGCCATGGTGTGGGCACTGCAAGAATCTAGCTCCTATCTTGGAGGAGGTCGCAATTGAGTTACATTCCGATCCCAGTGTTACAATCGCTAAATATGATGCCACTGCAAACGATATTGGAGATGCACGGTTTGATGTCCAGGGTTATCCTACTCTTTACTTGTATACTGCCACAGGGAAGGTGGTTCCTTATGATGGAGAACGGACGAAAGAAGATTTGATTAGCTTTATACAGACCAACAAGGGCTCCCTTGAGCAGAGTGTGAATGCTTCACAGACCATATCCGAAGCAGACACCAAGGATGAATTATAAATTTGGGGTGAAGAGAGCTTCAAAATCGCAACATCTCTTTTGATCTTGGCTTGGCATCTGGTAGGGAAAGAGTTCGAGAGCTCGTTTTCTTGGAAGAGTGCAAGACTGAGATAGAGAGAGGCAACCGGAACAAGAAATACACACAGGGAAGGTTCATAGTTAATGTTGACTGTTTGATAATTGAAGTGAACTTGTTTTTCATATTAACTTCAAGAAAAGTTCCATTGTTCTGCATATATTCCTTCTTTTGCATATAGGAATTTCTTTCTTCCTAAGATCTTCAACATGGAAAATGTGTTTAGAATTCTGAGAGCGACACTCATTCCTCACATATTTGAGATACAACAGGAATGCTGGCGTCATGTTACTGTGTATTAAATGGAAACAGTAAGTTCGGGAACCATGCACATACTAAAAAGATGGTAGTTGTGTTTTCAATACCATAAAAGTATGAAATGTAGAGATTTTGATAGGTAGCATATATAGGTAAAACTTTGTTGACGGCTGAAGTCTGAGATGGAGTAGATTGAGATCGACACATGCTAGCAATGATCACAGCTGTGATAAAGCTATCGCAAGGTTCCTTTGACAGGTCTGCTTCCTGGAACTGAATCCTGTAAGATGGCTGCAGTAAGTGGGACCCTTAAAGTATGTAAATCGGCACGAAACAAAAATGTGTAAATGGGACAGCCAAGACGAACGGGCAAAGTGGTGGATGGATAGCAATTGATAATAAATCATATAAAAGGCAACGGCCTCAGTTTACCCGAACTGTCCTCTTTTATCATTACTAATGGAAGGACATGTGTATGTTCGCTGTTGCATTTTGGTATTGTATGTCGAATTTGCTGTGAACACACATTAACATACCTTTTGTCATTGTAAGGGACATATGCTTTATGGTTTGTAGGCGTTTTCGTAATTTAAAAGGTGAGTTTGACCGTCAAAACAAAAATTGAGTTTGAAATAATAAAATCATATTAGGTCATCCATAGCTATTGTAAATTCATGCAACTTTAAACCTTAGTTCTTCAAAGGATTCTAGCCGCACTAAAAATACTTTGGATTTTATCCCATCTTGAGTGGTCCCATGTACCCCAAGCAAAGCTGTTTCCATTCCCTCCACCCTCCTTTCCATGAACCCCGACGACAACGTCTGCCACATGCTCCAGGTGACTTTTTGGTTAAAAAGTGGATAGAAAAGGCCCTGCCCAGGTCATCTTAGCATAAGCTTCGTGAATCTCTTAGATTGGATGCGACCCTCAATGATTTTGTTGCAGCGGCATCACGCATTGAAGAAGCAAGGCAACATTTTGAAGGGGATACACAATCAAAGTATGCTGCAGACCTGGATCCGATTGAGCAACTGAGGAGGGAACTGGAAGCATTGAAGATGCAACAAAATCAACAAGAAGAGAAGGTCTTGCCACCACTGCGACGCACTGATGATGAAGTAGCCCAACTTCGCCGAGAGTTAGAAGATTTGAAGACCACACAAGATATAAGGAGATAAATTTGGTGTACAATCTGTAACAACAATGGACATTCCAATGCTAATTGCCCTATTAAGGTAAGCTGTCAATTTTGTGGAAAGGACGGTCATGAAGCAAGGGATTGCTACTACCTCAAGGGTACACAGCAGAGAGGTAACCCTCAAAATTTGGATTCATATTATGCTAGTACTTCAAATACATCAAATAGAGAGGAGAATCGGCCTACAAAGCCTAGATATAATAGACCTTTGATGTGCTATCGTTGTGGTGAGTACGGTCACATGCAAAATAGGTGTTCTCTTCCAGAAGATGCACCTCCTTGTCAACATTGTCCAGAGGCCAAGGATCATTATACCAAAGATTGCCCAAGAGGTCGTCCTGCTCCAATTCACATGATTGCAGTCTCTCCACATGAAGAAGGAAAAACCACTCAGACTTATGCTGTTTCATCCTCTGCAATGCCCATGATGACTAGAGCTAGGCAAGCAGCTGCAACCCAGAGAGATGAACAACAAGGATTTCAGGATAAAGAGGAAGAAAAGGAGTCTGGATGGAAGGACCAAGCAGAAATTGAAGGAGCTTATAATAAGATGACTACTTCTCTAAAGGGCCAACCAACAAGTCTGCAAGAAAACACTCAAGAGGTAAATATTGAACAGATCTTGAAAGGTATTCATCACAAGGTTAGTCTATATGAACTTATAAGGATGGATTCAAAAATAAGAAGTGACTTATTGAAGATTATACACTCTGCTCACTTGATCCAATCACCTAGTATAGATGGTTTCATGGTTGATTTTCCCCCTGCACCCTTAGCAGACTACCAAAGCTCAAGATTATCTGTTTGTATAAAGGATGAAACTCTCACAGGTGTGATCATAGATGGAGGCTATGGTATCAATTTGATCCCAGATTTCACAATGAAGAAACTGAATTTGAACCCCACCAAAATGGCACCATTTACAGTTACACTAGCAGATCAACATCAGGTTGTGCCTCTTGGCATTATTGAAAAGGTACGGATGATAGTACAGGGTTGCCACTTTGTGTTGGATTTTGTTGTTATTGCACTTCCACAGGAGACTTCTTACCCTTTACTCCTGGGGAGACCTTGGCTGAGACAAGCAAAAGTTTTGCAAGATTGGGGGAAAAACAAACTATGGATTTCAACAAGCATCAATAGCCAACTACAATTACATTTGGAAGAGGGATTCGACTCAGGAAAAACCACTGGATATACTGTGGATACTCAGGTAATGCCCTCTATACCCCAAGAAGATGATACATTGTTAAATTGGATGATGGGAAGTGCAGAGTGTTGCACAGTGGAGATCAATGAAATTGAGGAAGAAGTTGCAGATAAGGTAAATGAAGACCACAAGGTATTGGAGAATGAGCAATTGCAGGAAAATACTAGCTTTGAGGAGGCAACCAATATAAAAGTATCGGAGGGAGAAGGTTATGAATTTAAGAGCAGAGAAGATCTTCCTTTTGCAGATATACCTCAAGGATGGATGGAAGAACATGTTGCAGAATATAAATTAAAATCCACTCCTGCATATAGTGGAGATGATTTCTCAAACAAGACCAGTCCTGGAACATTGGTTCAAGAAGTAAATTTAGGGAATGAAGAGAACCCTCAAGTAGTCCACTTAGCATCCTGGTTGTGGCATTATCCTCCTTTGCTACAGAAGGTAACTTCTTTGCTTTTTACTTACAAAAGTGTCTTCGCATGGTCCTACAAAGATCTAACAGGGATACCGGAAGAGCTTGGGTTACATCGGATACCCTTAGTTGAGGGAGCCGTGCCAGTAAGAAGTAGACCATATCGACTCAATCCGAAATATGCAGAGGCTGTAAAAGCAGAAATTACAAAGCTAGAAGAAGCTGGTATAATTGTTCCAGTAGAACATTCCAGGTGGCTTTCTTCCATGGTTATTGTACCCAAGAAAAATAGTGGAAGAATAAGAGTATGTGTTGGTTTTCGTGCTTTGAATAAAGTGACTGTTCAAGATGGATTTCCTCAGCCCTTCACAGAGCAAGTACTTGAGGAAGTAGCTGGTCACACTTTGTATAGTTTCTTGGATGGTTTTAGTGGCTACAATCAGATAGTGATCCATCCTGATGATAGGGACAAAACAGCCTTTGTCACTCCCTGGGGAACTTATGTCTATACTCGCATGGCTTTTGGTTTGAAGAATGCGCCAGCTTCATTTAATAGAACGATGTATCTGATATTGGGCAAATGGTTAACAACCTTTCTACGCATTTTCATGGATGACTTTTCAGTATTTTAAGGTACAGATAGAAGGGCAGCAGTTCAAGATTTCCATGACCATTTGGAAAATCTAAAAGAAATTTTTGAGCAATGTCTCAAAACAGGTTTGAAATTGAATCCTGATAAATGTCACTTTTTGGTCACTAAGGGCACTCTTCTTGGTCACATAATATCTGCTGAAGGCATAACTGTTGACCCTGCAAAGGTTACAGCTATTCTTTCCATGCCAATTCCACAAAGCCCAAAGGAAGTGCAAAGTTTCTTGGGCCATGTAGGGTATCACAGAAGATTCATTAGGATGTATTCGGAAATTGCTAAGCCCTTGTCAAGGCTTACCAGCAAAAAGATCCCTTTCTCATGGAGTGCTGAAGCTGACAAAGCATTTTGTGAACTAAAGTTGAGGCTATGTACTGCTCCCCTTTTAAGTGTTCCTAATTGGTCATTGGAATTTCATGTGCATACAGATGCTAGTCTTCATGCTGTTGGTGCAGTTCTAGCTCAACCATCATCTCACAAAGTGGATAGACCTATCTCTTATGCAAGTAGACTACTCAACCAAGCTGAAAGAAATTACAGTACAACGGAAAGAGAAGGTTTGGCTATCGTATTTGCCCTTCAGAAGTTCCGACATTATCTCCTTGGTGTACATTTCATTGTTATTTCTGATCATCAGCCCTTGAAGTATTTGATAAACAAGCCTAGAGTAGCTGGAAGGATTTGGAGATGGTTACTCCTATTTCAAGAATTTAATTTTGATATTCATATTAAGCCAAGAAAAGAGCACTACATGGCAGATCAAGTGTCCAGGACGGCAATGAGCGAAAAGGCAACAGGTATTAATGATGAATTGGTGGATAACAATCTTTTTCTAGTAGCAATTCAGACTGGTTGGTATGATGAAATTCTCCATGTTCTTACTACTAGAAAGATCCCAGAACACTTGACACCTGTAGAAAAGAGAAGATTGCTCCTGAAAACCAAAGCATATTCTCTTATAAATGGAAATTTATATAAATACTGTCAGGATGATATATTGAGAAGGTGCGTCTATCCACAGGAGGTAAATCTTCTGCTAGAGGCTGCACACAGTGAAGGACATCTAAAAAGGGAAGAATTGGCTCATAGAATCATCCACAAAGGTTTATGGTGGCCTCATATTTTCAAGGATGCAATCAGTTTTCTAAAGAATGCCACATCTGCGAGAGGTGTGCTCCCGCGCTGTCGTCGAGATTTGCTCTCCTCTCTCACTTGTGAAGGCCTACAAAAAACATATTTGGCGAAGGTAGCCAGAATTCCCCGAGAAGTCCAGGATGCATCAAGGATGTCAAAGGAAGGTCACATACAAAGTTTCAAAGAAATCAAGAAAGTCCATGGTAGCGGTCAAAGCTGGTCAAAGCTGGTCAAAGTTGGGAAATTAGGGCAAAAATTTCATTGTCACCAAATTAGATGAAAATCCATATACTTGTAAAGATTGTCAAAGGCAGTCTATAGCCCAAATTTCAGCAGAAAATGGATTTTGTAGCACATTGATATGCTATGTTCATTTTGTAAAAATGTAATTTTTCTAGTTTGACCCTACAAATTCTTGTATAGAAAATTATGTTAGCCATATGGTTTGGCATGTATAAAGATCATATGTGGCTACATATTTGTACAAATTTTCAAGGCTATCAGAGCTTCCTAGACACCTTAATGCCACCTTGCAAGCTTCCAAATGTAGTCAAACTTGTACAAGGGAGATTCAGATGGGAGTTTTTCTTGCATATTCCTTAAGGAGATCTTTGGAAACATAGTCCTACAAAGTTTCATCTTCATCAAAGTCTTTTTGGAGGGTCAAAGAGCACAAAGTCCAGTTTTCAAGGTCACCGCAGTTTTCTAGAATAAGAAAATTGAAGGCTTGAAGGGCTGCCACATGTCAAAATATGATTGAACCATGGTGTATGGTCAAGATGAGCTCCTATTCAAGGGTGGAGATGCACTAAAGCATAAAGGAAGGAGGATCCACGAATTTTTTCCATAAAAGAAGACTTTGTTGACAGTTAAAGATCAATAATGCAAAGTTTCTCCAAAAATAGTGGCTTATCTTATCCGAACTGATGTCAGCATTGATCCGACGGTCCAGATCATCCCCAGATCCAATGGTGGAGAATGAGGGCGCCTAAAATTCACTCCTTTACACTAGATTTGATAGAAAGAACAATTCCAAGCCATTGATTTGATTAATCAAATGGTTGTAATCAAAAGTAGTGATCCTAGAGTTGAGAGTTGATTTCTCTAGATCCAAGGGCCCAAATTCATTCAAAAAACTATATAAACCCCCCTCCAAACTCCTAGAGCATCATGGTTAGGCATCCATAGGGCTCATGCTAGCTTACGGTTTCCTTGAGACGATCACCCTCGGTTGAGCGAGTGAGGATCCAAGGTGAGCTAGTATGAGTATAGAACCTAGTTTCAAATTTAAGTTAGAACTCCTATCTAGGATAGGCTCTTGAAACCAGCATCTCTATCTTGACTCACCCTCGGTGGAGCGTGTGAGTGAGTTAGAGCTGATTTTAATGAGTCTTAGACTTCTTTAGTTAGACGTTACGAGCCTAGACAGACATAGGGTCACTGGAGTGGAACTCACCTTCTTACGTGTGACATTCGGTTGAACTGTCATGGTTTGAGGGTCGGAACCACCTTTGATCAGTAGACTGCTTAGCATGACGTACCACGACGATATTTTACATGTAACTTAATTCAAATCCTTTTAATTCATGTCACTTGTCACTTGTCTCTTGTCTCCTCTCTCAGTCTCTTAAGTATTTTTACATGTCTTCTATTTCTTCTATGTGTGAGAAGGCTCCGCAGTATTGCGTTGAACCAGTGAGGCTATTTCTTTGAGCTTGTGAGTAAAATCCATCATCATAATTCACTTGCATGCATATAATCCATACAAATCCATACATATTTATTAGTTTCTGAAAGTGTATAAGAAGCTCCAATATTGGACCATTCTTCCTTTCGAAACTTATTTATGTGTAAGGATTCCATCTATTCTCATCATGCATACATATCATCCAAAGAAGGCTATACATATGGATTAGAATTAGGAAGTGTTTAAGAAGCTCCTCCAATGGACCATTCTTCCTTCCAAATTTGATTCGTGTGTATGGTTCTCTTTCATTTTTATCATTCATGTCATCAATCTAACTTGCACACCTACATTCCCATTCCCATAATTATTTCAACATCTCTCTCTTCTCCATTCTCAACATTAATTTCACCTTCACATCTTTAAACCTTCCAACATTCATTAGCTTCATACACCCTGTGTGTGCCACGACCGGACCCGATCCACCCGGATTGTGATCACATCCACATTTGAACCCGACGTGAAACGCTTCGTGGCATTTGCTTCTGATCTTGTTGGGAGGTTGTGATCCATATCCTTTGTTTCATATTTTTCATCCTCATCATATCATCATCATCAGTCTTGAGTGTTGCACTGGATTTCTCACAATATCGTGCACATCTTCGTCGTGAAGTAAACGCATTTGTGAGAGATCTAGAGCATCGTGCATCACTTGCTTATTCACACAAGATGGAGGAAGGATTCAAATCCCTTATTGTTGAGAAACAAGGCCAAAGAATAGTCTCTTCTATGTTGAGAGAGAAGGGAAAATTCAATGGCATCAACATCACAAGCTACTTAGATTTGTTTGAAGAGCAAGCTATGATTTTTGGTCTTCCCGAAGATCTTTTGATATCATTCTTTGAACGAATTGTTGATAGCTCTATCATAAACCGTGTCACTCAATATGATAGTCTTCCTTGGAGTGATTTTAGAAAGGAGATGCTCAAAGAATTCTATCTTGAAGATTATAGCCAACATAATCGGGATGGATTCTTACGATGGGTCAATTCTCCAAAGCCTAGTATCTCTATTACTCACTTACAAAATGAGTATATTAGACGCTATGAACAACTTCCTGATGAGGATAAGATAACTTTGGAACCTGATCTTGTGATCAATTTTCTTAAGCTTCTTCATCCTGAAACTCGTAGGGAAGTTGAACGGCGATTAGAAGAACCAGATAAGCGCTATGGTCTTACTGACAATTGGCAAAAAGTGCGTAAAGTAGTAGAGGCTGTAGCCCATAGACATCAAAGACAATCCATGCTGTATGAGCAAACTAGTCTTCCTCAAGCTAGCCTTCCACAAACTAAGGAGCAAGTTAGAGAACAATCCCATGCTATGCTTTTTGACTCTACTCCTATTCCTCAAATGATGGAGCCTACTCAAGGTTTTAAAGTAGAGCCAAATAAAAGTGTAGTTGAACAATCTCAAGTGGATATTCTCACTAAGCAAATGGAAAGTCTTATTGCTACACAATCCAATTTGGCCAAGACTATAGATGCTTTACAATCTAGTTACACCAAAACTTTCCAAAATCAAATGAACCCAATGACTTTTCAAGAGCCTAATCAACATGTTATAGCTACCAATCAAAATCCACAAATAGCTCCTACTCAAGCATATCAAGTTCCTCCAATGCATAATCCTTCAATGCAAAATCCTCATCCTCATGTGCAAAATCCTCAAATGTATCAAAACATGTATCCTCAAGCTTCTCAAATAGCTTTTCAAAATCCTCAAAATCAAAATTTTCAAAATCATCAACCGTATAATATGGAAGCTCCTCTTGCACCTCAAGTACCACATGTTGCTCCCCAAGCTCCTCAAATACATCAATTGCATTTTCAAAATCCTAATTATCCTGTTCAAGCAATACCTTATCAACAAAATCCTCAATTTCAAAATTTCCCACCACAAGTTAATCAAAATCCTCAAAATCAAAATGTTTTTGTGCGTGGCCCTCGTAGGTGTCCTTGGTGTGATTTGTTAGAGCACTTTTTGAGAGATTGTGAATTATTGAAGGCTGCTAAGGAGCAACGACTAGTAATAGACATAGACAAGAAAATCTGTGACTATCGATCTAGGCTACCTTTGCAAGGAAATTATGGTAAGGGAGGAATGAAAAAACATTATGAAAATATAACCATAATGGACGTAGGAACTAGAGGAGTGAAACTAGAAGCTCTTGATGAACAACAAGTAGAATCAAGTAAACCCACAAAGGAAGGTGATTTTTCTATAGAGGCTATAGTAAGAGCACGGGATGAGATTAGGATAATAACGGCTTGGGAGTCACCAATAGAAGATAAATCTCTTATTTCTCACATATCCAATGTAGAAGAAAAACGAAAAAGAGATGAAGCTGAGCCTAGTGAAAGAAGAGTAACACGAAAACAAACCTCAGAGGGAATAGAAAAAATCATAGAGCAGGGAGAAACATCACAATCCAAAGATAAAAAACAAGAAGCACAACCCAATGAACAAAAACAAGAGGAGAAACAAAAAGGGAAGAAGACAAAGCAAAGAAAAACAGAACCAAAGCCTTTGGATAAACAAGATCAATCAAAACAAACTGAAGACCAAACACGAGAACATGAACAAAAACAAGACCCTGAGCAAAAACAAAAGAAACCAAAGAGAAAACCTAGAGCCATCTTGATTTCAGAAATTGAGAGAAAAATAGATCCTATGGAGATTTTAGATGACATTTTGCTTAAGAGTCAAGTGACTATGTCTTTAGAACAAGTTTTCTCTATTGCAAAGCCTGTTTTTAAAGATAACTTTATCGGCCTAATTAAAAGGAAGAGGTTTCCACTTAATCTAGATACTGAGATGCAAGATTCTCTAGATCAAGATCAAGCTATGAATGAAGCCTTAAACTTTGATGAATCTGATGAAGAGGACTTTGATGATGATGAAGTAAATGTTAATAAAAATTTCTTAGGACCTATTCAACCTGACCATGAAAATCATGAAAACAATCCTGAAAGCCACTTTAAAAGAACATTTTGGTCTAGAGGTACATCAGAGATGCATGTTAAAATAGGAAATGATAAGAACACTATCACTGTAAATGCATTAGTAGATTCCGGCTCTAAAATCAATGTGATTTCAAGAGAAGTCTATGATAAGTTTCGATGGCCCATAGATAAAGATTGTGGATGGCGTATGAGAACTGCAGATAATGGTGTAGGTACCCTGTATGGAGCTTGTGCTAGTGTGCCCATATCCATAGGAGGAATCACAGAAGAGTTTCACTTTTTTATTCAAGATAATTGCTCCTATGAAGTTCTCTTAGGTCAACCCTTTATTTGTGAGAGTCGTATGGAAACTAAAGCCATGGATGATGGGTCTACCTATGCTAGATTTAAGTCTAAGGATGGAATGCAATCACTTCAAGTCATGACAGTAGGAGTGAATCATCCTAGGAATCGATTGTCAATTAGAAAGAAACCTATTGTTACTCAGGGTCATGAGCATGCTTGTAGTGATTGTGCACCTCGATTCATGTTTGGAGCTACATATGATCAAAATTTCGGATAGAATCCATTGTTGAGCGGGACAACAGTGGATATTGGTTTGACATCTCGCATCCAACCAACATGTACAATAGTTTGTCACTTTGTTTTCCACATTCTAGATTAGATTTTCTTCATAAGAGTCAATTGTCCAAGTCTTTTATCCAAAAAACCCAAAAAAATTATAAAAACAACAAAATCATGGAACATGATGAGAACATTGAGCATGTGATTGAGACATCTCATTGTTTCTCTACTCTTGAGGAGTTAGAGTTATGTCTTCAACAAAATTCTAATTCCCATATTATTCTTATTTCTTCCCTTGATGAGTATGCTCTAATCCAAGAGTATGCTCTCAATATTGACAAGTGCTCGAAATTTAACCAAACACATGATGCCTTAGTTGAAACAAAGTACAAAACTGCAGACAAAAAAATCAAACCCATAGCTCAACCATTACCTCAAGGAAGTAATGAAAAAATTATTGATGTGAAAAATGATCCAATTCTTCGGGATAAGAAAAACATAGGACATACATTCACGGATGAGACAATCAAACAGGTGAAAATTGGTAGAGATGATGACTTTCTTTTGCCAGCAGAGAGAGATAAATTTGAGAGAGTCATACATAGCCATGGAAAAGCCTTTACTATGTATCCTCATGAGATTGGTTGTGTAGATCCTAAGCTAGTTGCACCCATGATAATCTTTACTATTCCACATATTCCATGGAATCTTCGTCCTATACCTGTTCCAAAGGCTCACTTACCTGAGCTAATGAAACTACTTAAGGAGAAGATAAACATGAGAATTTTAGAGCCATCTTTTGCACCTTACTCAAACAGATGGTTCACTGTGCCTAAAAAGAATGGGAAACTACGTTTTATTCAAGATCTCCAACCCGTCAATAAAGTCACCATAAGGAATGTAGGAACAGGACCCATTGTAGATGAATTTGCTGAATCATTTTCAGGACATTCTATCTATTCAATGGGTGATTTATATTCGGGATATGACCAATTCCAATTAGCAATTGATAGTCGTGACATAACCACAATGAAAACTCCTTTAGGCTTAGTGCGAATGTGTACTTTACCTCAAGGAGCGACTAATTCTGTGGCTCATATGATGAGTGCTATGAATATGGTCTTACATGATTTTATCCCTCATATAACTATGCCATTCATTGATGATATTCCAATTAAAGGGAGTGAGGAACGTGTAAAGGACATTACTTTAGATTCATCTGGATGTCGTAAATTTGTTCTTGACCATATCTCTGATTGTGAAAGAATATTTCAACGATTTGAAGAGGTAGGTCTCACATTTTCCATAGAGAAATCTGTTTTTGGTGTCAACGAGGTGCTTATTGTTGGACATTTATGTGGCCATTATCGTCGAAAGCCATACCCACAAAAAGTTGATGCCATTAGCAAGATTTCTGAAACATGTAACAACATGAGTGAGGTACGTAGATTTCTTGGTGCTTGCATCTTTTATGTTATTTGGATCCCACACTTTGCTCATGTTGCTGATTGTCTTTATGACTTGTTGAGGAAGAAACGAAAATTTATTTGGACTGACAAACACACTCAAGCTATGCGTAAATTGAAGAAATTATTGCTTGAAGCTCCCATCCTTAAGCGTGTAGACTATTCTGCTAACAAACCTATTATATTGACTGTTGATACTAGTCCTATTGGTATAGGTTGGGTCATAAGTCAAGACGATAGTGAAGGGAATAGATATGCAATTAGGTTTGGTGCCAAAATTCTACATGAAACACAACGAAAATATCCACAGATCAAACGAGAACTATGGGGTATGGTAACAGCTTTGAAAATAGACAAAGAATATTTCATTGGTGCAAATGTCAAAGTTGAGACTGATTGTTTGCCTCTCATTGGAATGATAGCCAATTGTTCATCTCCTGATATAGCCATGCTTAGATGGATCTCATATATTAAGTTCATAAATCCTGAGTTAGTTCATATTTCAGGTAAGTCAAACTCAGTTGCTGATATGTTATCGAGAGCTAGATTTGATGATGATCTTGAAAGTGATCTAATAAAGAATGTGAATTTAGTTGACTATGTTCCACATATATATGAGTATGAGAAATTTCATGAGTCTGAGTACGAAGATGAATGGAGAGACATAGGAAAGTATCTCAGTACACTACAACCATTACCTAGCTGGACTACGAATAGATTCCGTAACATTAGGAAACGAGCTTATAACTTTTTCCTATGTAATGGTTATCTTTGGAGACATGCTAAGGGTAAGGTTAAGAATCCACAACGAGTCCTGGGAAAACGAGGTCTTCAATTGCAAGTAATGAAGGAAATGCATGAGACATTATGGGCCGGTCATTTTTGGAACATATGAAAAAATTAGAAGTACCTATTATTGGCCTAGGATGTATGTTGACATTAGTAGCTATGTTTCTACATGTTCTACTTGTCAACTTCATTCATCAGTCAAACATAGAGATCCGTTGCATCCTACTTATCCACCTTGTATTCACTACAAGTGGGTAGTAGATCTTGTAACTATGCCTAAAGGTATTGACAAAATGCGTTACATTGTACTTGCAAGAGAAGACTTAACTAATCATGTAGAGGGACGTGCACTACGATCTAAGACCACTTACAATGTTTGCAAATTCTTGCTTGAAGATGTCATAAGTCGCTTTGGGTACATAGAGAAAGTAGTTGCCGATCGTGGAGAGTTAAATGCGAGAGAAGCTAAAGAGTTCTTTGAGCGTCACGGTATTCGTTTGTCTCTCACTACTGCATATAACCCAGAGGCCAATGGTAAAATAGAGAGAGGGCATCCACCTATTGTGAAAGCCATATCTAAAGCATGTAATGGTGACATCAAACAATGGCCTAAATTCTTACCTTTTGCACTTTGGGCAGATAGAATGACGTGCACACGCACTACTGGGTATATGCCTGCTGAACTCATGTACTGTCAAAAACCATTGTTTCCAATTCAGTCTCATATTTCTGCGTGGTCAAATTTGCCTTGGTCTGAAAACATGTCTATTGATGATTTTTTGAGTTTGCGTATTAAACAGTTAGAACAAGGTAAATTAAGACTTGATGATGCTGTTGAAAAATTAAGAGAATCTAGAATGAAGAACAAGCATTATTTTGATAAAACTCATCGATTGCGTCCTAAGCCAATTGAAGTAGGAGATTGGGTGCTCATTTATGATAGTACATTTGACTCTCAATATGATGCACGCAAAAAGCTCACTCAACGGTGGTTTGGGCCATACATAGTATCAAAAGTCAACAACAATGGTACGTATGCTCTTTGTGAATTAAATGGTGTTGCACTAAAAACTTTGATTGCAGGTAAAAGGATAAAGTTATTCAAGAAGCGTGATAATGATGAGTACATTTTGGATGAGGACATTGAAGAAGATGACAACAATGAGGCCGATTCATAAACAGGAGTATCCATGTTATAAAAAAAAAAAATATCATTAATTTTCAAGTTCATGTTGCTTTGTTTTTTTTCAAGTTCATTCTATTTTTTTTCCATGCTTGTTTCATGCATGTTTTTTTTCAGTCTTTGCATTGCATTGCATATCCACATCACTTGAGTCAAAAAAGGCAAATGATGATTTCTCTACTTGTGTAAAATTGTATCTTAAGTAGTAACTTATCTACTAAGAAATTGATTATAATCTAGGATTGTGGAAAGATAGGGCATGTAGATTTGGAGGTTTATTTTGGTGACATGACTTTCATATATAAACATGCATATGTATCCAGTATCGAAAGCATAATTGTTGAAATCCTAGCTCCTGCTATTGCATGTTTCTACATCCTTAGTCCATCTCACAGCACTTGTATCGGAGTTTAAACGACTGTTCTCCGTCATCAAAAATGGTTGTACCTTGTATCGGGGTTTAATTTTTCCTCGTCAAAAAAAAAAAAAAAAAAAAAAGCTACATGTTACCAAGAAGTTTACACTTTCTTCCACCCCAAAAAAGTGATCGTAACCATAAAGTTGCCGAATCATCATCATCATCAAAAAAAAAAAAAAAAAAAGCAAGCCAAAGGAGGATAAAGAGGCATAGTAGAATAAATCACGGGCTATATAGGCAGATTTATGCATTAGTGGAGTTTAGTTAGATTTCCTTGCATGTTATTAGAGAAAGAGCATATTCATATTTATGTAGGAAAGGAGTTGATCTAAAATAAGCTAAAGATGAAAGATGTCTCTTGAAAATCCTAAATCTTTGTTTATAATCATATTTAAGGTAGATTGCTTTATGAAAAAGGTACAAAATTTTCTTCAAGATGAGAGGAACTGATGCTTAAAACGACTCAATACATCCACTTCCACTTCATATTGATGCTTGTTTTTTTTCTTTCTTGTTGCCAATGTTGCTTGTTCATTTGCATATATGTTGCCTATTTGTTCATGCATATTCATGTTGCCTGTTTCAATTATTTCTTTCATGCAAATTTTGCTTCATGTCACGTTACCTACTTATTCATGCATATAATCAATTTTCCTTCCATCTTTCTTATGTTGCCTATAAAAGAATTTGATGCCTGGAACATTTTGTTTTTCACAGATGCTAGAGTGGCGCTTCCAGAGGAATCGCAGGTTTAGTGGGGGCGAATGTCGTCGAGATTTGCTCTCCTCTCTCACTTGTGAAGGCCTACAAAAAACATATTTGGCGAAGGTAGCCAGAATTCCCCGAGAAGTCCAGGATGCATCAAGGATGTCAAAGGAAGGTCACATACAAAGTTTCAAAGAAATCAAGAAAGTCCATGGTAGCGGTCAAAGCTGGTCAAAGCTGGTCAAAGTTGGGAAATTAGGGCAAAAATTTCATTGTCACCAAATTAGATGAAAATCCATATACTTGTAAAGATTGTCAAAGGCAGTCTATAGCCCAAATTTCAGCAGAAAATGGATTTTGTAGCACATTGATATGCTATGTTCATTTTGTAAAAATGTAATTTTTCTAGTTTGACCCTACAAATTCTTGTATAGAAAATTATGTTAGCCATATGGTTTGGCATGTATAAAGATCATATGTGGCTACATATTTGTACAAATTTTCAAGGCTATCAGAGCTTCCTAGACACCTTAATGCCACCTTGCAAGCTTCCAAATGTAGTCAAACTTGTACAAGGGAGATTCAGATGGGAGTTTTTCTTGCATATTCCTTAAGGAGATCTTTGGAAACATAGTCCTACAAAGTTTCATCTTCATCAAAGTCTTTTTGGAGGGTCAAAGAGCACAAAGTCCAGTTTTCAAGGTCACCGCAGTTTTCTAGAATAAGAAAATTGAAGGCTTGAAGGGCTACCACATGTCAAAATATGATTGAACCATGGTGTATGGTCAAGATGAGCTCCTATTCAAGGGTGGAGATGCACTAAAGCATAAAGGAAGGAGGATCCACGAATTTTTTCCATAAAAGAAGACTTTGTTGACAGTTAAAGATCAATAATGCAAAGTTTCTCCAAAAATAGTGGCTTATCTTATCCGAACTGATGTCAGCATTGATCCGACGGTCCAGATCATCCCCAGATCCAATGGTGGAGAATGAGGGCGCCTAAAATTCACTCCTTTACACTAGATTTGATAGAAAGAACAATTCCAAGCCATTGATTTGATTAATCAAATGGTTGTAATCAAAAGTAGTGATCCTAGAGTTGAGAGTTGATTTCTCTAGATCCAAGGGCCCAAATTCATTCAAAAAACTATATAAACCCCCCTCCAAACTCCTAGAGCATCATGGTTAGGCATCCATAGGGCTCATGCTAGCTTACGGTTTCCTTGAGACGATCACCCTCGGTTGAGCGAGTGAGGATCCAAGGTGAGCTAGTATGAGTATAGAACCTAGTTTCAAATTTAAGTTAGAACTCCTATCTAGGATAGGCTCTTGAAACCAGCATCTCTATCTTGACTCACCCTCGGTGGAGCGTGTGAGTGAGTTAGAGCTGATTTTAATGAGTCTTAGACTTCTTTAGTTAGACATTACGAGCCTAGACAGACATAGGGTCACTGGAGTGGAACTCACCTTCTTACGTGTGACATTCGGTTGAACTGTCATGGTTTGAGGGTCGGAACCACCTTTGATCAGTAGACTGCTTAGCATGACGTACCACGACGATATTTTACATGTAACTTAATTCAAATCCTTTTAATTCATGTCACTTGTCACTTGTCTCTTGTCTCCTCTCTCAGTCTCTTAAGTATTTTTACATGTCTTCTATTTCTTCTATGTGTGAGAAGGCTCCGCAGTATTGCGTTGAACCAGTGAGGCTATTTCTTTGAGCTTGTGAGTAAAATCCATCATCATAATTCACTTGCATGCATATAATCCATACAAATCCATACATATTTATTAGTTTCTGAAAGTGTATAAGAAGCTCCAATATTGGACCATTCTTCCTTTCGAAACTTATTTATGTGTAAGGATTCCATCTATTCTCATCATGCATACATATCATCCAAAGAAGGCTATACATATGGATTAGAATTAGGAAGTGTTTAAGAAGCTCCTCCAATGGACCATTCTTCCTTCCAAATTTGATTCGTGTGTATGGTTCTCTTTCATTTTTATCATTCATGTCATCAATCTAACTTGCACACCTACATTCCCATTCCCATAATTATTTCAACATCTCTCTCTTCTCCATTCTCAACATTAATTTCACCTTCACATCTTTAAACCTTCCAACATTCATTAGCTTCATACACCCTGTGTGTGCCACGACCGGACCCGATCCACCCGGATTGTGATCACATCCACAACGCCAACCAGATTGAATTTCCAACCATTGGTCATATCTACAAGATGGCTCCCATTTGAACGATGGGGACTTGATTTCATAGGACCAATTAGTCCAACTGGTCAACCTGGAGGAAAAAAGTATATTTTGATGGCCACATGCTATGCCACTAAATGGATAGAGGCTAAAGCTACTGTGGACTGCACGGCTTTAACAGTGGCTAAATTTGTGTATAAACGTATTTTCTCAAGATTTGGTTGCCCACTGGAAATAACTAGTGATAGGGGCACACATTTTGTAAATCAATTGCTCCAGTTTATATTTGACAGGTACAAAATCTTCCATATAAAATCTTGTGCCTACTACCCAAGGGCAAATGGCCAAGTAGAAAGCTCCAATAAGATTTTGATTGGATTGCTTCGCAAATTATCTTTCGATCATCAAAGCTCCTGGCCGCTAGCACTGATCGGTGCAATTTGGGCTTTCAGAACCACGAAGAGGGGAACCACAGGCGAGACTCCATTTCGTTTAGTTTATGGGAAAGAGGCATTGGCACCGTTCGAGTTCATTATCAAAAAGGAAATGGAAACCAAAACCATTGGAATTGAACCTCCCATTGAGAGATTGGTGGCATTAGAAGAATACAGAGAAGGAGCAATGCAAAAACTTCAGATAACACAAGAAGAGCGCAAAAGACTACATGACAGGTATCTGAGGTCCAATGAAGTGCAGGAAGGATCCATGGTTTTAGTGCATCAGGTCCCAGCAATTCCAACCAAACTGGCACCCAAATGGATAGGACCTTACACGGTGGTAAAGGTATTACCTCATGGAGCAGTACATCTGGAGGACTTGCAGGGTAAGAGGATACCCCTGGTCAATATTTCCAGGGTGAAGAAGTACCTGAATTAAGGTAAATTGGAAGCATATCATTCACCGTACCTACTGTATTTCATTTGGTGATTATAGTTATTATGAAAAAAAAAAGTAGTATGAAAAAAAAAAGTAGTATGAAAGAAAAAAAAAATATATATATATATATATATTTTTTTTTCCAGGGTGAAGGATTATCTGAGTCAAGTCAAAAAGAAGAACTTCCTTCACTATCTTGTTTTCGGCTTCGGGAATTGCACCGGGACGGTGCAAAGATTTGATGTGGGGGTCTGTATCGCGGCATTTCCCTCTCTCTCTCTTCCCCCCTCAAACCACCCCCACCCCCTCACACCACCCCCTCAAACCACCCCCTCACACCACCCCCTCAAACCACCCCCTCACACCACCCCCTCAAACCACCCCCTCAAACCACCCCCTCACACCACCCCCTCAAACCACCCCCTCAAACCACCCCCTCAAACCACCCCCTCAAACCACCCCCTCACACCACCCCCTCAAACCACCCCCGCCCCCTCACACCACCCCCTCAAACCACCCCCTCACACCACCCCCTCAAACCACTCCCTCACACCACCCCCTCAAACCACCGCCTCACACCACCCCCTCAAACCACCCCCGCCCCCTCACAGCACCCCCTCAAACCACCCCCTCACACCACCCCCTCAAACCACCCCCTCACACCACCCCCTCAAACCACCCCCTCAAACCACCCCCTCAAACCACCCCCTCACACCACCCCCTCAAACCACTCCCTCACACCACCACCTCACACCACCCCCTTAACCACCCCCTCACACCACCCCCGCCCCCTCACACCACCCCCTCAAACCACCCCCGCCCCCTCACACCACCCCCTCAAACCACTCCCTCACACCACCCCCTCAAACCACCCCCTCACACCACCCCCTCAAACCACTCCCTCACACCACCCCCTCAAATCACCCCCTCACACCCCCGCCCCCTCACACCATCCCCTCAAACCACCCCCGCCCCCTCACACCACCCCCTCAAACCACCCCCTCACACCACCCCCTCAAACCACCCCCTCACACCACGCCCTCAAACCACTCCCTCACACCACCCCCTCAAACCACCCCCTCACACCACCCCCTCAAACCACTCCCTCACACCACCCCCTCAAACCACCCCCTCACACCACCCCCTCAAACCACCCCTGCCCCCTCACACCACCCCCTCAAACCACCCCCTCACACCACCCCCTCAAACCACTCCCTCACACCACCCCCTCAAACCACCCCCTCACACCACCCCCTCAAACCACCTCCTCACACCACCCCCTCAAACCACCCCCGCCTCCTCACACCACCCCCTCAAACCACCCCCGCCCCCTCACACCACCCCCTCAAACCACTCCCTCACACCACCCCCTCAAACCACCCCCTCACACCACCCCCTCAAACCACTCCCTCACACCACCCCCTCAAACCACCCCCGCCCCCTCACACCACCCCCTCAAACCACCCCCTCACACCACCCCCTCAAACCACCCCCTCACACCACCCCCTCAAACCACTCCCTCACACCACCCCCTCAAACCACCCCCTCACACCACCCCCTCAAACCACCCCCTCAAACCACCCCCTCACACCACCACCTCAAACCACCCCCGCCCCCTCACACCACCCCCTCAAACCACCCCCTCACACCACCCCCTCAAACCACCCCCGCCCCCTCACGCCACCCCCTCAAACCACCCCCGCCCCCTCACACCACCCCCTCAAACCCTCCCTCACACCACCCCCTCAAACCACTCCCTCACACCACCCCTTCAAACCACCCCCTCACACCACCCCCTCAAACCACCCCCTCACACCACCCCCTCAAACCACCCCCTCACACCACCCCCTCAAACCACCCCCTCACACCACCCCCTCAAACCACTCCCTCACACCACCCCCTCAAACCACCCCCTCACACCACCCCCTCAAACCACCCCCTCACACCACCCCCTCAAACCACCCCCTCACACCACCCCCTCAAACCACCCCCTCACACCACCCCCTCAAACCACCCCCTCACACCACCCCCTCAAACCACTCCCTCACACCACCCCCTCAAACCACCCCCGCCCCCTCACACCACCCCCTCAAACCACCCCCTCACACCACCCCCTCAAACCACTCCCTCACACCACCCCCTCAAACCACCCCCTCACACCACCCCCTCAAATCTCACAATTTCCCACGACCTCCCACAAAGTTTTCATGTAATTTTGAATGGATATTTAGAGGGTCATTTATTATCCAAACCCTACAGTGTTATATATCGTTGGAAAGCTCTCGATGAGTACTTTCCAATGGTGCAATAATAACTCTGAAATCTTGGATAAATGTTTGACCACACCCCAAAAACCACCACAACTCCCCATAACTCACCCCCTATTCCCCCCAACCCACAAACCCCACAAACCCCACACAACTCCAAACAACTCCACAACCCTCCACAATCCTCCAAAAACCCTGTAATCTCTCTCAAACTCGTCACAACTTACCTCCCACACCGCTCACTTAATATGAAGGATCAAAAGTTACTACAAAAATTAGGTGAAGGATGCGCTTCTCAGGGACATTCAAATATCACAGGTGGCACAAAGTGAGGATCTCAGCTTGCATTCAAAAGTGACAGTAAAGGTGTAAGTGGTAAAAGTAAAAGTGATGAAATGAGTGTTGCCGCCAACCATTCATGACGACTGCCTATTTTTGAGGATCCAATTCAAATCAAGTGGAATATTTGATCTACCCCTTCAATCTTGGCAATCAAGCGGCACGTGATCAGTGGACGTGAGGAATTGGCAAGGCCCTCTTGGCCTATTGGAGCCTATAAAAGCAATGGATTTGTGTTGATTTGGATACATTCAGAGATACATTGAGAGATACACACATTTACATACGTACGTACAAAGGTCCTCTCTTTGCACTTTGTGGCTTCAAGCCTACTATAGGAAGTCACTCTGTGGTGTGGATACAGAGTGTGGGCTTCCCCAGTGGAGGGCTAATAGCTCTATAGTGTGAAGAGAGTGGCTTGGTTTTGTCATTCTGTGTGATTCAGTAGTATTTTCATGCTCTTTCTCTTAGAGCAAGTCTCCATACTTTGTATTGATCAGTACTAGTCTGCATCTAGTTGTGTTCACTATACGAATTGAATGAGTCTCTTGTATTGAGGTTGTTTAGTTCTGGAATGGCATATTAGCCCAGAGCATCAGCATTTGTAGCAGTTCCTTGGCTTATATTGTAATCATCTGTTCGAACTAAGGAATGGTTTGGGTCTCCCAGTATTGTCATTTGTTCTTAATCTTTTCTCTGAGAAATCAAATTCTGTGCAATCATTGTTATCTGCCTGCTCAGAGAAGTGTTAAAGGGTATACTTCCCTAAGGAGAACCTCCCTTGAGTAGGTGACGTACTGGAAGTGCTTATTCTCTGCTCTTGAAAAGGTGGATACCCCCGTACCTCCTCTACAGTATGTAAAACCCTAAAACCCTAATCCTAAAACATGTATATGTGTGCATGTGTATGTTTATCTGTGGGTATGGTGTATGTGTGTATGCATGTGTGTACGTATGTAAGACCCTAAAACCATAATCCTAAAACCCTAACCTTAAAAATGTATGTGTGTGTATGTGTGTATGCATATGTGACTTGTGTGTGTATGTATACTTGCATGTATGCATGTATATGTTTATCTGTGTGTATGTATATGTGACTTGTATGTGTGTGTATATATATATATATATATATTGTATGTATATGCATATGTGTGTATATTTAACCTACCTTCTTTATATATTTAATTATATATAATAACGTTCATCTTAAATCCCTACTTTTTTTATACGTTTAAATCCTAAAAGCCCTACTCTTATATATTTATATTTATCTTTAAACCCTATTTTTTATATGTTGAAATATATATACTAATACTACTCTTAAAATCCTAGTTTTGTAATTTATTTGTGTATGTGTATGTATGTATATTTGTGTGTACGTGTATATGTGTGTATGAATGTGTCTATGTATGTAAAACCATAAAACCATAATCCTAAAGCATCTTTATGTGTGCATCTATGTATGTATATGTTTGTATATGCACGTGTATATGCATGTGTGTCTATATGTAAAACCCTAAAACCCTAATCCTTAAACATGTTTATGTGTGCATGTGTGTATGTATATGTGTGTGTATGCATGTGTATATGCATGCATGTATGAATGTGTGTATGTATGTAAAACCCTAAAATCTTAATCCTAAAACTCTAACCCTAAAACATGTATATGTGTGTATGTATATGTGACCTGTGTGTATGTATGTGTGTGTATGTGTATATGTGTGTATGCAAGTCTGTATGTGTATATGTGTATGCATGTGTATATATATGTGTATGTATATGTGTTTATATGTATATATATATATGTGTATGCATGTGTGTATCTATGTGAAACCCTTAAACCCTAATCCTAAAACATGTATATTTATGCATGTGTGTATGTATATGTGTGTGTTTGTATGTGTGTACGCAAGTGTGTATATGTGTGTATGTGTGTATATGTGTGTATGCAAGTGTGTATATGTGTGTATGGTTACTACAAAGTGTTTTGACCTTATACTTACCTTGCATAACGAGGGATAACAACAAATGCCCCTTTTTTTTGGCTAGCCATGGTGGGATGCTATGGTAGTCCAAGATATAGGCCATTTCCTCCATGAGGACCTACGCAAACAAAATGAATTTATGCCATCCATGGCTAGGCTTAAACGTATATTCTGAGCCCCTTTAGCAAACAAATGCTACTTACTATATATGTGTTTCCAAGCATTAGAATTACTAGGCACTCGCATTAAACCATATGTAGATTTTCTCTTTGCATGCCATAGCATTAACTTAGCTATGGATTTGCATGTGAACATGCTCTTGATTTTTGGGATGATAGAAAAGTGGGAAAGAAACTTTGCAAGGACTTATTTG
>CM035429.1:6716418-6748918 GCA_020310875.1 Ceratopteris richardii | reverse complement strand
AAATATATCAACACCATCACATTACAACATGTTGAGGGGAATCACAAGTGTATAGTTAGAGACTTTAGGAAATTATTTTGTAAGACCATCAAGGACCCAAATCTTCCTCTTAGGATGGGAGTTCATAATATGATTGAATTTTCTCCTTGGGCTTATCAAGAGATTTAGATATGTAATCAATGAGCACTCACTGGCATGAAACAAGTGTTGATCTTTCACGATCTCCCTTATTGGAATGAGTTATTGATGAATCACTTGGTGGAACCAATGCATGTTTTCAAGTTGAATGTGGAAGAGATGCTCTAGAAGACATTAATCGGAAAGGAGGAAAGCAAAGCACAAAGGGATGACTTGGAAGAGCAATTCTATATGGAGGAGTTATGGGCAATTACCAATCCCAATGGAATAGTGGTGCTACCTAGACCTTGCAAGATTGAAGAGCAATAGGTGAAGAAGGTGATTTCACAATTGTGGACACATACATTATTTCAGAATCATTCTTTATAAAAGTGACTTAACTGAGAACCACCCTATTTGGAATCAATTCACATCATCCTTTTGTGTATTGGTTGTCCACCACCCAATAACTCAAATGATGCCAATTAGAAAGGATATTCTACAATGCTCCCTCGCAAAGAGATCTTTGAACAAAAGTTGCAACTTATAGAACTTGAACATAAGATTTTATGCTTTGTTCCACCCTAAAAAAGCACAAGTTAAATAAAGAATCACTACACTAATGATTACTACAAAGTGAAAAAAGAAAGAATAGAAAGAAAAAAAGGATAAATTAAAGAATAGTGTTTCAGTACTTAGATGTGGTCTCGAAACCACTTCCAAAAACTATTATGCAAGCTACATGAGGTGAATATTGTTGGTGCAAATGGATACAAGCCTACATACTTGGACATTTGGATATTCATTTCTATAAACTCACATGAAGCCCCATATGACTACCCACTTGTAAAAGAATATCTTTTATCTTTGTAAAAGTGGACATGGAAAAAGAGCACTTGCAATCACGAGTTCTTAGGAGATCTTGTTATGAGTGCTTTGGTAGGTTAGATAGAAATTGAGATCCTAAAGGAGCCCAATTTGGCGACACATTTAGAGGGATTTCAAATGTATATTGAGCTCACACTATAGATCTACCATTGCCCTCATATTGTGCAATCATTTGTTGCCAATATCATTGTACTCTATGTGCATTAGTGCATACACTTTGATCATGTTTAATTTTCTATTCTCTATCATGTATCAGTCAAAACATTGAACTTCCCTGATCTATTTCTCAATGTGAACTTGATCATTTGCACTCATTTAAGCTGGTATATATTCATTAGGTAGTCTATTTTTATTCTACAAAATTTCACTTTAATTGCCTCAACCATTCTCAATTATGTGCCAAACATTGCCCTCTAGTCTGCATACTATCAACTCCCAAAAATGTCGGGATAGATATCTGATTTGCTAAGCATCATTCTCTGAGCATAGTTGATCATTTCTAGTTAAATAAATTGCGAAAGGTAGCTAACACAGTCAATGAGATATTCCCAAAAGGAGTTTGTCCAATTGCCACTAGGAAAGGAGTATTGTTCTAAAAAGAAGGCTCTTTAAACTTCTCATGAAAGGCCTTCTCTATCATTGGATGATCGTCAATATGACATAAAACATTCTGCTAGAGTTTTGCCTTCCCTACTAAATAATTAGTAGAGGACTTCATTTTATCACTTTTGGATAGGATTCCTCCAAAAGAAATCACCAAACGAGGATAACCACGATAAAATACATTGGCCATCCTTTTGGCCTTCAAGCCATGAGAATTTTAAAATCTTGATGATAATCTTGGAGTGTGTGCCATGAGCTTGAGCAGGAGAAATGTCTTTGAATACCCAAGGTTCTTTTCTTTAGACTGCATCTTTTGAAGAATTTTATCATTTTCTTGGAATATGTTTTCAGCTCCTCGATGTTTGTGCCATAGAAGGTTGAGTGGATTTTCTTTGTCTCCTCATAATTGGGGAGGCGGCCCCAAAAAGATTTCTTCCGAGGGATGCCACCACCTAAAATATATTTGGAACAATGAAAAAAGACACTTGATTAGAGAATAAAAAGTTTACTCTAGTTTAGATTTGACTATGATGATAAGTGCCTTTGTCTTGATTGTTTCAGGGCATAGAATAGTATAGAAAGTATATTTGATGCAACAATCTAGCAGTCTATTCTACAAGGAACTAAGAAGGAACATTTTTAATACAATATAAGAGCTTTTAAGCCACAAAACAATCCACCTCATGCCTAACATATACTAGTAGTGGAGCTCCAAGCCATGAATTAGGTGGTGGTTGGAGTTACAAGAGCTCTAAGCCTTGTTGAGGAAAGAAAGAAAACAAAGATGTTTTATTAAAGGTAATATGTTTGATCACCCCAGTATCAAAGTACCAAACATCTGAGTCTACTACAGACATGCACTGCTCATGAGAAGATGGGTCAAAATTGCAAACAGTAGTAAACACCCATTCTTCTTCCTACAGAAGATTAGCAGATGCTATTTTTTGTGTAGAGGCCTCTGCAACAACCATTCCGGCCTCTTTCTTCTTTGCCTATTTAGTAGCCACTTTTGGACAGCTCTTGATGACATGATCATTTGCTTTACAGTATTTGCAAAACAATTTCTAGTTTTTTTATTTCTTCTCATCTTTGTCTTCCTTCTTCGAATGTGCAAAGATTTCTGCTTACTAGTAGAAGAGCTCCATTTACCTTTGCCCTTCTGACTAGCCAGGAAATCTTGATCTGCAACACACGTAATATACATATTCTGCCTAGATTCGTCTTCCTGCAAAAAAATAGAGACTAACTCCTGAATTGACAAGGCATTTGGATTGCCTTTCATCATCAAATGAAGAGTAGAAGCAAAACTCTGATATGAGTCAGGAAGACCATTTAGAATGGTATGCACAAGTGAGCTGTCTGGTATAACTTCATCAACACAAATCAACTGTTCTTTTAAATCCTTGATCTTTGTGAGGAACTATCCATAGAATCACCTTCATTCATGTGCTCACTCTCCAATTGTTTTTGGAGGTAAGCAACATGAGCCTCACTCCTAGCCTGGTACAATGTGATAAGTGTATCCCAAGCATCCTTAGCTATCGTGCAAGAGCCAGACAAAGGTATCAATGCATGTGCGTGAGCATCTCTGCCATCCCAACAAATTTCCTCTATAGTAGGTGCAACAAAAAACAGTAGCATGAATAGGATCTAAAGAATATCATTATCTTTGACATCATCTCCATCAGCTCTAGCACTTGTAATTGAAGTACCTATATTCGTAGGCGTGACAGGATGTCTTTCAACACCCTGCACAATATTCCATATTCCTTTTGTGACCAATACATGACGCATCATATAAGCCCACAATGGGTAGTTGATACTATCCATCTTATCCTCAACAGCCAACATATGACATACATCACTGCTTTCAGCCATGGCTGATGACTAAAATACCTTGATGCAAAAAATTGGTTGTATCTCAAAAAGTTGAACAGAACTGCCCAAACGAATTCTGCTAAACCTGTAGTAGACTTCAAGATGCTTATAGTGGCGAACTGAAACTAGTGTATACCTTTGGCACAAAAAGACAACAAAGCCTACACAAGCACTCCGATAGTGCATGCAAAGGTCGAAACGAGCTCAGATCGTGACTTTGGCACCACACAGCGAATCTGTTTTGATCTCAAAATATGCTTACCGAATTCCGTGCAATTCTGAGACTACAACCAAAGAGGTGTAGACAACGCCCTAGATGAAGCAGCGACCTGCTCTAATACCAATTGTTGGAGTTAAAGGTCTACGGAAGCATGCGAACAGCATAAGGAAGAAGAAGAAGCTTGGAGCACAACTCACTATATTGAATGTATTAGCACTAGGAGCCCAATTTGGAGAGACATTTAGAGGGATTTCAAATGTATATTGAGCTCACACTATAGATCTACCATTGCCCTCATATTGTGCAATCATTCGTTGCCAATATCATTGTACTCTATGTGTATTAGTACATACACTTTGATCATGTTTCATTTTCTATTTTCTGTCATGTATCAGTCAAAACATTGAACTTCCCTGATCTATTTCGCAATGTGAACTTGATCATTTGCAGTTATTTAAGTTGGTATATATTCATTAGATAGTCTATTTTTATTCTACAAAATTTCACTTTAATTACTTCAACCATTCTCAAGTTATGTGCCAAACATTGCCCTACTCTGCATACTATTAACTCCCAAAAATGTCGCGATAGATATCTGATTTGCTAAGCATCATTTTCTGAGTATAGTTGATAATTTCTAGTGAAATAAATTTTGAAAGGTAGCTACTATAGTCAATAAGATATTCCCAAAAGGAGTTTGTCCAATTGCCACTAGGAAAGGAGTGTCGTTCTAAAAAAAGAATCCTTAAACTTCTCATGAAAGGCCTTCTCTATCATTGGATGGTCGTCAGTATGACATAAAACATTCTGCTAGAGTTTTGCCTTCCCTACTAAATAATTAGTAGAGCACTTCATTTTATCACTTTGGATAGGATTCCTCCAAAAGAAATCACCAAACGAGGATAAGCATGATAAAATACATTGACCATCCTTTTGGCCTTAAAGCCATGAGAATTGGAAAATCTTCATGATAATCTTGGAGTGTGTGTCATGAGCTTGAGCAGGAGAAATGTCTTTCAATACCCAAGGTTCTTTTCTTTAGAATGCATTTTTTGAAAAATTTTATCATTTTGTTGGATAATGTTTTCAGCTCCTCGGTGTTTGTGCCATAGAAGATTGAGTGGATTTTCTTTGTCTCCTCATAATTGGGGAGGCGGCTCCAAAAAGATTTTAAATATTTTTGATAATGAATTCATGGTTTCGAATCCTTATTGAGCAATGGATCCTGTTTTTTGGGATCATGTTGGGAAGGAACTCTTTGATTTTATGAGCTTGCACCTTGAAGTCTAAGTTTGTTCTTTTATTTTGAAATCACCTAGTTGGAGATTCACGATCCCTTTTTTAAATTGTACTTTAAAGAAACAAAGTCACTTGAAAAAATTCACTCTTATTCTGTGTGCTCTTCCAAAGCCTGCCACCTTGTGCACTTATTTCCGATTGTACCAAACGAAAATGTAAGGTGATAGGATCAGCGTGACATCATGGAGACATAGTCGCCTTAAGTGGACAATGGAAGGTGATCACAATGCACAAGGGGTAAAAAAAGATACCGAAAGTCCCAACTCATATTAAAAACTATACCATAGGAAGGAGTGAAGGCTTTTAAGCTTAATCAACTCTAGCTACAGCTTCAAAACCTCCTAAGGATGCTTTTCAAGGTTCTCAATAGAAGAGTCCTTGAACATCTATGCGACATGGAGCTTTTCCAACATGTTGAAGTTCCAAATGAGAATCATAAATATAACATGGAATTTATTAAAGGAAAACATCTCAATCATCTCTTCATTTGCGTTGGAGATACACACAAAGAAAATAGAAAAGGATTGATATATAATGAGGTTTGCAACCGTCCATCTCTTGGTATGGTGGGAGGTGAAATCCCGAAAGATGAACGGCTAGTGATGATTGAACCTTACAAAACATCCTCCCTGACTAGAAGTGTGATATGTCAAGATGCAAACTTGATAACGAGACATATCTTGAAGCCTTTTCATATATTCCTCCTTGTCTATATTCAGTCTTGGAGACAAATAAAGCCTCGATAAAGGGTTTTTTGTTTTCTATCATCAATTATTTTATAGTATCTGATCCAAAGGGATCAATAAGGCCTCAAAAGTAAAAAAGAAAATAATAATTTCAAGTCTAGGATGTGAATCTCGTTTTTTTTATCCTTTTTTTGTCTCTGTTCTTCATTCTTTGGTTGTAGGCCACTAAAAGTGGCTCCATTGTCAAGGGATCAAAAAGGATTTCTTCCGAGGGAAGCCACCACCTAAAATATATTTGGAACAATGAAAGAAGACATTGGATTAGAGAATAAAAAGTTTACACTAGTTTAGATTTGACTATGAAGATAAGTGCCTTTGTCTTGATTGTTTTACGGCATAGAACAATATAGAAAGTATAATTGATGCAACAATCTAGCAGTCTTTACCACAAGGAACTAAGAAGGAACATTTGTAATACAATATAAGAGCTTTTAAGCCACAAAAAAATCCACTTCATGCCTAACATATACTAGTAGTGGAGCTCCAAGCCATGAATTAGGTGGTGGTTGGAGTTTCAAGAACTCTAAGCCTTGTTGAGGAAACAAAGAAAGCAAAGATGTTTTATTAAAGGTAATATGTTTGGTCGCCCCACTATCAAAGTGCCAAACATCCGAGTCTACTACAGACGTGCCTACTCATGAGAAGATGGGTCAAAAGTGCAATTAGTAGTAAACGCCCATTCTTCTTCCTGCATAAGATTAGCAGACTCTATTTTTTGTGTAGAGGCATCTGGAACAACCATTCCGGCCTCTTTCTTCTTTGCCTATTTAGTAGCCAGTTTTGGACAACTCTTAATGACATGATCATTTGCTTTACAGTATTTGCAAAACAATTTTTGCTTTTTTGATTTCTTCTCATCTTTCTCTTCCTTCTTCGAATGTGTAGAGATTTTTGCTTAGTAGTAGAAGAGCTCCATTTACCTTTGCCCTTCTGACTAGCTAGGAAAGCTTGATCTGCAACACGCGTAATAGACATATTCTGCCTACATTCGTCTTCCTGCAAAAAAATAGAGACTAACTCCTGAAATGACAAGGCATTTGGATTTCCTTTCATCATCAAATGAAGAGTAGAAGAAAAAAACTCTGATATGAGTCAGGAAGACCATTTAGAATGGTCTGCACAAGTGAGCTATCTAGTATAACTTCATCAGTAGAAATCAACTATTCTTTTAAATCCTTGATCTTTTTGAGGGACTATCCATAGAATCACCTTCATTCATGTGCTCACTCTCCAATTGTTTTCGGAGGTAAGCAACACGAGCCTCACTCCTAGCCTGGTACAATGTGGTAAGTGTATCCCAAGCATCCTCAGCTATCCTGCAATAGCCAGACAAAGCTATCGATGCATGTGCGTGAGCATCTCTGCCATCCCGGATGACTAAAATACCTTGATGCAGAAAATTGGTTGTATCTCAAAAAGTTGAACAGAACTGCCCAGAGAAATTCTACTAAACCTGTAGTAGACTTCAAGATGCTTATAGTGGCGAACCGAAACTACTATATACCTTTGGCACAAAAAGACAACAAAGCCTAGAAAAGCACTCCAATAGTGCGTGCAGAGGTCAAAACGAGCTCAGATCGCGACTTTGGCACCACACAGCAAATCTGTTTTGATCTCAAAAACACCCTGAGCATGCTTACCGAATTCCGTGCAATTCTGAGACTAGAACCGAAGAGGTGTAGACAATGCCCTAGATGAAGCGATGACCTGCTCTGATACCAATTGTTGGAGTTAAAGGTCTATGGGGCATGCAAACAGCACAAGGAAGAAGAAGAAGCTTGGAGCACAACACACTATACTGAACGTATTAGCACTAGAATGTACAAAGATAAGTCGCCTTTAGGGCAATAGGCATATATACAAGCCAGGGGAAGAAACCTCCTAAAGAGCGAAAAAAGTGCCCCGGCGGTCCTAGAGTGTTCACACACATCACTACCTAAATATATCAACAGCATCACATTAAAACATGTTGAGGGAAATCACAAGTGTATAGTTAGAGACTTTAGGAAACTCTTTTGTAAGACCATCAAGGACTCAAATCTTCCTCTTAGGTTGGGAGTTCATAATATGATTGAATTTTCTCCTTGGGCTTATCAAGAGGTTTAGATATGTGATCAATGACCACTTTCTTCTAGCTTCAAAGGTGTAGGCCACGCATTTTCCTTGTCTCCTCATAATTGGGGAGGAGGCTCCAAGAAGATTTTAAATATTTTTGATTATGAATTCATGGTGTTGAATCCTTATTGAGCAATTGATCCAGTTTTTTGGGACCATCTTGGAAAGGAACTCTTTGATTTTATGAGCTTGCACATTCCTTTGTAAGTAATTTTTACCATCGTAGCCGATCAGTTCTTTTAAAGAAAACCTGAAGTTTTTCTTTTTAGATTTCACCTCGAAGTCTAAGTTTGTTCTTTATTTTGAAATGACCTACTTGGAGATTCACCATCCCTTTTTTACATTGTACTTTAAAGAAACAAAGTCATTTGAAAAAATTCACTCGTATTGTTTTGCTCTTATCCTTTGATTCTCTTTGTGTGATCACTTAAGTAAAATAACGAGTCGATCAGGAACACTCTTCGAAAGCCTCCCACCATGTGCACTTATTTTCCGATTGTACCAAACGAAAATGTAAGGTGATAGGATCAACGTGACATCATGGAGACATAGTGGCCTTAAGCGGACAATGGAAGGTGATCACAATGCACAAGGGGTAAAAAAGATACCGAAAGTCCCAACACATGTTAAAATCTATACCATAGGAAGGAGTGAAGGGTTCTAAGCTTAATCATCTCTAGCTACAGGTTCAAAACCTCCTAAGGATGCTTTTCAAGGTTCTCAATAGAAGAGTCCAACATGAAGTTCCAAATGAGAATCATGAATAGAACATGGAATTTATTAAAGGCAAACATCTCAATCCTCTCTTCATTTGCGTTGGGGATACATACAAACAAAACAGAAAAGGATTGATATCTAATGAGGTTTGCAACCGTCCATCTCTTGGTATGGTGGGAGGTGGAATCCCAAAAGATCAACTCCTAGTGATGATTGAACCCCACAAAACATCCTCCCTGAGTAGAAGTGTGATATGTCAAGATGCAAACTTGATAACAAGACATCTTTTGAAGCCTTTTCATATATTCCTCTTTGTCTATATTCAGTCCTTGGAGACAAATAGAGCCTCGATAAAGGGTTTTTTGTTTTCTATCATCAATTGTTTTAGAGTATCTGATCCAAAGGGATCAATGAGGCCTCAAAAGTTAGAAGAAAATAATAATTTCAAGTCTAGGATGTGAATCTCGTCTTTTTTATCCTTTTTCTTTTTTGTCTCTTCTTCATTCTTTGGTCCTAGGCCACTAAAAGTCGCTCCATTGACAATGGATCAAAAAGGATTTCTTCCGAGGGATGCCACCACCTAAAATATATTTGGAACAATGAAAGAATACATTGGGGTAGAGAATAAAAAGTTTACACTAGTTTAGATTTGACTATGAAGATAAGTGCCTTTGTCTTGATTGTTTTATGGCAAAGAATAGTATGGAAAGTATAATTGATGCAACAATCAAGCAGTCTATACCACAAGGAACTAAGAAGGAACAATTGTAGTACAATATAAGAGCTTTTAAGCCACAAAAGAATCAACGTCATGCCTAACATATACTAGTGGTGGAGCTCCAAGCCATGAATTAGGTGGTGGTTGGAGTTTCAAGAACTCTAAGCCTTGTTGAGGAAAGAAGATGTTTTGGAAAATGTCACGTAATCCTAGCATGGGATGGTTGAAGCATACCCAAAGAGAGAGAATTAAGAACTAATCAGCATCCATGGCTTTTGGGGCTAGTGGTTAGCCAATCATACTCCTAGCTAGGAGGTTGTGAGTTTGATTCCCAACATTGGTATTAGAGCCAAGTTGCGGAACCTCGGCAAGATGGAGGTAAAGGGGCTTCAATTTGTGGGCATTTGCAAAGGTGCTTATCCATATTGGGTGTGAAAATAGCTTTGGATTAGGCGCTTAGGCATTTATTCATGCACAGAGGGTGGGATAGGTCCAAAAGAGGTCCAAGTGCTAGAGTTTGAGGTTGTTGGAAGAATTCATACATGGAACGTGGATGCAGAGAGAGATGAGCCATAAGGGTCCACAAGTGAGGATTGAGGGCAATGATCGGTCCAAGGGAAAAGGAATGTCAATAATCCTAGCAGGGGATGGTTCACGCGTACCCTAAGAGAGAGGATTAGGAAGTAATCCTCATCCACGGCTTTTGGGGCTAGTGGTTAGCCCATGATACCCCTAGCTAGGAGGTCCTGAGTTCGATTCCCAACAGAAAATTCTCCACCAAGGAGTATGAACCAATGTCATATCTTATTAGTATAAAATTGCTATCCATAGTGCAAGGGATGATTTATGGTGCAAGAAGACATTTTCATCTCTTCTTCTCTTTTCCACTAGAGTAAAATTCTAGGGAATGGTTAAAATTATCCTTCAAATCGGTAAAGTAATCAGTTGGAAGCAAGCTCATCTTGAAGAGTCGATTGGCAGTCCAACAGTCCTCCAGAAAATGATGAGAGGACTATGAAGGAGGATGCACTTTGAGCTTTGGGAATTCTCTCACAGTGTGGTCCATAGCCAAGTGGCTAGATTTTTTATGTAAACAATTTCAAAACCATAAGAGTTATCCTTCACAACGGGAATGAAAATATCATAAACTCTCATGCAAGTTTCTAATCAAATTTAATTCAAAATGTTTCGATACAAGAAACATGTTGAAAATATATATACATGAACCCCTAAGCTCGGGGATAGAAATGAGGGATAAATGGATACATTTGTTGTTTTTTTCCTAGGTCGAATTCGGAGTTAAAAATGAGGTGTAAAGGATACATGGGTTTCTCTTTTTCAAAAAGGGACTAGGTCAAAGATCGTTCTTACTTTGAAAGAGAAAACAAAAAACGCTCATGAAGGACTACACGCTGAAATAAACATTGATGGCGGAATCGATGAGTGGAATTGGAGTAGCTGACAAGCGGCGATGAGGATGGTTAGCGTGGTTCCATACCCAAATATTGAAAACCAGCCATTATCCCGACCTTCCGGTACCTCAAAAGTGTAGTGCTATCGATGCAGTTCACTAAAATGTTGTGTTGAAATATTATATCAACAGTCGGCGAATCCTCTTTGGGTCTTAAAGGCCTTAACCTTATATACATTTAATTATATATACCAATATTTCTTCTAAAACTCTAGTTTTCTAAGTTTCAAATATATTTACTAATATTAATACTAAAGTACTAGTGTTTTATATATTCAATTATATATACTAATATCAATCCTAAGACCCTAATTTTTATATATTTGATTTTATATACAAATCTTAATACTAGAACAATAGTTTTTTTAATGTTTTATTATATATACTAATATTCATCTATCAAGCTTAGTTTTCGATACACTTAATTATATATACTAATACGATTCCTAAAACCCTAATTATTTATACATTTTGTATTAATTAATATTTATCTTAAACCCCTACTTTATTTATGTATTTAATTATATATAATAATATTTATCATAAAACCCTAGTTTTTTATATATTATATTATAGGTACTAATATTAATCCTAAAACCCTTTTCACACACACACACATATATATATATATATATATATATATATATATATATATATATATATATATATATATATATATATAACCTACCTTCTTTATATATTTAATTATATATAATAATGTTCATCTTAAATCCCTACATTTTTTATACGTTTAAATCCTAAAATCCCTACTCTTATATATCCAATTTATATATTTATATTTATCTTAAAACCCTATTTTTTATATGTTGAAATATATATACTAATACTACTCTTAATACTACTATGAAGGAGGATGCACTTTGAGCTTTGGGAGAGAGAGAGAGAAGAAGAAGAAGATTAAGATTAAGAAGATAACCACGATAGGCACTGCGTGCGTCAGAGAGAGAGAGAGAGAGAGAGAGAGAGAGGAGAAGAAGAAGATTAAGATTAAGAAAACCTTTACAGAAAATGAAATGCAAAGAAAGAATGAGATCATATTAAGGTGCCGTAGCCTAAATAGTGGGAAGAGAATGTTAGAAGACGCATCTCAGAAGCTTCTCTGCTGCAGCTTGTGGAAGAAGAGAAAGCGTAGAACTTGTATGTTTGGACTTCGTGTATACAAGAGGAAGATGTTTCCAAGATCTTTCTTCTCTTTTCGTGCGCTACATGCTCCATTTGTGATGCTCGACTCAACTTTCTTCGTTCGCGATGAGACGACCACACTGAATTTAGAATTGGTATATGTGTGTATGCAAGTGTGTATATGTGTGTATACGTGTGTATGGTTACTACAAAGGGCTAACAACAAATGCCCCTTTTTTTGGCTAGCCATGGTGGGATGCTATGGTAGTCCAAGATATAGGCCATTTCCTCCATGAGGACCTACGTAAACAAAATGAATTTATGCCATCCATGGCTAGGCTTAAACGTATATTCTGAGCCTCTTTAGCAAACAAATGCTACTTACTATATATGTGTTTCCAAGCATTAGAATTACTAGGCACTCGCATTAAACCATATGAAGATTTTCTCTTTGCATGCCATAGCATTAACTTAGCTATGGATTTGCATGTGAACATGCTCTTGATTCTTGGGATGATAGAAAAGTGGGAAAGAAACTTTGCGAGGACTTCTTCGTCCACAAGGTCTTCTCTAAACCTTTTTGCTCCATACTTTGGACATATGTGAAGCCTTGCTCATACTCGTTGCAAAAGAGAACATAATCACTTGGATGAGCATGAATCTTTGTGTAGTGCATATCGATGAACTTTAAAAGATTCTTTGCGTAACCATGTGTTGGAGTCATGCCATTACCATCTAGAAAAGCTGAAATTTCAAAAGCAAACAAGGCATAAGCAATTACAACGATATTAGTAAATAAACTTATTTTGATGCAAGAATGAAATTTTATTTCAATTCCACTCTACTTGAAGAATTTAGAGACACTACTTTTTGACCATTCATAAATGGGTTGAAGATTGAGCATGGCGAGTGATGCACATAGAATTGTTATCTTTGCTCCATTGTAGAGTGGTGAACCGGCTAATTTTTCCACGTTCTCATGTTCTTTCTCGACTTCTGATTGTGGAAATTATGTCCTATCCATGGAAACCCACAACATCATCTCCATCATCATGGTCTTCATCCATGTCATTAAACACCTCGATCATTTCTTCCATCTATTCATTCTTTGTCATACTGCCAATATCTTGTCCTTCTACCTCCCATTTCATTATGTTCTACCCCTGAGAGGTAGATGGTGCGATGTCATGTGGGTCTATCTGATCACCACCCAAACCATGTGATTGCAAGTGTAGGATTTGTAGTCTATCTCCATCAAAGGATTGATACTCTCAGATGTTTGTAGTACAAATTTGTTGTTTACAGAATATTTTGAACTTGGAATGAGCACAAAGACATCCCATTCTCACTTCTAGATCCAGAGATGCCATCTAACACCATATTGGATATGTTAAGACATATCTATGTATATGACTTTATGTGTGTGTATGTGTATAGATGTATATATTTGTGTATGTGTATATGTGTGTATGCAATTGGGTATGTATGTCAAACCATGAAACCCTAATCCTAAAAGCATAACCCTAAAACATGTATATGTGTCAATGTGTGTATGCATATCTTTGTGTATGTATATGTGTGTGCATTTGTTCATGTGTGTATGTGTGTATGTGTCTGTCTCTAGTTTTTTAGGTTTAAAGTATACTTGGTATTATGAATATTATAATACTAGTGTTTTATATAGTTAATTATATATACAAATATTAATCCTAAAATCATAATTTCTTATAAATTTATTTATATAAACTACTATTTACTCTAAAACCATAGTTTTTTACATATTTTGTCATATATACTAATATTTATCCTAGAACACTAGTTTATATATCTTTAAATATATATACTAATATTAATACTAAAACCCTAATTTTTTATATGTTTGATTATATACACTAATATTTATCTTGAAAGCTTCGTTTTATATATATAGGTGTGTACATGTATATGTGTGTTTGCACCAATGTCTGTATGTAAAACCCTAATCCTAAAGCCCTGACCCTAAAACATTTATATGTGTGTATGTATATGTGACATGTGTGGCGTGAATTTGAGTGTATGCATGTGTGTATACATATGTGTATGTGTATATGTGTGTATATGTGTATACATATGTATGCATGCATGTATGTATATAGAACCCTAAAACCCTAATCCTAATACATGTATATGTGTGCATGTGTGTATGTATATGTGTGTATATTTGTATATGTATGTTTGCATGTGTGTATGTATGTAAACCCTAAAATCTTAATCCTAAAACATATATATGTGTGCATGTGCATGTGTATATGGGTTTATGTGTTTGTATATATGTGTGTATGTATGTAAAACCCAAAAACCCTAGTCCTAGAACCATAGCCCTAAAACATGTATGTGTGTAGGTGTGAATAAATATGTGAATTGTGTGTGTATATGCACTACATGTATGCATGTGTATATATATGTGTATGTATATATGTGTGTATGTTCATGTGTGTATGTATGTAAAACCCTAAAACCCTAAAACCCTAATCCTGAAACATGTATATGTGTGCATGTGTATGTTTATGTGTGGGTATGGTGTATGTGTGTATGCATGTGTGTACGTATGTAAGACCCTAAAACCATAATCCTAAAACCCTAACCTTAAAAATGTATGTGTGTGTATGCATATGTGACTTGTGTGTGTATGTATACTTGCATGTATGCATGTATATGTTTATCTGTGTGTATGTATATGTGACTTGTATGTGTATGTATATATATATATATATATATATATATATATATATATATATATATATATATATATATATATATATATATATATATATATATATATATATATATATATATATAGTATATGTATATGCATATGTGTGTATATTTAACATAACTTCTTTATATATTTAATTATATATAATAACGTTCATCTTAAATCCCTACTTTTTTTATACGTTTAAATCCTAAAATCCCTACTCTTATATATTTATATTTATCTTTAAACCCTATTTTTTATATGTTGAAATATATATACTAATACTACTCTTAAAAGCCTAGTTTTTTTATTTATTTGTGTATGTGTATGTATGTATATTTGTGTGTATGTGTATATGTGTGTATGCATGTGTCTATGTATGTAAAACCATAAAACCATAATCCTAAAGCATCTTTATGTGTGCATCTATGTATGTATATGTTTGTATATGCATGTGTATATGCATGTGTGTCTATATGTAAAACCCTAAAACCTTAATCCTTAAACATGTTTATGTGTGCATGTGTGTATGTATATGTGTGTGTATGCATGTGTATATGCATGCATGTATGAATGTGTGTATGTATGTAAAACCCTAAAATATTAATCCTAAAACCCTAACCCTAAAACATGTATATGTGTGTATGTATATGTGACCTGTGTGTATGTATGTGTGTGTATGTGTATATTTGTGTATGCAAGTCTGTATGTGTATATGTGTATGCATGTGTATATATATGTGTATGTATATGTGTTTATATGTATATATACATATATATATATATATATATATATATATATATATATATATATATATATATATATATATATATATATATGTGTGTGTGTGTGTGTGTGTGTATGCATGTGTGTATCTATGTGAAACCCTTAAACCCTAATCCTAAAACATGTATATTTATGCATGTGTGTATGTATATGTGTGTGTTTGTATGTGTGTACGCAAGTGTGTATATGTGTGTATGTGTGTATATGTGTGTATGCAAGTGTGTATATGTGTGTATGGTTACCACAAGATGTTTTGACCTTATACTTACCTTGCATAACGAGGGCTAACAACAAATGCCCCTTTTTTTGGCTAGCCATGGTGGGATGCTATGGTAGTCCAAGATATAGGCCATTTCCTCCATGAGGACCTACGTAAACAAAATGAATTTATGCCATCCATGGCTAGGCTTAAACGTATATTCTGAGCGTCTTTAGCAAACAAATGCTACTTACTATATATGTGTTTCCAAGCATTAGAATTACTAGGCACTCGCATTAAACCATATGTAGATTTTCTCTTTGCATGCCATAGCATTAACTTAGCTATGGATTTGCATGTGAACATGCTCTTGATTCTTGGGATGATAGAAAAGTGGGAAAGAAACTTTGCAAGGACTTCTTCGTCCGCAAGGTCTTCTCTAAACCTTTTTGCTCCATACTTTGGACATATGTGAAGCCTTGCTCATACTAATATTAATCCTAAAACCCTTTTCACACACACACACACACATATATATATATATATATATATATATATATATATATATATATATATATATATATATATATATATATATATATATATATATATATATATATATATATAACCTACCTTCTTTATATATTTAATTATATATAATAATGTTCATCTTAAATCCCTACATTTTTTATACGTTTAAATCCTAAAATCCCTACTCTTATATATCCAATTATATATTTATATTTATCTTAAAACCCTATTTTTTATATGTTGAAATATATATACTAATACTACTCTTAAAATCCTAGTTCTTTTATTTATTTGTGTATGTGTATGTATGTATATTTGTGTGTATGTGTATATGTGTGTATGCATGTGTCTATGTATGTAAAACCATAAAACCCTAATCCTAAAACATCTATATGTGTGCATGAATAAAAAAAAACATATTGTTTTATGCCACTCATGAATTAAAAAAAACATATTGTTTTATGAGGGTTAGAAAGGATAATCTCCAATGCTCCCCCTCAAAGAGCTCTTTGACCAAACATTGCAACTTATAGAACTTGAACAAAAGATTTTATGCTTTGCTCCACCCTAAAAAAAATCAAAATTATATAAAGAACCACTACTTTAATGGTTACTACAAACTGTTTTGACCTTATACTTACCTTGCATAACGGGGGCTAACAACAAATGCCCCTTTTTTCTGGCTAGCCATGGTGGGATGCTATAGTAGTCCAAGATATAGGCCATTTCCTCCATGAGTACCTACATAAACAAAATGGATTTATGCCATCCATGGCTAGGCTTAAACGTATATTCTGAACCTCTTTAGCAAACAAATGCTACTTACTATATATGTGTTTCCAAGCATTAGAATTACTAGGCACTCGCATTAAACCATATGTAGATTTTCTCTTTGCATGCCATAGCATTAACTTAGCTATGGATTTGCATGTGAACATGCTCTTGATTCTTGGGATGATAGAAAAGTGGGAAAGAAACTTTGCGAGGACTTCTTCGTCCACAAGGTCTTCTCTAAACCTTTTTGCTCCATACTTTGGACATATGTGAAGCCTTGCTCATACTCGTTGCAAAAGAGAACATAATCACTTGGATGAGCATGAATCTTTGTGTAGTGCATATCGATGAACTTTAAAAGATTCTTTGTGCAACCATTTGTTGGAGTCATGCCATTACCATCTAGAAAAGCTGATATTTCAAAAGCAAACAAGGCATAAGCAGTTACAACGATATTAGTAAATAAACTTATTTTGATGCAAGAATGAAATTTTATTTCAATTCCACTCTACTTGAAGAATTTAGAGACACTACTTTTTGACCATTCATAAATGGGTTGAAGATTGAGCATGGCGAGTGATGCACATAGAATTGTTATCTTTGCTCCATTGTAGAGTGGTGAACAAGCTAGTTTTTCCACGTTCTCATGTTCTTTTTCGACTTTTGATTGTGGAAATTATGTCCTATCCATGGAAACCCACAACATCATCTCCATCATCATGGTCCTCATCCATGTCATGAAACACCTCGAGCATTTCTTCGATCTATTCATTCTTTGTCATACTGCCAATATCTTGTCCTTCTACCTCCCATTTCATTATGTTCTACCCTTGAGAGGTAGATGGTGTGATGTCATGTGGGTCTATCTGATCACCACCCAAACCATGTGATTGGAAGTGTAGGCTTTGTAGTCTATCTCCATCAAAGGATTGATACTCTCAGATGTTTGTAGTACAAATTTGTTGTTTACAGAATATTTTAAACTTGGAATGAGCACAAAGACATCCCATTCTCACTTCTAGATCCAAGGATGCCATCTAACACCATATTGGATATGTTAAGACATATCTATGTATATGACTTTATGTGTGTGTATGTGTATAGATGTATATATTTGTGTATGTGTATATGTGTGTATGCAATTGGGTATGTATGTCAAACCATGAAACCCTAATCCTAAAAGCATAACCCTAAAACATGTATATGTGTCAATGTCTGTATGCATATCTTTGTGTATGTATATGTGTGTGCATGTGTGTATGTGTGTATGTGTCTATCTCTAGTTTTTTAGGTTTTAAGTATACTTGGTATTATAAATATTATAATACTAGTGTTTTATATAGTTAATTATATATACAAATATTAATCCTAAAATCATAATTTCTTATACATTTATTTATATAAACTACTATTTATTCTAAAACCATATTTTTTTACATATTTTGTTATATATACTAATATTTATCTTAGAACACTAGTTTATATATCTTTAAATATATATACTAATATTAATACTAAAACCCTAATTTTTTATATGTTTGATTATATACACTAATATTTATCTTGAAAACTTCGTTTTATATATATAGGTATGAACATGTATATGTGTGTTTGCACCAATGTATGTATGTAAAACCCTAATCCTAAAGCCCTCACCCTAAAACATTTATATGTGTGTATGTATATGTGACATGTGTGGTGTGAATTTGAGTGTATGCATGTGTGTATACATATGTGTATGTGTATGTGTAATATGTGTGTATCTGTGTGTATCTGTGTGTATATGTGTATATGTATGTATGCATGCATGTATGTATGTAGAACCCTAAAGCCCTAATCCTAATACATGTATATGTGTGCATGTGTGTATGTATATGTGTGTATATTTGTATATGTATGTTTGCATGTGTGTATGTATGTAAACCCTAAAATCTTAATCCTAAAACATATATATATGTGTGCATGTGCATGTGTATATGGGTTTATGCATTTGTATATATGTGTGTATATATGTAAAACCCAAAAACCCTAGTCCTAGAACCATAGCCCTAAAACATGTATGTGTGTAGGTGTGAATAAATATGTGAATTGTGTATATATATGTGTATGTATATATGTGTGTATGTATGTAAAACCCTAAAACCCTAATCCTAAAACATGTATATGTGTGCATGTGTATGTTTATGTGTGGGTATGGTGTATGTGTGTATGCATGTGTGTACATATGTAAGACCCTAAAACCATAATCCTAAAACCCTAACCTTAAAAATGTATGTGTGTGTATGTGTGTATGCATATGTGACTTGTGTGTGTATGTATACTTGCATGTATGCATGTATATGTTTATCTGTGTGTATGTATATGTGACTTGTGTGTGTATGTGTATATATATATATATATATATATATATATATATATATATATATATATATATATATATATATATATATATATATATATATATATATATATATATATATATATATATATATATATAGTGTATGTATATGCATATGTGTGTATATTTAACATACCTTCTTTATATATTTAATTATATATAATAACGTTCATCTTAAATCCCTACTTTTTTTATACGTTTAAATCCTAAAATCCCTACTCTTATATATTTATATTTATCTTTAAACCCTATTTTTTATATGTTGAAATATATATACTAATACTACTCTTAAAATCCTAGTATTTTTTATTTATTTGTGTATGTGTATGTATGTATATTTGTGTGTATGTGTATATTTGTGTATGCATGTGTCTATGTATGTAAAACCATAAAACCCTAATTCTAAAGCATCTTTATGTGTGCATGTATGTATGTATATGTTTGTATATGCATGTGTATATGCATGTGTGTCTGTATGTGAAACCCTAAAACCCTAATCCTTAAACATGTTTATGTGTGCATGTGTGTATGTATATGTGTGTGTATGCATGTGTATATGCATGCATGTATGAATGTGTGTATGTATGTAAAACCCTAAAATCTTAATCCTAAAACCCTAACCCTAAAACATGTATATGTGTGTATGTATATGTGACGTGTGTGTATGTATGTGTGTGTATGTGTATATGTGTGTATGCAAGTCTGTATGTGTATATGTGTATGCATGTGTATATATATGTGTCTGTATATGTGTTTATATGTATATATATATATGTGTATGCATGTGTGTATCTATGTGAAACCCTTAAACCCTAATCCTAAAACATGTATATTTATGCATGTGTGTATGTATATGTGTGATTTTGTATGTGTGTATGCAAGTGTGTATATGTGTGTATGCAAGTGTGTATATGTGTGTATGCAAGTGTGTATATGTGTGTATATGTGTGTATGGTTACTACAAAGTGTTTTGACCTTATACTTACCTTGCATAACAAGGGCTAACAACAAATGCCCCTTTTTCTGGCTAGCCATGGTGGGATGCTATAGTAGTCCAAGATATAGGCCATTTCCTCCATGAGGATCTACGTAAACAAAATGAATTTATGCCATCCATGGCTAGGCTTAAACGTATATTATGAGCCTCTTTACCAAACAAATGCTACTTACTATATATGTGTTTCCAAGCATTAGAATTACTAGGCACTCACATTAAACCATATGTAGATTTTCTCTTTGCATGCCATAGCATTAACTTAGCTATGGATTTGCATGTGAACATGCTCTTGATTCTTGGGATGATAGAAAAGTGGGAAAGAAACTTTGTGAGGACTTCTTTGTCTGCAAGGTCTTCTCTAAACCTTTTTGCTCCATACTTTGGACACATGTGAAGCCTTGCTCATACTCGTTGCAAAAGAGAACATAATCACTTGGATGGGCATGAATCTTTGTGTAGTGCATATCGATGAACTTTAAAAGATTCTTTACGCAACCATGTGTTGAAGGCATGCCATTACCATCTAGAAAAGCTGATATTTCAAAAGCAAACAAGCGATAAGCAATTACAACGATATTAGTAAATAAACTTATTTTGATGCAAGAATGAAATTTTATTTCAATTCGACACTACTTGAAGAATTTAGAGACACTACTTTTTGACCATTCATAAATGGATTGAAGATTGAGCATGGGGAGTGATGCACATAGAATTGATATCTTTGCTCCATTGTAGAGTGGTGAACGGGCTAGTTTTTCCATGTTCTCATGTTCTTTCTCGAATTCTGATTATGGAAATTATGTCCTATCCATGCAAACCCACAACATCATCTCCATCATCATGGTCTTCATCCATGTCATGAAACACCTTGAGCATTTCTTCCATCTATTCATTCTTTGTCATACTGCCAATATCTTGTCCTTCTACCTCCCATTTCATTATGTTCTACCCCTGAGAGGTAGATGGTGCAATGTCATGTGGGTCTATTTGATCACCACCCAAACCATGTGATTGGAAGTGTAGGCTTTGTAGTCTATCTCCATTAAAGGATTGATACTCTCAGATGCTTGTAGTACAAATTTCTTGTTTACAAAATATTTTAAACTTGGAATGAGTACAAAGACATCCCATTCTCACTTCTAGATCCAAAGATGCCATCTAACACCATATTGGAGATGTTAAGACATATCTATGTATATGACTTTATGTGTGTGTATGTGTATAGATGTATATATTTGTGTAGGTGTATATGTGTGTATGCAATTGGGTATGTATGTAAAACCATGAAATCCTAATCCTAAAAGCATAACCCTAAAACATGTATATGTGTCAATGTGTGTATGCATATCTTTGTGTATGTATATGTGTGTGCATGTGTGTACGTGTCTATGTCTAGTTTTTTAGGTTTTAAGTATACTTGGTATTATGAATATTATAATACTAGTGTTTCATATACTTAATTATATATACAAATATTAATCCAAGAATCATAATTTCTTATACATTTATTTATATAAACTAATATTTATTCTAAAACCATTGTTTTTTACATATTTTGTTATATATACTAATATTTATCCTAGAACCCTAGTTTATATATATTTAAATATATATACTAATATTAATACTAAAACCCTAATTTTTTATATGTTTGATTATATACACTAATATTTATCTTGAAAGCTTCGTTTTATATATATAGGTGTGTACATGTATATGTGTGTATGCACCAATGTATGTATGTAAAACCCTAATCCTAAAGCCCTGACCCTAAAACATTTATATGTGTGTATGTATATGTGACATGTGTGGCGTGAATTTGAGTGTATGCATGTGTGTATACATATGTGTATGTGTATATGTGTGTATATGTGTACATGTATGTATGCATGCATGTATGTATGTAGAACCCTAAAACCCTAATCCTAATACATGTATATGTGTGCATGTGTGTATGTATATGTGTGTATATTTGTATATGTATGTTTGCATGTGTGTATGTATGTAAACCCTAAAATCTCAATCCTAAAACATATATATGTGTGCATGTGCATGTGTATATGGGTTTATGCATTTGTATATATGTGTGTATGTATGTAAAACCTAGAAACCCTAATCCTAGAACCATAGCCCTAAAACATGTATGTGTGTAGGTGTGAATAAATATGTGAATTGTGTGTGTATATGCACTACATGTATGCATGTGTATGTATATATGTGTGTATGTTTATATGTGTGTATGCATGTGTGTATGTATGTAAAACCCTAAAACCCTAATCCTAAAAAAGGTATATGTGTGCATGTGTATGTTTATGTGTGGGTATGGTGTATGTGTGTATGCATGTGTGTACGTATGTAAGACCCTAAAATCATAATCCTAAAACCCTAACCTTAAAAATGTATGTGTGTGTATGTATATGTGACTTGTGTGTGTATGTGTACTTGCATTTATGCATGTATATGTTTATCTGTGTGTATGTATATGTGACTTGTATGTGTATGTGTATTTGGATATATATATATATATATATATATATATATATATATATATATATATATATATATATATATATATATAATATATATATATATATATATATATATATATATAGTGTATGTATATGCATATGTGTGTATATGTGTATATGCATGTATGCATGTGTGTATGTATGTAAAACTCTAAACTCCATTACTAGAACTCTAAGCCTAAAAGAGGTATATGTGGTTATCTATATGTGACTTCTGTGTGTATGTGTATGTGTATGTGTATATGACCAAGGACATATATTAATATTTTCCTTGCAACCATAGATTATTATATATCTATTGATATATATATATATATATATATATATATATATATATATATATATATATATATATATATATATATATATATATATATATATACACACACACACACACACACACATATATATATATATATATATATATATATATATATATATATATATATATATATATATATATATATATATATATATATATATATATATATCTATATATATATATACATACACACACACACACACACACACATATATATATATATATATATATATATATATATATATATATATATATATATATATATATATATATATATATATATATATATATATATATATATATATATATATATATATATATATATATATATATATATATATATTTAAAGGCCTTAACCTTATATACATTTAATTATATATACCAATATTTATTCTAAAACTCTAGTTTTCTAAGTTTCAAATATATTTACTAATATTAATACTAAAGGACTAGTGTTTTATATATTCAATTATATATACTAATATCAATCCTAAGACCCTAATTTTTATATATTTGATTTTATATACAAATCTTAATACTAGAACTATAGTTTCTTTAATGTTTTATTATATATACTAATATTCATCTATCAAGCTTAGTTTTTTATACATTTAATTATATATACTAATATGAATCCTAAAACCCTTTTCATATATATATATATATATATATATATATATATATATATATATATATATATATATATATATATATATATATATATATATATAAAACCTACCTTCATTATATATTTAATTACATATAATAATGTTCATCTTAAATCCCTAGTATTTTTATACGTTTAAATCCTAAAATCCCTACTCTTATATATGCAATTATATATTTATATTTATCTTAAAACCCTATTTTTTATATGTTTACATATATATACTAATACTACTCTTAAAATCCTAGTTTTTCTCTTTATTTGTGTATGTGTATGTATGTATATTTGTGTGTATGTGTATATGTGTGTATGCATGTGTCTATGTATGTAAACCATAAAACCCTAATCCTAAAACATCTATATGTGTGCATGTATGTATGTATATGTTTGTATATGCATGTGTGTATATATGTAAAACCCTAAAAACCTAATCCTAAAACATGTTTATGTGTGCATTTGTGTATGTATATGTGTGTGTATGCATGTGTATATGCATGCATGTATGAATGTGTGTATGTATGTAAGACCCTATAATCTTAATCCTAAAACCCTAACCCTAAAACATGTATATGTGTGTATGTATATGTGACGTGTGTGTATGTATATGTGTGTATGTGTATATGTGTGTATGCAAGTCTGTATGTGTATATGTGTATGCATGTGTATATATATGTGTATGTATATGTGTTTATATATATATATGTGTATGCATGTGTGTATGTATGTGAAACCCTAAAACCCTAATCCTAAAACATGTATATTTATGCATGTGTGTATGCATATGTGTGTGTTTGTATGTGTGTACGCAAGTATGTATATGTATGTATGCAAGTGTGTATATGTGTGTATGCAAGTGTGTATATGTGTGTATGCATGTGAGTGTGTGTGTATATATATGTGTGTGTATGCTCTAAAACAGATAGTATGCGTATATGTGTATCTGTATGCTCTAAAACCAATATTATTTTTATGAATATCAATCTCTCTCTCTCTCTCTCTCTCTCTCTCTCTCCCCCTTTCAATATATCTCTATCTCTCCCATTTCCTTTCTCGCTCTCTCTTACTAACTATCAAGTAAGGTTTTCTATCTCTCTTGCTCTTTCAATATCTATCTTTATCTCTTTTTTTCTCTCTTTCTAGCAACTAAGGTTTATGTATATCATTGTCACTCTTTCAATATCTTTTTGGCTCTTTCAATCTCAATCTCTCTCTCTCTCTCATAAAGAACAGAATAGTACATGCATGTACATAAATCACTCACATCAATGTAATTTTAGAACGCTCGTCAAAATGCAATCCACATTGCTTGTCATCAAACAAAAAACCGATCCTAGAAACCTCTTGCAAAACAAAACTAAAGCAAAAGTAGGAAACCCTAAACAAAAAAGTGAATAGTGAAAGAGAGAAAGTGGATTGCATCACTTACCAAGATGTAAGAGAGAGAGATGAGTGTGTGTAGAGAGATATAGATCATTGTGTATATGTGTGTGTGGAGAGAGAGAGAGAGAAATCTATGTGTGTGTATCAGTGTAAGGGGAGAGACAAAAAGCAAAGGGGGAGCACAATGGAGATAACATGGAGATGCTTTAGGCAAAAAAAAAACATAGCAGTTAGCTTTTGATTTTGAAAGAGATGGCTGGTACATTTCTTTCAACATTCGGTTATTAAAGGAAGCATCGATATAGGTGCCCAGGTGGCATGAATATAGGCATCGATATATGCATTAGTATAAGCATCAATATTTCTAGTATAATACCAAACCCTATACAGATGCCTATACTGGCATCAAATTTTACTAACACTCATACCAACCATAATTTTCCAATAGTCATATAGAGGCTGGCTCACTATCGGTATGGCTAGCATGGTTTCTCCAAACATTTCCAACCAACATACCAATGCACGGGGTGATTGTTGGTATGGTAGCATTGACATGAGTGTTCACACGCATCACTACCTAAATATATCAACACCATCACATTACAACATGTTGAGGGGAATCACAAGTGTATAGTTAGAGACTTTAGGAAATTATTTTGTAAGACCATCAAGGACCCAAATCTTCCTCTTACGATGGGAGTTCATAATATGATTGAATTTTCTCCTTGGGCTTATCAAGAGATTTAGATATGTAATCAATGACCACTCATTGGCATGAAACAAGTGTTGATCTTTCACGATCTCCCTTATTGGAATGAGTTTTTGATGAATCACTTGGTGGAACCAATGGATGTTTTCAAGTTGAATGTGGAAGGGATGCTCTGGAAGACATTAATCGGAAAGATGGAAAGCAAAGCACAAAGGAATGACTTGGAAGAGTAATTCTATATGGAGGAGTTATGGGCAATTACCAAGCCCAATGGAATAGTGGTGCTACCTAGACCTTGCAAGATTGAAGAGCAATCGGTGAAGAAGGTGATTTCACAATTGTGGACACCTACGTTATTTCAAAATCATTCTTTATAAAAGTGACTTGAGCTGAGAACCACCCTATTTGGAATCAATTCACATCATCCTTCTGTGTATTGGTTGTCCACCACCCAATAACTCAAATGATGCCAGTTAGAAAGGATATTCTGCAATGCTCCCTTGCAAAGAGATCTTTGAAAAAAAGTTGCAACTTATAAAACTTGAAAAAAAGATTTTATGCTTTGCTCCACCCTAAAAAAGAATAAGTTAAATAAAGAAGCACTACAGTAATGATTACTACAAAGTGAAAAAAAAAGAATAGAAAGAAAAATATAAAATAACGAATAGTGTTTCAGTACTTAGATGTGGTCTCGAAACCACTTCTAAAAACTATTATGCAGGCTACATGACGTGAATATTGTTGGTGCAATTGGATACAAGCCTACATACTTGGACATTTGGATATTCATTTCTATGAACTCACATGAAGCCCCATATCACTACCCACTTGTAAAAGCATATCTTTTATCTTTGTAAAAGTGCACATGTAAAAAGGGCACTTGCAATCACGAGTTCTTAAGCGATCTTGTTACGAGTGCTTTGGTAGGTTAGATAGAAATCCTAATTTGGAGAGACATTTAGAGGGATTTCAAATGTATATTGACCTCACACTATAGATATACCATTGCCCTCATATTATGCAATCATTCGTTGCCAATATCATTGTACTCTATGTGCATTACTACCTACACTTTGATCATGTTTCATTTTCTATCCTCTGTCATGTATCAGACAAAACATTGAACTTCCCTGATCTATTTCTCAATGTGAACTTGATCATTTGCAGTGATTTAAGTTGGTATATATTTATTAGATAGTCTATTTTTATTCTACAAAATTTCACTTTAATTGCCTTAACCATTCTCAAGTTATGTGTCAAACATTGCCCTCTAGTCTGCATACTGTTAACTCCCAAAAATGTCGGGATAGATATTTGATTTGCTAAGCATCATTCTCTGAGCATACTTGATCATTTCTAATGAAATAAATAGTGCAAGGTAGCTACCATAGTCAATGAGATATTCCCAAAAGGATTTTTTCCAATTGCCACTTTGAAAGGAGTGATGTTCTAAAAAAAAGACTCCTTAAACTTCTCATGAAAGGCCTTCCGTTTTGCCTTCCCTACTAAATAATTAGTAGAACACTTCATTTTATCACTTTTGGATAGGATTCCTCCAAAAGAAATCACCAAACGATGATAACCATGATAAAATACATTGGCCATCCTTTTGGCCTTCAAGCCATGAGAATTGGAAAATCTTGATGATAAGCTTGGAGTGTGTGCCATGAGCTTGAGCATGAGAAATGTCTTTCAATACCCAAGGTTCTTTTCTTTAGAATGCATCTTTTGAATAGTTTTATCATTTTTTTGGATAAGGTTTTCAGCTCCTGGATGTTTGTGTCATAGAAGATTGAGTGGATTTTCTTTGTCTCCTCATAATTTGGGAGGCAGCTCCAAAAAGATTTTAAATATGTTTGATAATGAATTCATAGTTTCGAATCCTTATTGAGCAATTGATCCTGTTTTTTGGGATCATCTTGGGAAGGAACTCTTTGATTTTATGAGCTTGCACATTCCTTTTTAAGTAATTTTTACCATCCTAATCGATCACCTTGAAGTCTAAGTTTGTTCATTTATTTTGAAATGACCTAGTTGGAGATTCACCATCCCTTTTTTAAATTGTACTTTAATGAAACAAAGTCACTTGAAAAATTCACTCTTATTCTGTTTTCTTATCCTTTGATCCTCTATGTGTGCTCTTCGAAAGCCTCCCACCATGTGCACTTATTTTTCGATTGTACCAAACGAAAATGTAAGGTGATAGGATCAACGTGATATCATGGAGAAATAGTGGCCTTAAGCGAACAATGGAAGGTGATCACAATGCACAAGGGGTAAAAAAGATACCGAAAGTCCCAACTCATATTAAGAACTATATCATAGGAAGGAGTAAAGGGTTTTAAGCTCTATCAACTCTATCTAGAGCTTCAAAACCTCCTAAGGATGCTTTTCAAGGTTCTCAATAGAAGAGTCGTTGAACATCTATGCGACATGGAGCTTTTCCAACATGTTGAAGTTCCAAATGAGAATCATAAATAGAACATGGAATTTATTAAAGGAAAACATCTCAATCCTCTCTTCATTTGCATTGGGGATCTCATACAAAGAAAGTAGAAAAGGATTCATACATAATGAGGTTTGCAACCACCCATCTCTTGGTATGGTGGGAGGTGGAATCCCGAAAGATCAACGGCTGGTGATGATTGAACCCCACAAAACATCCTCCCTGACTAGAAGTGTGATATGTCAAGATGCAAACTTGATAACAAGACATCTTTTGAAGCCTTTTCATATATTCCTCTGTCTATATTCAGTCCTTGGAGACAAATAAAGCCTCGATAAAGGGTTTTTTGTTTTCTGTGATCAATTATTTTATAGTATCTGATCCAAAGGGATCAATAAGGCCTCAAAAGTTAAAAGAAAATAATAATTTCAAGTCTAGGATGTGAATCTCGTTTTTTTATCCTTTTTTTTGTCTCTTGTTCATTCTTTGGTCCTAGGCCACTAAAAGTGGCTCCATTGTCAAGGGATCAAAAAGGATATCTTTCGAGGGATGCCGCCACCTAAAATATATTTGGAACAATGAAAGAAGACATTGGATTAGAGAGTAAAAGGTTTACACTAGTTTAGATTTGACTATGAAGATAAGTGCCTTTGTCTTGATTGTTTTATGGCATAGAGTAGTATAGAAAGTATAATTGATGCAACAATCTAGCAGTCTATTCCACAAGGAACTAAGAAGGAACATTTGTAATACAATATAAGAGCTTTTAAGCCACAAAACAATCCACCTCATGCCTAACATATACTAGTATTGGAGCTCCAAGCCATGAATTAGGTGGTGGTTGGAGTTTCAAGAACTCTAAGCCTTGTTGAGGAAAGAAAGAAAGCAAAGATGTTTTATTAAAGGTAATATGTTTGGTCGCCCCACTATCAAAGTACCAAACATCTGAGTCTACTGCAGACATGCACTGCTCATGAGAAGATGGGTCAAAACTGCAAACAATAGTAAACACCCATTCTTCTTCCTGCACAAGAGTAGCAGACTCTATTTTTTCTGTAGAGGCCTCTGCAACAACCATTCTGGCCTCTTTCTTCTTTGCCTATTTAGTAGCCAGTTTTGGACAGCTCTTGATGACATGATCATTTGCTTTACACTATTTGCAAAACAATTTCTGCTTTTTTTATTTCTTCTCATCTTTGTCTTCCTTCTTTGAATGTGCAGAGATTTCTGCTTACTAGAAGAGCTCCATTTACCTTTGCCCTTCTGACTAGCCAGGAAATCTTGATCTGCAACATGTGTAATAGACATATTCTGCCTAGATTCTTCTTCCTGCAAAAAAGTAGAGACTAACTCCTCAAATGACAAGGCATTTGGATTGCCTTTGATCATCAAATGAAGAGTAGAAGCAAAACTCTGATATGAGTCAGGAAGACCATTTAGAACGGTCTACATAAGTGAGCTATCTGGTATAACTTCATCAGTAGAAATCAATTGTTCTTTTAAATCCTTGATCTTTGTGAGGAACTATCCATAGAATCACCTTCATTCATGTGCTCACTCTCCAATTGTTTTTGGAGGTAAGCAACACGAGCCTTACTCCTAGCCTGGTACAATGTGGTATAAACTATCCTGCAAGAGACAGACAAAGCTATCAATGCATGTGCGTGAGCATCTCTGCCATCCCAAGAAATTTCCTCTATAGTAGGTGCAACAAAAAACAGTAGCATGAATAGGAATCTATAGAATATCATCATCTTGGACATCATCTCCATCATCTCCAGCACTTGTAATTGCAGTACCTATATTTGTAGGCGTGACAGGATGTCTTTCAAAACCCTGCACAATATAGTTGATACTATCCAACTTATCCTCAACAGCCAACATATGAAATACATTACAGCTTTCAGCCATGGCGAAATGACTAAAATACCTTGATGCAAAAAATTGGCTGTATCTCAAAAAGTTGAACAGAATTGCCCAGACGAATTCTACTAAACCTGTAGTAGACTTCAAGATGCTTATAGTGGCGAACCAAAAATAGTATACCTTTGGCACAAAAAGACAATAAAGCCTACAAAAGCACTCTGATAGTGCATGCAGAGGTCGAAACGAGCTCATATCGCAACTTTGGCACCACACAGCGAATCTGTTTTGATCTCCAAAACACCTGAGTATGCTTACCGAATTCCGTGCAATTGTGAGACTGCAACCAAAGAGGTGTAGAGAACACCCTAGATGAAGCGGTGACCTGCTCTATATCAGATCCCATAGGTAGTGTTTCCTAATTCGTAAATCATGCACAATTGCTAATAATTCCTTATCATACGTAATATAATTCGTCTCATAGGTCTTAAGCTTCCGAATATTGAATGCAATTGGATGATCATTTTGCATTAAAACTGCACTATGCCTAAGCCACTAGCATTGATAACTACATGCAAAAGTTTTACAAAATCAGGTAACTACAAAACATTTGCATGTCAAAGTGTCAAATGATTTTTTATTGTGCTAAAGCGCATGCAAAATTTATTTTCTTTTTCAAGAATAAAGTAAGAGGCAATACTAAGTATGAAAAATCTCAAAGAAGCTTCCTATAGAGACTAGTCAACCCAAGAAATGAAATAATATGCTAGCTTGTTTTCAAAAAAGTAACTCTTTTCAAGATTAGCATAGATTCTATTTTGTTGTAATGAAGTAAAAACCTTTCTACATGCTTCTCATGCTCATTGTCATTCAGACTATAAGCAAGTATATCCTAAAAGAAAACTAGAACAAAATGTTGATAAGCAAGGAGAATGGTATTCATCATACATCCAAATATAGTAGTAGCATTGCAAAGTCCAAACGGCATTGCCATAAACTCATAATGGCACATTTGAGTCCTAAAAGAACTTTTGTAACTATCTCTTTGCATCATAGTTGTCTGACAATAATCCAATTTAAGATCAATGTTACTAAAGTTACGAGCTCCTCAAATTTTATCTAGAAAGTCATATATTCAAGGAATAGGATACATATTCTTAATTTGGATCTTTTTTGGGCCTCTATATCAATGCACATCCTATAATTTTTATTCTTTTTCTCTAGTAGGAGAATAGGTGCTCCAAATGGGGAAGAACTAGTCATTATAAGTCCTTTTTGGAGTAAATCCTTTACTTAGTTTTGTATTTACTTTTGGTGAGAAGGTCTTGTCTATAAGATGCTTTATGAGGAGAAGAACTACTAGAAATTAAGTTTATACTATGGTCAAAGAATCCTCAAGATGTTGGTAATAATTTAGAAGGACAACTCGATATAAAACAATCCTTATATGGAATCATAAACGTTTTATGCGCATTGGAAAGGGTACGAGTACAATCATTTATGACATTTACAAAAATGAAACATAAACAATAATGTTTCCTAAATGCACATTTTTCTTGAGTATGATTAATCAATGGAAATGGTTGGAAATCATCCAATACAGACCAAGAAATGAGTCATTCTTTTAAGTTCAAAATGAAAGCTATGCATGTGAAAGTCCATATATGGGTTAAAGTGATGAAAGACATGCATACCATGAATAACATCATAGGATTTAGAAGGTGCAACGAAAGATATTTATGCATCTACATATGATCCTAAACAAATCTTAGGGTCATGCACATATCTTGTTACATTATATCAACTTCCTTAAGATGCAGTCTTCACTTGGTACAAGGAAGAGGACTTCTTTAAATTAAGTTCCTACACTAACAAACACAAAATAAAAGCATGACAACTACCTTTTTCATGTAGAATACTAAGAAGTTTTTTATTATTAAACTACATGGAAAGTAAAGAATGAATAGGAATTTCATTACCAAAGGTACTTGACTATTTCTCCAATATATCCTCTGGACAAATAGGAGGATCCTCTTCTATTACTACCTACATTTTGTGCATTTGGGCTGAGTTAGGTTTCATGTGGTATGTTCATATTTACCATAAATCGAACCAATGAGACATGGTGGCTTTTGTTGATCATCTACCATTTAAGTTTGAAAGGTGAGGGGTTTGATAGCTTTAAGGGTTGAGGCTACAGGCTTTGTTGTGTAGTTGGAATGAGGAGCTAGAAAAAACTAGGATAAGA
>CM035429.1:6526418-6711418 GCA_020310875.1 Ceratopteris richardii | reverse complement strand
CTCTCTCTCTTTCTAATAAAGAACAAAATAGTACATGCATGTACATAAATCACTCACATCAATGTAATTTTAGCATGCTCATCAAAGCACAATCGACATTGCTTGTCATCAAACAAAAAAACCAATGCCAAAAACCTTCTGCAAAACAAAATTAAAGCAAAACTAGGAAACCTAAATAGAAAAATGAATAGTGAAAGAGAGCAAGTGGATTGCATCACTTACCAAGATGTAAGAGAGAGTCATGAGTGCATGTGGAGAGAGATAGAGATCATTGTGTGTGTGTGGAGAGAGAGAGAAATCTATGTGTGTGTATCAATGTGAAGGGAGAGACAAAAAGCAAAGGGGGAGCACAATGGAGATAAGATGGAGATGCTTTAGGCAAAAAAACATAGCACTTAGCTTTTGAGTTCAAAAGAGATGACTAGTACATTTCTTTCAGCATTGGGTTATTAAATGCAGCATCGATATAGGTGGCCATATAGGCATGGATATAGGCATTGATATATGCATTAGTATAAGCACCAATATTTCTAGTAGAATACCAAAACCTATGCCAATGCCTATACCGACATCAAATTTTACTAATGCTCATACCAATAGTAATTTTCCAATAGTCATATAGAGGCCAGATTGACCGTCCGTATGGTTAGTGTGGTTTCTCCAAATATTTCCGACCAACATACTCATGTTGGGGGTAACTGTTGGTATGGCTAGCATCGACATGAGGCTCATATGTTGTAGTGCAATTTTATGTGGAATGTGTAATAGTCAGCTAGAAAAAAGGTGTATATATACACCATAACTTTGAGTCATAGGATATACAGACATTAGAGTAGACCATTCTATCATCTTGAGTGTATTTTCTATGAGCTCAAAGATAGAGAAGCTCTCCACACTCTCTTTTTATCATATTTCCATTAGCGATACATTTTATACTTCATTCATAGTTGGTTTATGCATCTTATAAGATGGGAAAAATGTACAACATTTACCATTTAGGTGAATCTAGTTTGATAGTTTCACGTAATACTCAAGGCTAAATCATTAAAATAATTGTAGATAAAATCCCACTTGTGTTTCAAAGGTCTTTATGATTGTAACCTTCGTAAGAAGGATGATTTGGCACAACATTCGCATACTCCAATCATTCAAGGCGCCTCCGATGGTTTTCAAGATTGACCTACTCTTTAAGAATACTACTTGCTCTTTGCGAATCTAATAATAGAAAAAAAATTCAGAATACAACCATTGAGGTCTTTCGTAATAACCTTGTAGCTTGTATAGTCCGCCCTCATTGGCCTCCAATGTTTTGGTGAAGTTCCTTTTGTATTTCTTATGAATAATGATAATCAAACCTTCACTTAGGCATCTAAAAAATGAACTAAATATGGTAGCATCAAATAACGACATGTGGAATCGACCACCAAATTTATATTTAGAGGCTTTGAAGAATGTTTTCTATAAAACCATCATGGCCTCCAATCTTCCCCTTAGGATGGGTCTTGATTGCATCATTAAGTTGTGTCCTTGGTTTTATCGAGAGATTTAGATATATAATGAAGGACCACTTTTTTCCTAGCTTCAAAGGTGTAGGCCATGCAATTCTTTTGGTTCCTCATCAATGTGGAGAAGAATCCAAGAATATTTCTAAAACCTTTGTTAATGAATTCATTGTTCTAAATCTCTAATAAGAACTTGATGCTGATTTTTGGGATTATCCTAGGAACTCTTTGATTTTATGAGCTTCCACATTCCTACTGAAGCAATTTTCTTTCCTCATCCACCATTTCTTAAAAAAAAAAGCCCAAAGGTTTTCTCTCCACTTGAGATAGAGTTTGGGACACGATGGTTGCATAAGTGGTCTCTAAAAGAGATGCGAACACTTATGGCTAATTGTCGTCCCTAAACCCTAAACCCTAAATTCTAATTCAAAAACCCTATATATATATATATATATATATATATATATATATATATATATATATATATATATATATATATATATATATATATATATATATATATAAAGATACATACACATCATGTAGACACACATAAATAAATATAAAATGGAGTAGATACATTATGCATCACACATGCATGCCTATATGCACACATGTATATATATACATGCATACATATTTACATGTACACATTTACACATAGACACATATACATATATACATGTACACATCACATATACATGCCTAGATGCACACATGTATACTTATACATGCATACATATTTATAGGCACACTTGCTTATATTACACAAATGCATATGCATATATACACATGTTCATACTAACACATGTAAACATATATCACACACATGCACACACATACATATACATGAAACACATATATGTACATACTAACACATGAATACACACACATATACATACAAGCATCACAAAAATTTGCTCCTCTAAGATAAAGCTATATATAAAATAATTAGGCATACCCCGGAGCTTCATGTTCTAACTTAAAAGAACATGATTTCATCTCTCTAGTAGGATTCATCAATATTCTTGATGAATAAAGAAGAATCTATTATATGATATCCATTCAAATGATTCAAGTTATTGATCGATAAGTAGAGTAGGAATTGCTATCTAATCTACTCATATGTTTTCATTTTTGCCATCATTTTAGTAAGACATCAATATAGTCTCATATTCATTATCCTTATTGATTTCATTTATTTCTTCTATTGTTAAATCTGTGTTCTCATGAATGACAGCATCTATTGATGGATTAATATCGATTTTTGGTAATTCCTCTTCATCATCAGTAGAATGAGCATGTAGTATTATCCTCTTCATCAAAAAAATTAGTATCATTATCATGTATTATGATTCTAGTTTCCCTTTCAAATGTTGATGTATCAGTATTTGATGGTGAATCATCAAGAGGACTTTCTTCGATCTCTCTAACAATAAGTTGTTCAAACAATGACCTACCTCTAGGTTGAACATGAATGACTTGCCACCAAGGATGAGCATATGAGTTTTTATAAAAAATGCTTATTCATTATGCCTAGGAAGAATATATGGTTCTTTAGTAGATCGCATTACCTTGGAAGAATCAATTGCCCAAAACCTGGATAATTCCTTTCTCAATGTGGAATTACTACTTTTATACTTGGCTTGAAATCATTCAACCTTCAAAATGACCTATCAAAATATATAAAAACAAAAAACCATTATTACGTGCTTTAAAAAATAATAAACTCTATCATAAAAAATTCAAACTTTTTTCTACCTGTTCGAATGTACGAAATGATATTTCGTAGATGCCAACACTAGTTCCCACGTAACCAAGTTTGTCATCTATAAGGCTCGTGTCTTTTGAGCTAGCATGTGATAGTTGCTTGAAAGAAGCAACAATACTAGAATCCTCTGTTTTATGTAAAGAATCAATGGTTTTGATTCTAATATGCTATCCAAAAGCCCACATATTAGCAAACATTTGATCCTGCAAAAGAAATTAAATTAGTAAAGAGAAACTAGTATATATATATATATGAAAAAAAAATATTATTAAAATAAAATTACCTTTCGTTCACAATCTATCATTAACTCTCTCTGCTCATCTGAGATTTCTTCATTATTTGTGTTGGCATGTTCCAAACGACTATATAGCCAATTTTTGAATGAAGATATATTTGTAATCTCATTATTATCGAGATTACGTCTATATCTTTTAATTCTCCATCTTTTACTTCAGAGATTTTGAAGTTCTTGTTCATACTCGCTAAGGAATGCTTGCATGCATTCACTATTATATTCTACAAAAGTAGAAACATCATTTTCTTCTTGAAATGTAAATAAACATGGAACTCCGTTACCTGATAATACCTCATCTGTTATTTTTGAAGAAGACTTGTTGGTCCGTGCATGTGGAGCTTCTTCATGAACTCTTTCAAGGTACTCACTAACATAGTACATGCACTCTTCAAGCATACAACCCTTTGCCATGGATCCTTCTGGTTTCACTCTTTGCCACAAATAACCTTTTAGTATGCACATAAGTTGCTCGACCCAAAACATCCATCGAGTGTTGAAAACACCTGCAATCTCAATTTCATCTACAAGATGGACTAATAAATGAACCTGAACATCAAAAAATGAAGTAGGAGGTTCTTTATCCATCAAACATAGTAGCTCTTTGCATTCACGTTTTTTTTTGTGGGATCGAGTTTTTGTCAATCTCTTTTGATGTAATCCACCTATACATATCATTAAAAAAATTATAAAGAAGTTAATTCAAAAATAAAAGATATCAAATATTCATATATATTAAACATAAAAGTATCATAATTACCTTATAAGTGATCCAAAATGATAGATTACATCTCGTACTCATTTTGTTGTACATCCATTTGATAACCAAAGGTAAAATATGTTTCAAAAAGTTATGCCAATCATGGATCTTCAACCCATATAAGCTCTTATCATCCATAGTAAACATGTTCTGGAAAGATGCTCCATATCCTGTAGGTGTCTGAATCAATTGAATCTATTGTTGATAGTCTGTATCCCTTTTGTCTTAAATACCCAAGGAGTAGGTGCATAAGTCGTTTCTTGTCTATGTCTATCAAAAACTGGCCATAACTTTGGTTTTGAGTTTTGATCCTTCAAATCATTCCTTGATGTTATGGTATCTTTTAGTCCAAGAAGATGTTGCCATAATGAATAACCAATATTCTTGAATATATGCATAGGATCAAGAAGATGACATACTTTTAACTCTTTCCAATATTCCAAAGAATACATATTGATATATTCTCTACAAGTGCCAATTTTCCTTTAGCTCTCTTCACATTCTCATTATCTTCATCATCTTTGAAGATTACTGATTCTGGATCTATTAGAGATTCATCTGTCCATTTTTTATACCAATCCATAGGTGTCATAGGTTTTGGACACTAACTTATTTCAAGCTTTCCATTAAAATGAATCGCTTCTCTTTTAGATCTTAATGGATGATGATCAGGCAAGAATCATCGATCTCAAAGATAAATATTTTTGTTGAGATTCTTACTATAGATTGATCTCAACTAATCACCACATTATGGCCCCAAGCTTTATAACCCTTAGAAGATATTCCTACATCATGAAAATGATAAAAATATAATTAGATTAACTCACATCTATTTGTATTCATATTGAATAAAAAAATTACATCAATACGTGAACAAACACCATATCCTGGAAAATCGTGAATAGTACAAGCCACAATACCATGAACCGTAATATATATTTCATTGATGTTTTTCGATACATCAATGATATTAATATGTCTCCATAACTCTTGGAGATCTTCAATTAGAGGAGCAAGATATATATTCATATCTTTAACTTGTCTTTTTCATGTGATTAAAAGTGAAAGCATCAAATGTTCCTTTTTAATGCTAAGATATGGCAGAACATTGTAGTTTATGACTACCACTGGCCATGTTGACCATTTATTGGATTTCATGGAGAATGGATTAACCCCATCTAATGCAACTCCTAACTTTAGATTCTAAAGATTTTGTGCAAAATCAGGCCATGTAGAACAATATGTTGAAAAGCAACACTATCATGAGGAATTCTGATTATTCCATCAGTACTTTTATGATCATGTCCCCATGTCAAAAGCTTTGATAATTCAGGGCTTTGAAACATATGTCAAATTCGTGGGGCCAACGGAAAATGACTCAATACCTTTTTTGGGATTTTACCTTCTTCATCATTATATCAAGGAGATTGACATTTTGGACATGTCAAAGAGTTTGCATATTCACCTCTATATAAAATACAATCGTTAGGACATGCATGTATACATTGATAATCTATACCAAGATTGTTGATTATCTTCTTCATTTCATCATGTGAGGTAGGAAGAATATTCTGACTTGGTAAAAACTTTTCAGATAATAACCTCTAACTTCATGAAAAAAAGACATATTGATAATATATATATATATATATATATATATATATATATATATATATATATATATATATATATATATATATATATATATATATATATATATATATATATATATATATATATATGCATATAATTTTATATATGTGTATGCTTATGTGTATGGGTATGTGGATGTGTACATGCATGTGCATGCATATACATTTTTGTATGTGTATGTGTATGTATGTGTGTATATGTGTTTTATATGTATGTATATATATGTATGCATATGTGTATGCATATATGTATGTGTATGTGTGTATATATGTGTATGTATGTATGTATGTATGTGTATGTATGTATGAATGTGTATGTATGTATGTATGTATATGTATGTAGGCATGTGTAGCTATGTATATTCGATTTCGTTTTTAATTTTTTTGTTTATTGTGGTTTGTAGACTTTCATATAGATATTTAGACCACTGAGTCATTTGGTTGTCTCCCATTTTATAGTCAATCTATTACCTGCCTTGCTAACTAAGACTTACATATTTGTTTACAAGGATTAAGTATCAGTTAACTATGTTTGGAAAAAAAGACAAGCAAATTTCTCTCGAAGATTTTGCAAGATGGATGAATAGTTTTAAAATATGGGCAGATAGAAAGTGTTCATTCAATGCAAGTTCTTGTTCTTACCTTAGCTAAGGTAAAAAAAAAAACTTGCACTAATTGAGCACTTTGTGTCCACCCATCCTTTAAAGTTATTCTTGCATCCTTCAAAATCTTTGAGATAAATTTGCTTCTCCTATTTTTCAAACGACTTAATACCTCCATAGCTAACTCATACTTAATATGTGTATGCAAAGTTCATAAAAGAGTTAGCAACACAGGTATTAGGTCGACTAGAATAGGAGAAGGAGATGTATCAAGAAGCTTCTAAACGTTGGGGGAACAATTCCAAAGGCTAGATGGACAAAATATCTTCATTCAATATAGGTATGTATAATTTGTCTTTACTCTCATAACATGTGTATGTCTGTATATTTGTGTTTATGTTTATATCTGTGTATAATACATTCATGTATATATATATGTGTATGTGTATGTATGCATGTATTTATATGTATATATTTATACATGTATATATATAAATAGATAGAAAATTAAAAATTATACCTTAATAGTGTCGAAACAGATACATTACTCCATCCAAAATTATCTTGAAGATTGAGAATAAGTAAGCTTGCACTTAGTGGTGTCAAAGGACTTCCTTCATATACATGCTTTAGACATTTCTCTCAAAGATATTTATCATTTTTAGAAATATCAATGCTCTCACTGTCATTTTGATACCAATCCTCAATAGAATCTGCCATGCCATCATCTTCATCATTGTCTCACAAATCTTGTACTTTATCTTCTTTTGAATATAGGTCTTTCAACCTTGCATATTCCACAGGATCACTTTTGTGTAGCCTCCTCTTAGAAGCTTCTGATAAATGAGGTCTTACTGGCAATTTCGAATGGTGTGGAGGAATATCATTAACATCATACGATGGAATCTACGCATATGAATAAAAATCATTAATATTCAATAAGTGAATAAAAAGTAAACTTTAAACATAACAATAAATATATAAGTTATTAATAGAAAATTTTCATTCTCAATCTAGCTAAAAGGTGCTCTTGGAGGTCTATGCCATCCATAATTCACTAGCAATTCATCAGTAGCATGTAATGTAGTAATAGCATTGAGAACTATGTATCTTGATACATCTCTACTCATGTATGGTGATTCATGACTATTTTCAGACCTCAAATGTGCAATTGGTCCTTGAACTATTATGTAACCCTCAACTACTATTTATTAAACATGCTATATTTCCATGTGTGTAAGGTCTTCCATCAATATATGATCTTTCATTTTCTGCATGTGAAATCCTTCTACTAGTAAGGGATGCTACATTCAAGCATATTCCATAAGTACTCATGCTTTGAACATAACGTTCAAGTCGATGCCAATCTCCTCGTCCATATATAGGACCACAAAATGACATAAGAGTGACTTCAGAGTCCGTAGGCACATACAAGTCCTCTACAATAAAGAGACCAGGACCAACATTAGTTATAGTGGATGGAGCAATCATATAGTGATTACCCCAAAAGTTAAAAACCTCTCCATCTAAAGGAAGTGGTCCTCTATTCCATCCTCCATATCTTCTTCAATCATATGTTTGTACTAGAGAACGATCATGAGTTGGAAATGGATAATCTCCCACGGTTTCAGTCTCTAAACCAAGAGGTAGAGAATTTCTAGAAACCTCTGCTTGTAATTGATGAACAGCAAGTCCATGACGTGTATGAGGTATATTAACATTATGAGTATGAGAATTATTATCATCATCATCATCGAGCAAGTATTCATGTATATCAACAATAATTTGATTTTGTATATGGTTTTTAAATAAAATAATGACATTAATTTATAGAGAAAATACATACTTAAGCATTATCACGTTGACTAGGTGGTGGTGCATGCTCAAAAGTACCATACTCTACGTCATGTTTGATACATTCCAATCTTGGTTTTGGATACATGCCATAGCAAGACTTACACCAACATATAATATGCTCTTGATAGTAAAATTAATCATAAATCCTATCGGAGGAAACATGTGAAGTAGTTGCATGGATAGGAGGTGTTGGAGTGCCCTCTGATTGATCATAATCTCATTATAACAAGACAATATATATATATCAGTTATGTATCTATCAAATATATTTAAAATTAAAAGTTTGATATACTTACAGTATATAGTCCTTGCACGATTAGGAGACGGTGGTGTTCCATGTGATTGATCAGAATCTACAAATAATGGTATTAGATATTAATAATCTGATTATTTACATACATAAACATTCACATATACATATTTACACATACACACATATTCACATATACACGTTTACACATAGAAACATATTCACATATACACAAATACACATTATTGTGGGATAAATGCATGTATTTTGTATGAATGTGTGTATATGCATGCATGTGTATGTGTGTATGTATATATGTGGATATGCATATTTTTGTTTATGTTACATGTATGTATATGTGTATATGTATGCATATATGTATGTGTATATGTTTGCATGTATATGTGTATGTGGGTATGTGTATGTGTATGTGTGTGTATATATGTAGTATATGTATTCTAATTCTTTTTTTGTTTGAGATTAAAATAACAGGAGATATTGTATGTTGGAAAAAAATAAGAGGCGACCTAACATACCACCTCAGACATGGCAGTTTTTTCGTAGGCAACACGTCTTTAGGAGTCATTTTCTCAGGAGAAGGTAAACAAATTAATAGTTTATAGTTATAATTCTCAAATGATTTATTAATTTTTTACATTTAATTTATGTATTTGTTTTTTCTTTAAATAAACAAGCTACTGCAAAGAAGAGAGTTGAGTCGGTCCACACATCACACTTAGGCCAAGTGGGCCATCATGGTTTTGTAGCTACATTTGTAAGTATGTGTGTTATTGTAAGTATATTTTTTATTTTAGTTAAAACGCAAGAAACTAATCTTTTTTATTTGTTTCAATGCAATGAAAGGATTATGGTCGATATCCTATACAAAGAAATTTATCACCTTTTGCAATTCCTTCTATCAAACTCCAATTTTCACCAAGAAGACTTTCAACTTGCTCATATGTGATATCTTTACACATGAACATGGTGGAAGTCTCTTGGAATGAGAATCCTTGGAATAAAAATACAAAACAATGGATCGAAAAAGACCAGTGCAAACCTACAGACCTAGACACTTTTGTGAATTTGAAAGAGTTATGTATATCCATTACCATCTTGTGCTTCAAAGATGATATGGACCATATATCAGGTTTTGGCCACTCCAAGCTAAGAAGAGAATGTGCTTCAATTCTCTCTAACCTTCCAAAACCATTCATTAGAGAGGGTACAACATATCTATGTGTGTAAAAGAAAACTACATCATGGTAAAGTTGAGGAGGAGATATTTCTGGAAAGACTAGTGCACCAACATCTGCATGCGATGCTTGGAAAGTACGTGTAAGACTATGAAGTGGTTTCTCTTCCACCAAAGTAGAAGGAAATATATCTGAAACAAACAAAAACATATCTAAATAGTTCAGAAATATATTCAACACTAGAAAAAATAGAATATTATAGAGTTATACTTGCAATTCACAGGATATCTCATTCTATTAGAGTTTTCAAGTTTCATAGTTGCCATTGTAAAAACATGTTGTATGATAGCAACCATTGAAGGGGTTCGGTGTGCCGAACAAGAGGAGGAAGGAGGAGGTGTAGGGAGAGAGAAGAGAGGAGAGACGCGCGGATATGCATGGGAGCCTCGAAACCCACATAATGATCTCTCTTGAGGCAATGCTCTATATATGATGTATATATATGAATATGGGGTAAGGTCACATGACCCTTACATCCCCAACAATCTCCCACTTAAGGGTCAATGTGACCATAAGTGGTAACATATACAAAGAATGATGTAGGACTATACAATAATGTACAGGAAGAGTCCGGATCTCTACCCATACCAGATCAGCCTACACCAACTGCCTCGAACAAGGTGTATCCATGCACCTCAAACTGCTCTAGACTCATATCGATAAGAGTCGAGCTCACATATGACTGATGCAAGAACTCATGAAGTTCCTGCAAAGCTCCCACTCGCTCTATGCATGTGTCAATCATCGAACGACTGACAACTCCAAGTGCAAATGCTCCAATAGCAACTGCAATGTCTGGTCTCGAGCATAACAACTCGTACATCAGACTCCCGAATGCTGACGAAACATGTGCTATCCTGGCTATCCTAAGTATGTCAGCCATGCCTATATCCAAGGCATCCAAAGCACCATCATCAAGACCAACATGTCCTGACATATCTATGTCAACATCTGGCATGAGCGAATCCAAGAATGACTGCATAATAACTGACTCCTCAGCATCTAAATCAGTCATCCTATCAACCAAGGATGTGTCTAGGTGTGCAACCTGAGAGCTAATATGCTCTACCATACACTGTGTATCATGAGAGATATCGTGCTCTACCACACCAAGTGTATCATCATGCTCCATATGAGCTAAATGCACAACATCAACACCAAGATCAAACTGATGATCACACTCTAACTGAGTATCATCACAATGCTCTACATGAGCATCCACATCATGCTCTAAAGCATCCAACTGATCATCCAAAGTATGCTCCATAAGAGCATCCATATGATCAATAAAATCATGCTCTATATAAGCATCATGAGCATCCAAAACATGCTCTACATATGCATCCATCTGAGCATCTAAATCCTGCCATACATGTGCATCATGAATGTCAATAGACCTATCTGTAGGTAGACAAAATGAGACATGACGAGTCTCACATCGCACATAAGGCTGAACTCCCACTGAGACGAGACTGTCTCTCACATGAAGTACCTGCAGTGGATACATGTGCCCAATCCTGGCACCTCTGACAAGCATAAGCTGTCCCAACCGCAACTGAAAATGATGCTCACCAAGGAATGCATAACATCTGCTCTCCTGTAACTGGCTAACTGAAATCAAGCTCATAGGGAATGAAGGCACATAGCGTACATGTCTGAGCATAAGTGATGCTCCACTAGGTAGCATAAGGCATATATCTCCTGCACCCTCAATGTCATATGTCGTACCGTCAGGCAACTGCACACATCCACGACTCTCACGTGAGAATCGACAAAACCACTCACGATGTGGAGTAACATGAAAAGTAGCTAATGCATCAAGCAACCAAGCCATATGTGTGCTATCCAATGAACAAGAGGAATCCTGAGATGAACCATAGGAGAAAGTGATATCACCATCACTAGCATAATCAACTGCTATAGACTCTCCTGAAACTACTACCTGACCTGCATCACGTGCATATCTCTGACGTCGTCGTCGCATCCGCCTGAAGCAACGTCGTCGAGTATGGCCATCACGGCCACAGTGCCAACATCGAAGTCGTCGATGTGATCTATGTCTCACATGAGTCAATGGACTCACATACATATCATGTAGTCTCTGCCATAATGCACTACTCGTCTCCTCATACATAACAGACTCATATATAGAATCCACAAGCTGTAATCGGATAGTGGAGCTGGCCAATGCATCCATATCCATCCATACGTGGTCGGGCATGTCACAAGGCCTCTGTGCATCTCTATGCACATACATGTGTAACCCTGCACGAACCAATGTATGCCACATCTGAGCTTTCCATCTCGGAAAGTCAGTACCATCGAATCGAGAAGACACCATGCTCGCAATCCAAGACTAGCAATGTAATAAGAGACTAGAAACAATACTCTATCCTGAATAGGATCACACCTGCATATCCATATGCATAAGTCATATCACAAATGTCTCGATGGAGAAGGAACTATGTGAACCACCTGTCACATAACCATGCATCTAGCATGCATATAAAACCATGAGCATAAGCCTGCTCACCAAGTCTCCAAAGTGACCAAATAGATGTGAAAGAATCCTGGGAAAAATTCGACAGAGTATCCCCTGTAAACTGAGCAATCAAACAAGATAACCAATCACCAAAGAACAATGAATAATCTTTCACCACCTGTCACTGATATAAATCAAGAAGATAATGGCAACTACATGTGCCAAAAAACTAATGGCAATACACGCCAATACAATGGCAATACAACTCCCACTCAAGAATAAATCCTGCAAGATGGTCCAACCTATCACAAATAACCTGTGACCAAGTCCAAGTGAATGGAGATAGCCAATGATCCAAAGCTATCACAAAAGCTTCAAGATCCACAAGAGCTCCTTTCTAGCATAAAAGCCGATGAAATTTCGGCAGCATCTCCTCTGTAAAATGGACTCTAGAACCAAAATAACCATGTGGGAATCACCATCCACATATGCCAAGAATCACACTGGCAAATACATATCAATCAATGACCAAATGCTAATAATGATGACAAACGAATGTGTAACTGAGGCTCCAATCTGGATCATGTACCTGCAAAGAAAACAAAAGATACAAGTACCAAACAAGATCCAAAATCAACTCTCATAAAAGTATGTGCAATCGGCAAGTAAATCCATAACCAAGTGGCATAAGCAAGATGTAGACCACAATGCCACTATACATCCATGATCGAACTCATGATGACATAAACCTCAAAAAGAGTATACCACAATGTCATCTTACATGTCAAACACATGACAAGATCATGCTCTACTCTCATATGGAGGAGCTACCACAGTGATCATACATGTACAATGCTTTGAAGCTCTGAAAATAAGAGCTTGCACACCATAAATTCTCTCTCGAAGAAGTTCCAAAGCAAATTCAACCTCCAAGTGCAATTAGGGTTGTTTGGGCAAAACTATACTGCTCTGTGTTTTGCTGTTTCAGAGGTGATAACCTCTGAATCTGAACTTTTGGTCTTCAGCAAACTTCAAGATCCACTTCTTGGCTACGTAACGACATAAAGAACACCTCAATCGGAGGTGTATAGCTCAAGATATGCTCAAAACAAGCACCTGCTGTCAATTTCACTTTCACTTGCAACAGTACTGCTCTGTATTCTGCAATTTCGGCAACCTAAAACTCAGAATCTGGATCTGCGTTCTTCTACAAAATTGTAGCTATCTTTCCAAACTACGCACAGCAAGTTCAATCATCACATTCCGAGCTGTAGAACTCAAGTTATGACAAAAAAACCGACCTGCTGTCCTACTCAATGTGGATTCGCTTTCTACAATTCTCTGCGTTTTTCGAATTTTCGGCACTTCAGAAGTCCGAACCAGGTTCTGCGCTCTTCTGTGAAGTTGTAGCTCTCTGTGTTAGCTACGCACAGAACTTTAAAACGCGTCAATCCGAACTTGTTAGCTCGAGTTATGACCGAAATACTGAACAGCTGTCAAGAGATGCCGACCTGCACTTCTACCTCTTCTCACCTAAGCTTCCATTGAAGCTTCTTGCACACCAGCCTTCAACATGCTCTGATACCAATGAAGGGGTTTGGAGTGCAGAACAAGAGGAGGAAGGAGGAGGTGTAGGGAGAGAGAAGAGAGGAGAGACGCGCGGATATGCGTGGGAGCCTCGAAACCCACATAATGATCTCTCTTGAGGCAATGCTCTATATATGATGTATATATATGAATATGGGGTAAGGTCACATGACCCTTACATCCCCAACAACCATTCCATTGTCTCTGTGCTTCTTGAAGCCAAATAACTTTCCCGTCCAATGAAGATCCAAGTTTCCACGATCTCTAATTTGATGAGGCCCAACTCTAGAGGGTTGCATGTACACCCAAGCCTTTTAGTAATCATATGATAGTTATTGTCCATCTGTGGCTTTGATATTGTGACATCTTAATGTGAGGATCTGATCTTTCGATCGCCTAGAAGCTTTAGATGTTGCCATTGAAGCTAAAGGTCTTCAATCTACAATAACAATTCGAGATAGGAGATGCAGGTAGGTTGGAGTGTAGAAAGAGGAGCTTCAATGGTGTGCGACAGAGTGAAAGGAGTGGGAAAAGATGTATCTCATGTTTAATGAATTCAGAATCTTTTTAGACCACCAAGCTCTCTTGTATGTACACACATATATATATATATATATATATATATATATATATATATATATATATATATATATATATATATATATGTGTGTGTGTGTGTGTGTGTGTGTGTGTGTGTGTGTGTGTACATTGGAGTATAAATACACACACACACACACACACACACATATATATATATGTATGTATGTGTGTGTGTGTGTACATTGGAGTATAAATACACACACTTATATATATATATATATATATATATATATATATATATATATATATATATATATATATATATATATATATATATATATATATATATATATATATATATATATATATATATGTGTGTGTGTGTGTGTGTGTGTGTGTGTGTATAACATAGACACACATGCATATGCAAAACATACACATACACATGTACGCATGCACACATATATTCACAAAGTACACAAGCATACTCACACATGCATGCCTGCAAAACTATGCATACATACACATACACATCAAATAAACATACACATATGCATACACATAGAGACACATACATATGCAAAAAACCGGATACACACATACACTCAAGAGCCAAAGCATGCACACATATGCACTGAAACATACAAAACGATACATTTGCATATACACATACACATGCATGCACATTGTATACACCTCCACATATACATGCACACACACACACACACACACACACACACACACATATATATATATATATATATATATATATATATATATATATATATATATATATATATATATATATATATATATATATATATATATATATATATATATATATATATATATATATATATATATGTGTGTGTGTGTGTGTGTGTGTGTGTGTGTGTGTGTATGTATGTGTGTGTGTGCGTGTATGTGTGTATAAATATGGATTTTTTATCAACTTTGTTTTGTATGTAAGGATATGATGGACATGGCTAGAGATCACAAAACTAAATGATCTCTCTAAAGAATCTTTTGAGAGGTAGGGCTACACTTGAATGCTTAGAAGAAGTCATGGAAGAATATAATTAGAGGACAATTGATGAGTTATATATGACCCTTTTTATGGTTACCAATGGACTAGAGGAAGGCATATCTTTCAATCCTCACACCAGAAGAGGAGAGTTAGTAGCAGAGAGCTATGTTTTCTTATTATAATCTGTTCTTTTTTATGAATTATTAATATAACTATTTATAACTATATAAAGATTGATTTTTTAGGACATCTATACCACCTACTCCTCCTCTAGAGATTTAGAGAGCAAAGAACACAATAGGCATGTGCATGCACAAATGCATAGGTAGCTTGGGGCTTTACAATTATGTTAGATGATAAAATAATATAATTGAAGCATGGTTTAGAGTTAAAGGAATGAATGAGATCTCTATGTGATTCTCATATTTAAATTTGTTCATCTACATTGGCTATAAGTATATATATTCTATAAAGTATTGAAATATGGTCTTTATGTTTTGCGTATATGATTGATCTTCTTCATATGTAGTCAATTGGATGAAAAAGATCAAACATTTGTACTTAGTTCATCGGAGCCTAATTTTGGCACTAATTGATCTCATAGATGGTGCTTACTTGGTATGCGAATACCTATGTCATAGCCTCATGAATGTTGCACTATAAACATTTATTTTATTTTTTGTGTGTACGTGTATAAATATACAAATGTATATATATTCATTCTCGAACATATATAGAATGTGTGTAATATGTAAATTATGAATATAAGGTTAAATGTAATATGGTTCTAGGTACAAAATATAAAGATAAGTGTGCCTTAGTGTATGTGTTTACACATACACGCACACATACACACACATACATACATACATAAACACACACACACACATATATATATATATATATATGTATATATATATATATATATGTATATATATATATATATATATATATATATATATATATATATATATATATATATATATATATGTATGTATGTATGTATGTATATATATATATATATATATATATATATATATATATATATATATATATATATATATATATATATATATATAGACCTGTGTTAGGGTTATATATCATTGAGGTTATATATACTTGTGTTAGTGTTATATATAAATTGAAAGTTAGGGGTTCTTTTTATAGACTTTTACATCTTTGCTGATCAAGTTTTATATATCATTAGATAGCACTTGATGGTATCTATAAGAACATCTAAAACTATTTTTGACCATTTTGATATTTTTAATCATTTTTTAAAATTACAGTTTTTTGGAAATAAGGGTTACACCTCTCAATGTAACATTACCATTCCAACAATGTGTGTATGTATATAATCTGAATATCAGGATGAGTGTAAGAGGTTTGTATGTACAAAATATAGAGAGATGTGCCTAAGTGTGTTTGTATATACATACATATATACATACATGCGCACACACACATACACACACACATACCACACACACACACACACATACATATATATATATATATATATATATATATATATATATATATATATATATATATATATATATATATATATATATATATATATATATGATCAAGAACTCAAATACCAAAGTGACTTTAAGCTACCATCCTACTACAAAGAATTGAATGGCTATGTTGATAAAAAATGATCAGTTTATGTCTTTCGTGAGCACCAAGACAAGTTGGATATCAATGGGAATGAAGTCCTTGATAACTGACATGCAACTTCTAGTGGTGATCCCAATGGTTTATGATTAGAATCCATCTAGAAGAGTTAGTTGTAGACAACCAAGGAGATATTTATGTGGCCAAAACTTTGTTCGTTACTAAATGTTGATTGGATTCATATGCTATTGAAGTATATTTTTGAGTAGAGACAAAGGAAATCTTTTGGACCCTTCCTCTAGTACGTGGGAGGGATGCATCTTTCCTTAAGGTTCTTGAACTAAGATCTTTGAATGTTCCTAACATGTCTATCTATTAGGATCCAATGAAACAAGAATTTTGGGTCTTATTTATTGATAACCAAGACAACTTTATACCAAGGCCAACCTATAATTGTAAATGTCGTGTTTAGAGCCCATGCTCTCATTCCTAGGCTCCTCAATTGCTAAGTAGGAGAAACATAAGAGAATGGAGATTTGAAATTCATTGAATGCATGAAAAAATGGTGCTCATTCGGATAATGTGCTTGTTGGAAGGCTCGACCTATTCAAGTGGTTATTAGGGTAGAGGCTAAAACCCAAGAAGAGAAAATTGGAGATCATAATTTGGATAAAGAGCAATCAATTTTAGATGTATCAAGTACAAAAATTATTCAAGTACCGAAACAACCAAAAGACAATTCTAAGAAGAGTAAAGATGATCAAGTACAAGATTGAAGCTCTCAGATAAGAAAAAAGAAAGAAAACCTACATGGAAAGAAAAATGGGCAATATGAGTCTTTTCAATTAAAAAGAAACAAGATGAAATAAATATCTCTTTATCACAATCAAAGTTCAACTTCACGACTGAGAATTAGAGCTAAAGATAAGATCTAAAGAGCAAGAGAAAGCTAACCTATAATAGAAAAGACAACGTGTAGGCATAGGGCTATACAAATGCTCTTAAAAACCTACTAAGATAGGATTGCCATGGGATCATCCATCAAGAATCATGATACGAAAATTCCAAGAGTTGACTTACAACCAAAACACCTAAATATGTGTAGAAGTTTGATTGAAGTAGCCCAATAGTTGTTAGAGAAGGTATCCGACCCTCTCTCTAACTCTAGAATACTAGATCCTTTGTTCCATCAATCAGCCTATCCTTTGAATTATCCTCACGTCCCTCTACAATGAGTCCACATGCTAGTGAATGGAAACATGAATAGTGGAGGTATGTCGGTAAACTCAGAAGTAGAACCTAGAATTGCAAAATAAGTCTTTAAGAACGTAATACCTCCTTCTAAGGTATGTACTCATCAGTTACCTTTAGAGAGTTGAGAAGGAGATTTCGAAACCATGAATTCATGCACTCTCATGAAATCTTGGAACCTATTCAACCTAGTGTTTGAGACAATGATACTAGGAACCAATGAGATCCAAAAGAAATGTCAAATTAAGAAAATATTGATATAGATTATGACCCAACTACCCCAAATATTGATGACTCATAAAAAGCCCATTTATAGCCAGAATTTCATGTTAAAAAAATGGAAGAGTTGTTAGGTATCCAATCCCCCCTTCATGGATATAGAATCCACAATAGGAATCACAATGACTAATGTGGATGTCCAAAGATGGTGAGGAAATTTTTAAGTGTGTAAAGGAGTATTAATACCTTACCCAAGTATATGGTGACTTATGAGCACACTTTTGAGTGTAGAAAGACTACAATTCTTCAGTCCAAGTAGAACACTCAAAAGGGTTTCCAAGGAGCTCTCAAAGACCTCAAGAAGGCTAGATTGAAATGTAAGATTATAGTAGAAAAGCTAGTTAAATTCAAACCTCACTATTGGGATGGCACTGCTAGGCAAGTAGTCATGGATCCCAAGAAAGTTAGAATGGACACTCAAGTCACTCAAATGCTCTTAGATAAGGTTGGTGAATATAGTGAAGGTGAGGAAGGGAATACTTGTATTCCTATTATGTACAATGATGTCACAAAGAATGCAATCATTGACTCAGAGGTTTGTATAGTTGTTGCTACCAAGCCCTTATCGGGTACACCAACATTAAGGCCAATTTGAATGAAACTTCAACTAGGAGACAAGCATATTGGAAAAACCTTAAGGGTTGCTAAAACACATTTCATTTAACACATATGGTGTAGAGTTTGAGCACACTCTCTCCATTTTTTACTTTAGAAAGGCAAGTAACTACAATTTAATTCTAGGAAGACCTTTCTTGTGTCAATTACAAGTGGTGCAAGGTTGGGGTGCTAATGCAATGTACCTACAATACCAAGTGGTGCAAGGTTGGAGTGTTGATGCAATATATTTAATGCACAACAATGAGAGAGAATTATTATGTAGTACTTATAGAGATGTGCCACTACTCCAATCGAGGTCCATCCATCAGAATGCAAAAGTCTTTGCAAAAAGTGAGGCTTCTAGTGATCCAAAACTTGAGGATGATGGTTGGAAACATGAGGCGACTCACTTATGGATGTGCCACTTTCATCAAAGAGAAAATGATAGAACAAAACGAAACAAGGAGCTTAGGTGGGAGGATTGCAACTTTGATGCAGTCGTAGAAGAACCCTCCTACAATCTAATGAGATTCTTTTATGAGGATTTTGAATCATATGGTTTGGCTTAAACTCATGCCACATTAGAGGTAGCAATCAATGAGCACAAGTTGAAATCATTCGAACATGAAGAAGATTATTATGTCTTTATGGTGAAAATCACAATGGAAGAAGAAGGGATCATGGATCTTGGACTTGCAAGGATTTCAATGTATGAGGATCTTAAGGAGAAGAAAGAGGACTTGAAGAGAAAAAAGGAGATTAGAACTTTGAAGAAAGGAAATAAGGAGATTTTTCATGTAAGTGACAAAAGTTATGAATTGGATCAAGGTTACTTGACCAAGGTTGGACTTCTAGATTCTAGAGCACACCTAGATCCAATACTTACTATAAGGAAATCTTTTGGCTATAAAAAGCTAAGCCTAGGCATGTGGAGTTAGAGAAGGATGAAAAGGACTTAGTCTTTGAAGTTCCAAACCACTTCAAGAAATATAGAGTTAAGGAGAGGTCTATCCACATTGAGATGCCTAAGAGAGATGCAATATGCAATACTAGGGCAATCTTATGACAATAAGGAGTTTGTTAAGAAAGTAGTAATTTCCCATGAGAACGACGACAATCTTTTCACTCTAATGCCAATTATCTCACAAATTTTCTCTCATTGGATTCCTATTACAAGCATAGCAAAGCTGGTCAAGAAAGAATCCTGCACATATAATGACACATACTCCAAGAAATTGAAAGAGGAATTTGATAAACTATTGGAATCAAGACTTATCTATGAAATTGAATACATCAAATGGGTTTCTCTAATTGTGCTAGTATCCAAAAAGATTGCAAAATTACATGTGTGTATCAATCTAAAAAAGGTAAATGAAGCTATATTATGAGATAGTTATCCATCATCGATAATGGATCAACTTTTAGAGTGGGTGACAAGAAAATAAATTTAGAGCTTCTTAGATGGATTCTTTGAATATAATCAAGTATCCATTGTCCCCAAGGATCAACAAAAAACTAGAATGGGGTATTTTTGCATTTAGGATAATTCCATTTGGCTTTAACAATGCATATGCTACCTTTAAACATCTCATCTATCATGTCTTCAAATTATTCTTGAGGGAATTCTTGGAAGTGTATATAGATGGCCTATGTGCACTTTCAAAGGTGTGTAAGCAACACATACATGATCTTAGATGTATTTTTTGTAAATGTTGAATTTACAAAGTATATCTAAATCCATAAAAGTGCATTTTTATGGTGCATCAGGGTAAAATCCTTGCACATATCATCTCAAAGCATGGTAGCTCAACACATGCAGATGAAATCAAAGTGATTTCACTCTTTCCATGACCCAAGGATACTAAAGAGGTCCACATATTTATGGGCTATTGCAGCTATTATGGACGGTTCATTGATATGTACATGGTAGTTGCAAAGCCTATGCATTGATAAATCACTTTGAATGGATGAGGAATGTGAAAATCCCTTTCATATATTGACAAGATTCTTCATGTTAGCACCAATATTCAATGTACTAGACTCGAATAAGCCATCTCACATACATGTGGTTGCTTTAAACTATCTAATAGGATGTAGCTCAACCTATAGATGATTGTAAGACGGACTTTCCTATTGCATATGTCAGTCATCAACTTAATAATGTTGAGAGGAATTATACCACAATGGAATTAGAAGTCCTAGTTATGGCCTATGTAGTGAAAACATTTAGACACTATCTCATTCTAATGAATTAAAAATCTTTGTAGACCACCAAGCCCTCTTGTATTTGGTGAATTAACCATGTATGCTGGCATCTAGCTAGATGTTTCTTGCTATTCATGGAATATGATTCTGAACTGATAGTCAAGAAAGGTAAGACACACATTTGAGCTGACCATCTATCTAGATTGACAAATGGAGAAGCTAAAAGTGCTATAAAGGATGATATCAAAAATCAATATCTCTTCAATCTAGATGTACTTACAAAAGTGCTAAGCACTTCTAGCTATCATCAGTTTTGGCCCAAATCATCAAGATATTGAAGTTTATCCAAGAAGAGTTCAAGAATCACATCCAAATCATATTAATGCACGTTTCCTATATCATAGACACAACCAAGGCATATTACTTTGTTATGTGGATGAAGCATAGAAACTTTTGCTCATTGAGAATGCTCACAAGAGTATCATGGGAGAGGATTACCCTAGTTCTCACACTTTGAAAAACTTAAAGATAGATTCCGTACATTGGCCAAGTATGGAAAAGGATGTAGCAAGTTTTTGTACATGAATGGCACACGTCCAAACTCAAACTATCAATAGAGCACTCTACTCTTTTTCAAGTAGCTATCAATCATAAGTGAAGTCTACCCATTGTTGACTTCCTCAAAACTAGAAATCGACAACAGACGTGTCGCATACATGTCAAAAATATTTTAGAGAATCCACAAAGGAATATACATTTATTGGAAATCAATTGTATGGGCATGTGAAAGACAATTTCCTTCAAATATGTGCGGATAAATCAGAATTCTCACCTTTATTGGAATTTCCCCACTGAAGTTTGGCACATGGATAGTTTTCTTCCAAAAGAACTATATAGATGTTGATGTTTTTAGCTATATGGTGTTTATCCATGCACGTGGATGTTGAGAGCTATGTCAAAAGATGCAATGTCTACCAAAGGGCTAAATATCCATTCAGAAGAGATGACATGCCATTAAGACCAATGATGGGAGGAAGAGATTTCTCCAAGTGGGGCATTGACTTCATTCGTCCTATCCATCCACCATCAAAGGGATCGCATGCCAAATACATCAGTGTAGCTACCAATTATCTAACAAAATCGATTGAAGCCAAAGACACTACTAAGAATGATGCCCAAACAAATGTTGAATTCCTATTTGCACACATTTTCACATGCTTTGGACTCTCTATCAAGATTTTGAGCAATAGATGGAGTCTGATTGAAAATTCAAATAGTTTTCTTCTCACACATAAGAAATTTTCACCCTATCACCCATAAACAATAGATAGGTGGAAAGATCTAAGAAAGCCCTATGCATTGTTCTCACCAAATTGGATAATCGATTGCATCATGCAATTTGGGCTTATCGAGTGGCTTAAAAGAAATCACTAGGAATAATTTCATTCAACCTACTCTATGGTCAACAAGTTGTTCTACCAATAGACTTCTTTAGTCCTTCTCTACAAGTGGCACAAAGATACGATTTCACAAGACACAAGATGTCTGACCCAGTAGAGAACCTAGAGAAGCATCTCATTTATAAACGTTTCCATCAAAACTATGAATGCCACCTTGATAAGAACAGGTAGTACATACATATCTTATTGTTGTGAAGCCATGATATTTGCTTGCATTTGTAGGACACACCACTAGAGTTGAATTCCTCATATGTAGCAATGTTTCCCTTATGAACAATGCCACTTTAGGTCAAGGTTGGCCCTTAGATCATTTGGTAGGACTCATCTCATCGCTAGAATATATTAAAAATGGATCACAATCCAATTAGGTCAATTAATTAATGATTCATCAATATTTCAAGGAGCCAAATTCCTCATATGTAACAGTGTTTTCCTTATGAACAATGCCATTTAGGGCAGGGTTGGCTCTTAGATCATTTGATAGGACTCAACCTAACTACCAATCATCTCATTTCTAGAATATATTACTAATGGATCACAATCCAATAAAGGTTAGTTAATGAGTGATTCAAATCTAACCTAGGGGATCTAGAAAAAAACGAATTTGGATTCAAGGATTGTGAATGATAAACTACTCAAGAAAGGAAAAATTCATCTATTAGATAACTTAGTATTCATATATATGATCATTCTATTAACCTACTAATGTTGACTTTAATATTATTTATTGGATTGAACAAGATTCAGATATTTTTTGACAAAAATAAATAAATGAGATAATAGAAACAAATTAGGGTCATTTATACTACGAGCGGCTCTTACTAATTTGTTGTACTTATGAATGATTAATTCTTAATGAATACATCAATTCAATTAAATATCTTTTGTAAGTATTAACCGAAATCAATGTGCATTTACAAATCGAAATGATTGAAGTTTCACTATCTAGAAATGTTTCAGGCCCCGAATCTTGTTAGATCCATAAACTCGTGCAATTCCATCCCCAACCGAGACCACTCAACTAATCTCATGCACTAGCAATTTGTTGGTGTAATAGTTGGTAATTCATTTTTTCAAGACTATGTGTTTACTAGTGTTGTTTTCAGAGGAAGAGGCTTAACCAAGTGAGGTAGGCAATAGCACCAAAGATTAAGTATACATTTTTTGTCCACTCAATATTGAGAAGGAAATGAATCCCATAAAGATGAAAATTTTGAAGCAGAATGTTAACAATCGTTTTTTTTTTTTTGCTTTACCTAGAGAAAAATAAATTCTCATTTCTAAGACTACCTTTGCAAAAAAAGATCTTCAACAAATGTGGAAATGAAACATATTTAATTTTTTGTCAAAACAATCAAATTAGTATTTCCCAATGGATATTTTTTGGAAATTCGGTGAACCACCTCTACGGTAAACTAATCATGCTAAAGTTTACATTTAGGTAATAGTGCTAAAGAATGAGTAAATATTTAATCATTTAGTGATAGGTAAACAAGTAAAACTTTAATCATAACATTTTATGTAAAGATATTAGGGCTAAAGAAACCAAAACCGATAGGTATAAAGAAAGCCCATAGGCTTAAGCTTTTTTTTACTTTTAGGCTAAGTGTTCTACCTGACCACTTAATATGTTTACGTAATATGTTTACTTAAGAAAAATACTCCTAACTAGTTTTCTTTAGCACCTTTAGGAGCATCAGTTTACCATGACACATGCTTAATATTCTTTATTAATACCTTTAGGGTTTTCTTTAGCACGTTGTGCATAAAACCTTAATGATAGGTGCATAAGTCTTAAGGGTTTTCTTTAGCACGTAAGGTAAACAGTTTCACTATTATTGTTGCAATCATGGCTTCAGATCATAGACCCTTGTAATTTTTGGCACCATATCCTGTTTAGACCAAATGTATGGTCTTTGATCGATGACTCTCTTGGAAGCATCCTTGATCTCACACATTCTATAGGAATGCCGTGTTGCTCATCTATGTATCTACATGCTCTTTGTCTCATCACTTTTCTCTTCTTGATCTATTGTAGGGTTTCTCATTGAACCTCATATTGGATTCGTGACTCTTATTTTTTTTCCTTAGTTCTTTACAACTATAGCAACATCTCCTCTATGATTCACTCTTGATAGAGATTAACTCTACATCCACTAATGTAATTAGGCATGTTCTCTCATTCCAAAAAAGTGAGTTGTATAAATCCATTGGGAGAAATCTTGTGGACTACCAATGGCTCATAACCTATCTTTTATAGCTTCTTGGCATGTTGTTTAAGTGTATACACCAAGATAAAGTCTCCTTGCAATTTCTTATCTTTGATGTGAGCATCAAAGTATGCCTTTTGTCTCTTCTTACCCGCATAAATTCTTACTACAACTATCAGTCATGTTCTTTGGATCTTCTCTAAACTATATATTAGCTTACTTGATGTCCTATCCAATTATATACTTGTACTCATAGAGTAGGTACAAGGAAATATATAGGAAAAATATATCGTTGACCATGGACTAGGTTGAATGGAATAGTACCAAAGATGTCTTATAATCCACTCGATAAGCCTAGATTGCATGATGCAATTTCGTATCCGAGTCTCATCTTCCATTATTTACCAATTTGTCTAATATATGCAAAGGATTCTACTTGAACTCTTGACTTGTCTTTGCTTATGAGGTAGGGTACCGATTTCTTATGCTTCATAAGAAATCTACTTAGCGAATTCTCTATCACTCCACTGATGAATTACACCCCTCTTTCACTAATACTCTTTATGATTAGTTCAAAGGACATAAATACACGTTCAAATAGGAACTTAAAGGCATAGGTCTTAAAGGCATTTCATCATATTTCAAGGGATATTTTACCCTTTGACATACATCACACCTTTCAACAAAGCACTTTGTATCCATTCACATAGTTGGACACCATAAGCTTGCACACATAAGCATTTGACTATTTCTTCAATAGAGAAGTGTCCACTTGCCATGTCTCCTATGAGGTGCTTTCCAATTATTGGTCATTGATCAAGAATACTCACATAGATAATATTCCATATCGATTGGTTTTTTATCCTCTATATTGTGCTACTTACAATCTAGAACTCTCTTGTGGGGAATCATGTGTCATTCTGGCCAATAAAAATGAAATTATTGCTACCATATGGCTAGGATATTGGGACTTGGTGATTTCAATATGCATTGTGTGTTATAGATCCCCCCAATTAACTGAGTTCTTACTACCTTTCACTTGTTGTACCTTATTCTGAGTTCTTACTACCTTTCACTTGTTGTACCTTATTCTTTTTTATGTCAGGATAAGTTTCTCAAAATGGAGTGCATTCAATGATATCTCCCTATGAATCTTTCACTCTAGCTATAGCCTTTCAATTCGTAAGGTTTAACAAATCTATAATTTGCTCATACCTTTCCAAGTCTAGTCTAATGAGTGGCAGCTTTAAGAAATCATTACATCCCAAATTATCGCATATCTTCATGATTGCTTCATTGCTCTTCTCTGGGGCTTATGGTGGATTAAGAGAACCACCAATTATTGAAGCAACACATGATTTATTGACTCCAACACTCAAGTGGGCTATTATTAAATTGAAATATAAGAATAGTGCCACTTCAAATACTCCTTTGCATATCCATAAATGGATTTGCAAATGATTTGCCCAGAGAATTTCATAAACTATGAATAATATTTACATATGATTCGGTGATAATGATGATATGGGAACTTATTTGGCTTTGAAGAATAATGCTATGTCTCTAAGGATGATCAGTAAGTGAAAATCCACAACTTATTTGACCCTTGAATAATAACGGTGCATATTTATGGATCAATAAGAAAAAAATATAATGCTACATCTTGAACTTGGAATGTAGATCATGATTATATTGAACAAGTTCTCGCTTCTTAAATATAGGGCATTGCCATTTGAATTATTTCTCACAGCTACTCTATCTTCAATCATATCAAGATAGCTAATGGCATTGGCAAGCTCATTGAGCCAAGTGTTAGTGGTTAATCTACCTCTCTTGCAAAAGAAATCGGTTAAGCCTACAACGACCCATTTGTTCCAAGGACATATGTCTGAACTATGGAACCAGGGGATATATCTTCTTTTTGTACATGGCACCTAAAAGGGAACGATTTTTTTCTTTCACAAAATAAGTTGAAGTAACTTTACATTAAGTAAACATATTAGCTTCACCCCATAAAGTAAGCGCTTAAAAAATAGGTAAACACTGCATCTTTTATGTATTAGTATTAGCTTTTATCTAGAGATCCTAAAGGTATTAGCTTCATCCTACCGGTTGTGAATGGTTCTCTTAAATGTGTGTTCCCTTTTAGGTGTGTTATTTTCCCAATTAGATGCTAAAGTTTATCGAGTAGGTGCATTACATTACCATAAAGGTATATGGTTTGCACATTAGTTTTCGGTGCAAAACCGTAGCGGTTTCCTTTAACAATATCCCTTAACGGTTAAGCGAAAACACTTAAGACTAAAAGTTGAGCTATTGTGCTTAAGCCTATTGGTGTTATACTTAGACATGCAAAACATTTTAGATGCTAAAGTTTCCCATTTTGTGCTAAACTTTTCTATCGTGCCTCAATGGTTTTTGTGTAAGCACAAAGCCAAAAACCAAACACTAAATTTAGTTGCCCTTAACATTCAAGCTAATAAGTGTTGTAAATGGTATTACTTTCATCGTTTACCTAGTATTAGTTTCATCGTTTACCTAGCATTAGCTTAATCGTTCAACTAATATAGTGCATTCAAGCATTTATAGTAAACACTGCTAACTATGAACCTGTAGTTTAGATTAGCTTTGATCGATGAAGGTGAGTTTTTTATTCACCACTCCTCATTTTAGCTTGAACAAAAATAAATGGCGTCAAATGACCCAGCCTTCCTATCCCCGCTTGCTTGGTCACACTTCTTTAGCTTTGTTGGCTCTTGCCTAACAAACCTTTCAGCATATTATTTAGCTAGTGGGCCTACCAAGCCTTAGATTGCACCTTTGCTAGTTATTTTTATTTGTCAGGAGTTCCATCGTATTTGACCCTTGGTTGTAGGCAACAATCCCCTTTTGAGTAGCCTGCCCATCCCAACATGAAACAAGTGTAGGTTGAGATAGAACTCTCAGGTTGGTTACATGTTCCACTATGCTAAAATATAGGGGTCATAGGTTGTAATCGTTACCCTGTGGAGTATGTGTGTGTGATTTTGGCAGGCATTCCATGACCTGCAATCTTGTTCTTGTGTATGAGAAACCTTGTTTGATAAAATCCTTCACTTTAAGTGTTATGCTAATATCATTTACCATTACGGTTAAGCAAAACTAGCACTCTAGACAATGGCAAGTACCACCATAGGCGAGCTTCACCTCATATTTTTCAATCCATGGATAAGGATGATATGATGATTGTGAAAGAGTTATGTGAGTGAAGGAGAAGGTGCAAAGCATACAAGATGCACACACATACACACACACAAGGAAGAAGCAAAGACTAGGAGCACTAGAAGGAGATTACTTCTATTCAAGAGTTCTCAATCACAATACAAGATTCCTTTCCCAAAGAATGACTATAAAAAATTATTACAAATGAGGTCTCTAGATCTTTTTATATTTTTTTCACTAGTTTTGGTTGGTTTCAGACACCATGTTTGGCATAGTCAAAAATTAGGTTCTATAGCTCATTTGGGGGACCTAACTGGCTACAAAACTTATGAAAATTGATATATGGATTCTATCTAGGATCCTCAAGCTTTAGGAGTCCTTTTCTTGTAGAAAGTGGAGCATCCGTTCACAAAATTGGACTTTGTATATACAAGTGTAGTGATGAAAATCATTGTTTGAAGTTTTGAAAAAAAATTACTCATTATCACTTATGTCCACACACACCATTCTTTCCTTTGTTTTACATACTTCCATGCCTTTTGTGCTGCCTACTCCCATAGCTTATCCTTGGCCTTGTATGCCAACACTCCCCTTCCTCTTGCATATGTCATCCATGACAAAATCTTGTGGAAGCCTGAGTGATCTATGTAATTCTATAAAAGGTCAATCACTAGGGAGTGTTTAGCCACATGTATACCTATTTCCAAGTCGCCTTCCAGCTTCATCCACTCAATAGTATTTGGGGTATCTTGTTGCTCAAAGTAATAGTGTGGTGAGTATTGGAGGGTCTTGTAGGCAAGGAGGTCCAATAAATAATTTGGCTTTGATATGAAAACCTTTGAGTTGTACTTCCTAAACCCTATCATAAATATTTCTTCAAAGGTTTGCTTGTAACATGCTAGCAAGTACTTCAATATGTAGTGCCATGCATAACAGATTATGATCAATAGTGTCGTGGTCATGTTGTAGACGAGTTCAAGATTTCCATGTTCAAATCTTGGAGTCTAAATGTGCGGCATCTTGACCTTTATAAAGGCTTTAAACGTCTTTTGCATTAATTCAAATATTTTCACTTGCATGCATGCTGCTTTCAAAAAGATTCCCTTTCCATTACTTGATGAGAGATAGAGAAAATGCTTTATTCAAGAGTTTTTAATGCTCTTCTCTTATATATCGAATGTTTTGGAACGATCAAATGATTGATGAAATCATTTGTAATTTACCAAAATTCACTTGTTTGTGATAATATCAGCGGGGATGTATTGCCTGAAATCAGTTGTTGAAGTTTTTGAATTAAAAAGGTGTCTACAAAATGAAGAAAAAAATAATTAAAATTATGTAAAATATGTGTAAAAGCAATTATTGTTCATGTGATTGTTGTGAATGCAAATTTTTGTATTTTGAATGTACGAATCTAGCTAAATTTGTGTGCATGTGTGAATACCTATGTATAAAAAATATGCGTGTCATATGTGTGTTTGTGTGTGTGTGTGTGTGTGTGAGAGTTTTATGTATATAAGCTTTGTGTAATAACATGTGCATGTGACCCTACCATGTGAAGTGTAAAACTATTATTCAAAAGGAAAGATAATCAAAGAATAAAAGGAAGAGTGAAAACAATTAAAAACAAAAGAAAGAACGACAAAAATAAAAGAAAAGAAAACGTGTACGTGCTTATGATTAGAAATTACTAGTATGTGTGTGGAGAAGTGGAAGTCTAGCATGGGAGTTTATTATTGGCAGGTATTGAGCAGAGGATGGGACATGCATTCGGAAACAAAAAGGAGAGGCGAGAACCCGTTGTCTGCTGGTTGAGGGAAAGTGTTGTAGAGAAATATTGATTGCACGCACAAGAAGGAAAAAGGGATATGCAATAATTGCATGGCAGAAGAGTTGAAGTGACCAACGCATAGAAAATTCGAAGAGGAGTTTTATGTGGCGATCAATTGAGACGGGCAAAGTTAGCACAAATTTCTTCTCTTCCTTCTTCAACATGTTGTTTCCACGATGATTGTTTGAACATATTCTACAACAGGTTTTGTAAATCATGTCTTTGCAAAGCGGCGCCTATTGTGGCTGTTATAGTCATCTTTTTTTGTTGCTTGGATTTTGAATTAACTTTCCCTATCCAATGAATGAATTAACACATTTGAGTGGAAAGAGCAGCAGCAGAGTAACACAAGATGATTCATGATATGAATTCACCTCCAAGAAGGATCACGTCTGTAGCGCAATGGATTTGTGTGTTATAACCAATGCTAAATTCAAAACTTAACCACATTTTCATATGTAAGCTTCATAGAGCAACGGAATGAATGATCTCTTAAAGCTTTTTCTTTTAATTCCTGAAATTTAGACCGTGAATACTATTTCACAAACCAGGTCCTTCGTTTTTGACACAGAAAAGAAACAAATCATATTGCTTATCACAGAGATAACCAGTGTGTAATGTCTTAGTGTTTGTATGGAGTATTTTAGAATTACATTAATATCCGCTACTTGTACACTTAATACTCTTTTGATCAATTGAATTTTTGCATATCAAGGTTATATGTGCGATTCTTATGAGTTCTGGTAATTGAAGATCCTCAAAGTTCAATATATCGGCCGAAATTGCTTTGGTAATTTTGTATCTTTCATATATATTGCGATGGAATTAATTCAAAGATGAATGACGATACGGTCTCCTATTATGAATGATATGATTTTCAAATGATGAACGATGATATGATTTTAGAATGATGAAGTTACTGCCAAAGATGATCTTTACACATTCTGAATTGCATTTCCAAACCACATAAGAATCAAATAGAGATTTTGCATTCTTCTTGAGTTTTCATTCATCATTTGAGTTTGCTTGAAGCACCCTATGTGCATCGTCTTCTGGAACACCAAAAATTGGAGTTGATCTGCGCAATTGTGAACCTCCTCGATATTTTGTAACGCCCGCAATTGGAGTTTATCCATCCAATTGTGAACCTCCCCTCGAACCGCATTCATCCATGACATCTTCCTTCCATGTCTACGTGCTTCATTGCTTCCCTTGAAGCATAGGTGGTGCTCATCTGACTATCCCTAGGAAAGGCACCCAGTCTGCAAATGCCACTCGTCAAACGGACTATAGAAGAGTGCCTGATGCAACCTTTGCTCGTCCCTTTCCAACTTCAGCCACCGTTTGTCACATAAGCCTGCTTGAAGCACCCTACGTGCATCGTTATTTAGAGCACCGACAATCGGAGTTGATATGCTTGATTATGAGCCCCTTTGCGACATTGAACCTGATATGAAAATTTCCCATCACAACCTCCCTTCTCTCTAACAAATAGAACCCAATGTGAAGTGATGGAGTTGCTTGGGGATAGAATAACCTCGACCCACCACCCACACCCTCAAAAGTTATTAGAGCACTTTCACACTTTAGATTCATTTGTATTTTGGTTTTTTTCAAAATAAATGTAAAAATTATATTTTCAATACACAAACTTAAACATCACTATCAAATAAAATATTCTAGGTATTTTGTATTTTCAACTTCTCTCAATATTTTTGCATTGCTTTTTACACACGCCGAGAGAAAGATTATTTTCTTGCTTGTGTTCGATAAAGAATTCAAGTAAAATTGATCCTACACTATTACATAAACACTCTAACCCTATAACATGTTCTACTTGGGTATTTAATATGAGAATAGAAGAGAGGTCTTTAAAACTCACTTTCATCCCCTAGCTCAAGGTTCAACTAATCTTTTGTATAAAATCAATTCTAAGTTAAGAGAGATTTTTGAGCATGTCACCTTGGACATTGTTGTACACTCTAGGACAAGCTAGGAAAGGGAAATGGAAGACGTTTAAAGAACTAATGATTGAGAAAATAAGGGGCATGAGTAATCCAAGCCATCCTTAAAGAAAAAGGAAACTTTATTGGACTGAATGCTACTAAGTACTTGGATAATTTTGAAGACAAAGTTCAGATGTAGGGACTACTAGAAGAAATGCTGGCACATTTCTTCACATGAGTGGTTTCAAGATCAATTTTGACATCTATCTAGCCACATATAGAGAATATTTGGGCTGAATTTAGGAAAGAGTTGTACAAACTCTTCTACTTAGAGGAATTTAGCCAGCACATTTGGGACGGTTCTCTACAAATCTTGTGATTCTATTCTTTAAGATTTGAATTCATGAAGATAGGAGTGAAGTCAAGAGGATAATAGAAGAGATTGAAATCCATTAGTCCTTTCACTCATTATGAGTTTCCATTGTATTCAATGCAAAGCTCTTGGAGGTCTTCCAACACCTCTATGTACCATATATTACTTATCAATACATTTACATCAATTTTTATCATCATCTTCACTCATTTTTTATTGTTGATATGTACTCCACAAAATTTGTAAACTTTTTTGAGTTGCATTGTCTTGTTTATCAATTGGAGCATGAAGGAAAAACTTTCATAAGTGTGTCTACAAAATGTTTAAATCATTGGAGTTGTGTGAATTTAGATATGAACATATCTCTATGACCGTGTGTCTACATCATCTACTTGGTGAAAACTCAGGATCAACCCCTGACTTCTCAAATATCTAGCTCATAGTATAGTCACTCTAAATTCATAACATAATTTTTTTTATATTAATAACCTTCCTATTTGAATTTGTGAAAAACTATTTGGATCAATTCCTAGCAGGATGTGCCTTCTTCCACAAATAGAAGGTCTTCTCTACATATGCATAATGAAGACATTCTCTGTTTTGACCAACACTTTTGAGTGCAGTTCTCCAAGGGCTAGTTTGGATTATGGGTTATGGATTCCCTTCTTCAATTAAAAAATTGGATTGAATCAACTACTCAACATGGTATTTAAGGATCTTTATGGATACATCTCTAGAGATGAGTTGATGCCTATGCTAAGGACCAAAGAACAACCAACATAAGAAGATCAAGACAGGTTGAACACATGGAGTACAAAGGATGCTTTGGCAAGTTCATACATTCTAAAATCTATCTCTAGTGTCTTACTTCCACATATAAGGATCTATAGACATCACAAAATGCCTAGAATGCTTGGAAGCCTTCTATTCAAGCACAAATGCTAGGAAGAACCAATTATGGGTGGAGTTCACATCACACAAGATGTAGCTCGAGCAAAATGTCTCCAAATTGTCACAAAGATGAATGATATTGATGATAAGTTAGGAAACATTGGAAGATCATAGATGAGGAACGAATTGTGAGACAATTCATCAACAAAATCAAAGTTGATGACAAGTGGGAAGAATTCACCACTACTATGGATTTGAACATGGATATATAGGTTCAAACAACACACACTCATTGGATAACTTTTCCATCTTGAGGCCAAAGTTATGAAGAACGGTGAGGCACAAAAAGGTAATCAATCCTCTTCCCTTTACACAGACCATAGTAAAGGTAAAGATGCCAACGAAAAAGGCAAGAAGTCTAATGATGAAGGAAGTACCTCTCAAGCTAACTTTGCAGGAAGAAGAAGAAGCTAAAGAGGAAGAGGCCGAGGTGGTAAGAAAGGCAAGGGGAGATCTCAAAGCTCCTCACCTTATGCCATATATCGATTAACCAACCATATCACTCACCATTGCTTCAAGAACCCAATAAAGGAGAGACAAAGAGGATACAAAAGAGGAGGATATGGAGCTCCTAGAGGCAGATACAAAAACTCTTTTGGATATAACAAAAAGGGGAATTACCAATGTGGATACAAAGGAAAATGAGAGACTACAAAAACTACATTGATGACCAATATCAATAGGATTCATTTTTGCTTATGAACATGACAATGAAAGGAGGTAAATTATATGAGCATGTGTTCTATATTGACTCTCGATATTCAAATCATGTAGCAAGGAACGTAGCACTACTTTCATACCTCAAAGACCTCAAGAACAATCTTAAGGTCCAAAGAGGAGATGGCACAAAGCATCCTATGGAGAATATTGCAAATGTGAAGACATCCAATGGTAATATAAATTTCTGGAGGAGAGTTCTCTATGTGCTTAGCATTGTTGGAGGAGATGGTCGATATTCTTCATAGATGAAGTGGTATTGCTTAAACCTACTTCTCACCATCCAAGAAAAAGTGTTGGAGAGTGTAATGGGCCTCTTAAGCTTGCGATTGATCATAAATAATCACCTATGTTGTTTGGAACATGATCCAATAATCAAAGGATCAAAACAGACAAGTAGGAAATTGATCCAAGGTCATAGACTTGCTATTTTAGCCTCTACATTTGTTCAATATAATGAATAGTGCTCTGAGCATAGAAGCAATTAGCCTAATTCCTTTTGATGGTGTGTAATTAACTTAGACAACTACCAATCATGAGTGATTTCAATAAAAATGATGAACTACACGCTAAGTATGATGTTTAGCAAATCATAGAAGTGCCCCGACATTTTCCTGATGCATCAGAGTACAGACCAGAGAGTAAAGATATGATAATATCTCATGATTGAGAAAACCAATGATAATGAGATTTTTTGTAGCTATATAATAGATAGTATACTGAATCTTGTTGATATATTTAGGTAGTGATGTGTGTGAACACTCTAGGGCCACTGGGGCACTTTTTTCCCTCTTTAGGAGGTTTTTTTTCCCCCGGCTTGTATATACACCTATTGCCCTAACGAGCTACTTATCTTTGTACATTCTCTAGTAATACATTCAGTATTGTGTGTTCTGCTTTAGGATTCTTCTTCTTCCTTGTGTTGTTCACATGCTTTCGCAGACGTCTAACTCCAACAATCAGTATCAAAGCATGTCGACGCTTCATCTAGGGCATCATCAACACCTCTCCGGTTGCAGTCTCAAAATCGCACGAATTTTGGTGAGCATACTCAGTGTGTTTTCAAGATCAAATCCACTTTACTTTGTGGTGCCAAAATCACGATCTAAGCTCATTTCGGCCTCTGAACGTACTATTGCAGTGCTTGTGTAGGCTATTTCATCTTTTTGTGCCAAAGGTATATACGAGTTTCTGTTCGCTAGTATAAGCATCTCGAAGTCTGCTACAGGTCTAGTAGAATTGATCTAGGCTGTTTTGTTAAACTTTTTGAGATACAGTCAATTTTTTGCATCAAGGTATCTTAGTCACCGGTCATGGCTGAAAGTAGTGATGTATTCCGTATGTTGGTTGTTAAGGATAAGTTGGTTGGTACCAACTACCCATTATGGGCTTATATGATGCGACATGTATTGGTTGCAAAAGGACTGTGGAACATTGTGCAGGGTGTTGAAAAACATCCTATCACACGTGCAATTGTTACAACTGTAGGTATTGAAGCTGATGCAGAAGGTGTCGAAGATGATGATATTCTGCATATTCCTGTTCGTGCTGCAGTTTCTGTTGCACCTACTACACAGCAAATTTGTTCGGATGGAAGAGATGCCCAGGCACATGCACTGATAGCTTTGTCTGTCAAACGTGCCATTATTCCTCACATTCGATCTTGCAGAATAGTTAAGCATGCTTGGGATACACTTACCACATTGTACCAAGCTAGGAATGAGGCTCGTGTTGCTTACCTCCGAAAACAGTTGGAGAGTGAGCACATGAATGAAGGTGATTCTATGGATAGTTTTCTAACAAAGATCAAAGACTTGAAGGAACAGTTGATTTCTGCTGATGAGGTTATACGAGATAGCTCACTTGTGCAGATTGTTCTAAATGGTCTTCCTGATTCATATCACAATTTTGCTTCTACTCTTCGGTTGATGATGAAAGGAAATCCAAATGCCTTGTCTTTTGAGGAGTTAGTCTCTGTTTTGTTGCAGGAGGATCAATCTAGGCAGAACAGGTCCATTATGTGTGTTGCAGATCAAGCTTTCCTGGCTAGTCAGAAGGGCAAAGGAAAATGGAGCTCTTCAACTAGTAAGCAGAAACCTGCTAATTATGCCCAATCAAAGAGGGAAGACAAAGATGAAAAGAAATCAGAAATGCAAAAATAGTTTTACAAGTCTTGTAAAGGAAATGATCATATCATAAAGAATTGTCCAAAACTGGTTGTTAAAGAGACAAAGAAGAAAGAGGCTGGAATGGTTGTTGCAGAGGCCTCTACACCAAAAACAGAGTTTGCTAATCTTGTGTAGGAAGAAGAATGGGTGTTTACTATTGTTTGTAGTTTTGACCCATCTTCTCATGAGCAGTGCATGTCTGAAGTAGACTCAGATGTTAGGTACTTTGACAGTGGGGTGACCAAACATATTACCTCACAGTGCAGTTTCTTCTCTTCACTCAAGTCTGCCCCTACAGGGAATACTGTTACATGCACCAACAACTCCTCTTATCCTATTATGGGAGTTGGTAAGATCATTTTGACTACTACTGATGATAGTTCTTTCACTTTGTCAGATGCTTTGTGTGTTCCAGGGATCAAGAAAAATCTACTATCAGTTTCTGCATTAGCCAAGATTGGCGACGTAATTATTGCTTCTGGAATTTTATGTCGTGGTTGTATAAGCTCATAGACTATGAAAGATCTATAAATGATTTGGCATGTGCAGTACATGATTCTCAGGCTATGTCATATGCAAAGCTTTGGCATGCATGCTTTGGTCATCTAAATTTTGCTAGTTTGCTATGCCTCTAGAAATCTAAAATGGTGTCCTCTTTGCCCAAACTTGAGGCACCTGGAAAACATGTTTGTGAAGGCTTTATTTTGGGCAAAATGCAGCATTCATCCTTTCCAAAAGATGGTTCAGTTCGGGCTACTCAGAAATTGCAGCTTGTACATACTGATGTCTGTGGTCCTATGCAAACACCTTCTTTTGGGAATTATCTTTACTTTGTGACTTTCATCGATGATTTTTCCAGGCATGCATGGGTATACCCATTGAAGGCAAAGTCCAAACTGTTCATGTGCTTCAAACAATTTTTGGTTTTGGCTGAAAATCTGTTAGCATGTAAAATGGGCACCCTCCATCTGATCGAGGGGGGGAATATATGTCTTCTGATTTTAATGCATTTTTGGCTGAACGTGGGATAAAACACCAATGTATAGTGCCATATACACCTCAACAGAATGGAGTTGCTGAACGAAAGAACAGGTCAAGATGGCGAAGTGTAATGTCAAGAGTCAGGCTTTACCACATAGTTTCTACTTGAGGTTGTCATGTGTGCAACATATGTACTTAACAGGTGTCCCACTAAAGCGTTGTAGTCTATCACTCCATATGAGGCTTGGCATGACCGCAAGCCATCTGTTGCTCATCTGCATGTTTTTGGTTGTTTGGCATATGCATTAGTGCCCGAACAACATCGCAGAAAATTGGATGATAAAGCAGTAAAATGTATTTTTGTTGAGTAGAGTTCTGAGAGTAAAGGCTATTGTCTCTATCATCCACAGACTAAACGCATTTTGGTTAGCCATGATGTTGTTTTTGTGAAAGAGGCTATTCAGCCATTGCTTTCATGTACTAAGGAGACATCTGTTACCTCCAAAGACATGTATGATACTTTGCTGCCTCTTTTTACAGGTGGATAGTCTAGTGCAGGTCCTAATGAGGCAACTTCTCAGCCTTTGCAGGTTTCATGTGATGATGTAGATCATTCCATTTCTGATGCAAATTTACATGATGCACTTATTGATGAGATAGCTGATATTGAGCAGGCAAGAACTATGCCAAAATGGCTGGTGCAAACCTTGCATGACAACAAATTAGATCATTAGGGGCAAAAATGAACCCTGCATGGGCCTTGTAAGGATCCCTAATTTTTAGGGATTAAGCTTAATTATGTTCTTGTTTAAGGGGACAAAGTGCATTTAATAGGGCACTTTTTAGTAGGCTGGAGTAGGCTTTTTTTTTAGGCTTCAATAGGTCTCTCTCTTTCTTATTCTAGAGAGAGAGAAAGAGAATCTACTTTCCACATCATCAAACTCGTACATGTATTTGAATAAAAAAATGAATTTTTTTAAAAAGTCTCATTTTCAGTGTATATTAACTCAAAAGAGCCTATTTTTTAATATATATGTCAAAAGTCACTTTTTTGGGCCCATTTTCTGAAGTTTCTTTTAGAAAAAGTATAATTTTCAAACTCCCTCCAAAAGTAAGTGCCACATCATCAAATCCGTGACTATGCTTCCCCCAAAAAATGACTTTTTTCAAATTTCATCATTTTCAGCCATACTCAGTGGAAAAATACACTTTAACCCATACACATACAAGAAAACACATTTTTTGAGCAAAACCTATGCTTTAGACTCCCTTCCAACCGGTTTTTCATCTTTGTTTTTGATATTGTTGGTCATTAGCAAAGATGGTGTTGACATGTATCACAAACTTCACAGTAGAACGTCCTCATGCTCTTGCATCAACAAGTATCCATGTTCGTATGCCTAGAGAGTTTGCTCCAAATACACGATGCAACAATGATGCCAATTCTCAAAATGAACGTCGTGCAGCTGGAGAAAAAAGTATTGATCTTTGGGCTCATGGTTCACTCTATCCTCTTGATCCAATATCTTCTTACCATCCAACATTCCATAACCTCTCAACTTTACTTCAGTTCATTGGTGCGGGTGAAGCTGGACTATTAGGTTACTGCAAGAGATTATCTACACATTCACTTGCTACTGCTAAGTATTGGTTCCAACAATATCACATCCATCATATGAGGGTGGTCACTTTAGAAAGCACAATCATATCTTTACAAAAACAACTTGCAGATTTGGAACAGGATACTGAAGCAAAACAAAGCACAATTTCAAAGTTAACTGCCAATCTCCAGCAGCTGAAAGAGACTCCACTTGGTATGAGAAATAGGAAAAGATCATTGTCATCCTTTGAAGCTCTTTCAAAAGGTGGTGGAGCACGCAAACGACGTATATATGCAACAAGGTGAGTGTTTGTTTTACTTTTATATGTTTTAATGAAGATTTGTAATGGAATATTTCATTGTGTAGGTCGTTTATTGAAGACATAACTGCTTCATCAACAACACAAGACCAATTCAAGCTGATGAATAGCTGTATAAACACCAAAGAAATCACTTCTGCTTTAGACTCATGCATAGGAAAGTGTATTAGAGTTGTTGTTGAAGCTGAGTTTTCAAAGAAGTTAAAAAATCTTATCACAGTGCAAGATGTGCAGGCAATATGTGACGAAGCGGGCATCAGTAGAAATGGGTATACTGCAATGTACACCCTTCTCAGGCAAGCCTTACAATCACAAGGTATTTCTCAAAGTATATTTTCATGCCCATATAAAGTGTCTATCAATAAAAAAACTTCAAATGAGGATGTGACTCGTACTATTGGACAATATTTATTCATAGAAGAAACTATGCCTGCCTCTATTTATCATCCAAATATTGCCAAGAAGCAATCAAAAATCCTATCTACACAAGGATTTACTTACACTAAATTCAACAATATATTTGTGGATCTTCAGAAGCTTCAACAAGCAATGGTTCACTTTTATAGCTCAACAATCAAAGGTACCCCTACTACATTTTATTTGGTGTTGAAGTTCTATTGCATTCAAGTGTCATATTAAGATAATGTTTTCTCTTTTGTGCAGACTGTAATGTTAAGTTAAAGTTCATACTGAAGCTTGATGAGTGTCAAATCATAAAGGGTCGGTGACTAGAAAGGTTGAGTGTGACGCTAATGAACGAAATTATGGACCATGCAATGAGTGATGAAACTTTAGGAGGGAGGGACCATTTGACTTACAATGTGCAATCAGAGAGAGATATCTGGTGGTTAGGTGCTATAGAAGTTCCCAAAGAAACAAATAATGTTATTTCATGGATTTTTAGTAGGACTCCGTGGATTACGGAAGTAATCTCTTCTCAAATACATGGGCAAAAGCTTTTTATAGATGATATAGGTGATTTTGATGTAGAATGGCATTTGGGTGGAGACCTTAAGAGTATAAAATGCATGTTAGGTTGTAAACAAGGAGCATCTTCTCTCTATCCTTGCCCATATTGTACACAAGGTTACAAAGGATCTAAGAGACAGTCTAAACATGCAAGGGCATTGACAAGAGTTGATGACTCTGAAGAAAATGATGAAACAAACTCATCGAATCACAGGGAATGGCAGATATCACTTTTGAGGTGTCCAATGTTACAGGAACCGACTCGTGATAAAATAAGCAATGATTGGAACCCCATTATCCCATTTCCATTAGTCAATGTTCACTTTTGTACTTTGCATGCATTCATGAGGATCTTTGATAGGCTTTTGAAGCTCCATGTTGAATATGCATTTGCAATGAAACCACTAGAGAGGTCTACAATAGCAATCCAGAAAATAGAAGATCTTTTGAATTCTATAGGTTGTCATGGTGGCCACGTATCTTTAGTTGTTAAGAAGTATGGTGAGTCTCAAGAGATTTTACAACAAGTTTCAATGACTGGGAAGAAGGCACGACGTTTCTTTAAAAAAGATGTGAATAGTCAAGATGATGGGAAATGGGAGCTTTGGAAGGACCTCTGTTCAATTACAACTGACAATGATAGTCAGGTTGATCTCATTAACAAGCGAAAGAAGGTTTGGTCATCGTTCGATCAATTGTTACATTTGATGTGTTTGGCTTCCACTAATGCTTCACAAGGAGAATTATTCTAAGTGACTTTGAAGGAGTTTACACAGTCATTCATCTTATCTTGGGGAGAAAGCAACATTACACATTACATAGTAAGTTTCGCTTACATTTTTTAGTTTGGTCTTAAACACTATGTGTAGATCTTATTGACCAGATCATAGCATATTCTTTTTGCACATGGAGCATATTTTATGAATCGATATGGGTCACTGGACATTTTTAGTACACAAGGAATGGAGAAGTCACATTACAGGGCTAGAGGTGTTTACTTTAAAAACACTCGTCATGGGGGTGGTCTACTCCAATCAAACTATTTAGAAGAAATGTTCAATTGGTTTTTCCGTGCAACATTTGCTAGAAAATATGTAATGGAAAAGGCATGTGAGTCACAACTAGCAAAGATTACACGAAAGCTACAACATGATATTGCAAGAGAGAAGTAGATGCCATCGTCAGGACCCGAACATCATGCCCAATGGCGTGCACAAAGAGTCCGCGAGGGTTCTGCTTGGAAATAATTTCCAAACTCTTAAAATGCATTATACTTTTCAAGGTTTTTATAACCCCTTTCACTTCAAATAAAATTCTACTATTTTTGTGAATATTATTTTAATGTCTTAAAACTAATTTTTATCCATTTAAATGTGAACAGGACAATTCTTAAATGAAAGCCTATAAATAGAGGTGTCCTTCCTCATTTTACCACTTTACAACCTAAGAGAATGGCACGCACAAAGCAGACTGCTAGGAAGGATCATGTCGTCTACCCTAGCCATGTGCAAGGTACTCAGCGCCCAACATGGATGACACCCCACAAGAAGCATCGAACCACAAGCCACTCTTCAAGACGAAACTCGGGTGCAGGGACACAGTCCAGTAGCATTGCATCGCGGGGGGATGAAGCTTCACCAGAGAGAGATGTATCCCAAGAAATAAATTATTCCCCTTCCGCATATGATGATGAGCCCCCAATCAGGACACCAATGAAGGCAAGGCCCAAACAACGAGGACATAGACGAGTTGTGATTGAGACATCAAATTTATCAAGTTCCTCAGATGAAGAAAGTATAAATGAGCCACCATGGAACAATGATGATATCCCCGTGAACCATCGAGTAACACAAGGAGGCAAGACACTCCCCCCAGGACAAGGACAAAGACCAACCCATGAAGAAAGAGAGCAAGGTCGGGCAGAGGAAGTAAATGATGAGGCAGGACCATCTAGGCGTCCTCCAAGAAGAAAGAAGAACTATCAACCACGTCGTAGACCACAACGACCACAACCCAACATCCCCCCAAATGCAAGAGCACCACAAAGGCGCAGAAAGCAAACCAGAGCCTTTGCGGAGATTCGACACTATCAAAAGTCTGTGGAGCTTCTGATTCCACGAAGGTCATTTGCAAGAGTTGTGAAGGAAGAGATCCAACGCTATTGCGCTGGACTTCGTATCCAAGGGATAGCCATTGAAGCTCTCCAAGAAGCTACAGAGGCTTATCTTATATCAATGTTGGAGGACTCTAACCTATGTGCCATCCATGCAAAGAGAGTGACACTACAACCTAAAGATTTGCAGCTAGCTAGGAGAATTGGAGGGAATAACCATTAACCATAATTTGTACTCCCTTGTTTGGAGAACCTTTTGTATACCCCATATGATGAATATTTTGTAAAACCCAAATGATGAATATAATCTTTGTCTTCTCATATTTGCTCTCCCAAATGTTTATCTCTTAGTGTACATGTTTTGAAGTTTATTTCTCCTATGTTTGTAGGTGTGTTTTTCCAGTACATCTTTGAAGTGTTTTTCATAGTTGTATCATTCTTTTTTCTGTACTTGTTGTAAGTGGTAATGCTATTTAATGCATTTCATGCCCAAGAAATGCCAAAAAAAGGCCTGCCACAGAAACGCGAGGATGGGCCCTGCAAAAGTTTTGCAAGGCCTATCCCCGCGTTTCTGTGGCAGGCCTTTTTTTGGCATTTCCAAGCCATGAAAACCCATGCCATGCACATGGGGGCATATGATTGGCCTTGGCTAGAGTGCACTGCATGCTAACCCCCTGACCAATAGCTAAGCAATGTTTATGAACATACATGCACTGATTTACTACTGCATGCTTATGTGCACCCAGAGGAGTCTTAATTTTCTCTAATTATTGCATATAAGAAGAGTGTTCCACATTTCCCCAAGTGAAGGTGCTAATTGAGAAGATAGACTTGCAATACAGGTAACCTAGTGCATAGGATGGCCTAGGAATGCAAAAAAAAGGCCTGCCACAGAAACGCGGGGATGGGCCCTACAAAAGTTTTGCAGGGCCCATCCCCGCGTTTCTGTGGCAGGCCTTTTTTTTGCATTCCTTAGCCATTCCATGCATTTTGGGCAACACAAATTACAAAAAGACTGATTAAACTGTGCAAAAGTTATGAGATTGTCAAACCATAAAGATATAATAGATTGAATGCACATGGAAATTGGAAAAACAAAACATTGGTATTATAAAGTTTTTACAATTGGCTCTTGGCCTTGAGCCTCTCCACTACATTCTTTCTTCTCTGAAAAGATAGAGGCAATTGGTAAGTCAAAACTGATTGGGATATTAATTGAGGGTCTGTCAATCCAAGACCCAAAGCTATTCCTATTTGACCTAATATTTTTCCTCTAAAGTTAACTCCTAGGGTAGTAAGGGCAAGGGACTTCCTAACTAGAAATATACAATTGGTCCCTTGCATTATTGTAGATAGGCACAAAACTTTACTCAAGGCCTTCATACACCAAGTCATGAAGTGTCCTTGAGGGGAGAAGTCCTTGTGGATTATTACAAAATCTTCCTTTGGCAATTTTCCAATGTACTGTGCCAAGGAAGAGCCATGGCCCCGGGAAACACGGTCACCACCACTCCTTGCTGCAAATTTATCCACTTCAATTGTTTCCTGCACATAGACAATCATAAAATTAAATAGATACATCTTGTATGAATATGAGACAACCATAAATGTCAGTAGAGACTTACATCTTGAAGCCTGTCTTCATCCTCTCCTCTTCCCATTGCATCTAGTGGAATTGATGAATGGGCCATGCCACTTTGCTCCACAACAGGGGATGTTGGAATCTTCTTCTCCAAAATTCTTTCCCTTGTTGTGGCTAGATCTTCTTCACTGGCATCTTGGTTGGCATGGCTCAAAATCTCTTCAGACACAAATGCAATGGTGTCCGCAACTGAATCACCAAGTGGAATTGTTGCCTTTTCGATAATGTCAGAAGTGTTGTCCATGGGAACATCCGAGGTTGAGCTGAAAATACTAAGGCATTCGTCGAGGCGTAGACCGAATGCCTTCTCAATATCGTGCAGGAACAAAAACTCCTCTCCATCAACAAGTACAACTCAAAACATTTCCATCTCTACCTCTGGTAGAGTGGGTTCCACGGGGTCTAAGTTGGAGGGTGGACTCTTCTGTGTACTCGCTTCCTTTAATTTGTCCACTACTCCTTGAGGAAATTCTCTGGAAATTTTTTGACTCTCTTCTAATAAGTTGAGAGCTTCTGTCTGGGGTTCCTTCTTGTCATCTACAAAATCCCCAGTAACAAGATGGGGTAGGTCCATGGGTGAAGGTTCGGGCTCCTCATTGACAAAAAAGATTGTTGTTGCTATGTAGGAAAGATATTTTCTTCCCATTTTCCTTTTCTTATTTAATTGTTTAATTAAGGGCACTGTGTCATCTAACAGGTGCCCTGAAGCCTCAGCAATCGCCATGAAACGCTTTAAGCGTTTCGCAAATGCCTCATCTCCTTTATGAATGTAAAAAAGCAGGTCACAGGGGACCCATTTACACTCGGAATTCATGGCTATTGTCCCTTCAAGATTAGGGACTCTACAAACTAGGTCATACAAATCCGTACGACCATTGTAGTCTGTAGTATCCAAAAACTCCATGAATAAATCTCGAGGAGATTTCATGGGAGTGGAAGTGCTAGCAGCCATTGCTTGCGCGCGAGATTTCTAGAGGCTTGCAGTCTGTGCTTTCTAGCTCTTTGAGAGTGCAAATGTGAGAAATGAGCACATAGAGCCATTTTTATAGCAGTTACAAGTTTTTAAATTGACTGGGCCCACTTTTAAAAGTATAGAATAAAGAAGTGCAATTTCAAAAAATGAGTTTCGGATGACAAAATAATGCACAGAAAAAAACATGAGCAACCACCTTTCAAAGTAGTGAACAGAATTTTTGACATTCCAAAAGTTTTGAAATTATCATTGCAGAGAATAAGGTATATACAATATCTAACATGAATCAATTGTCCTACTTTTTACAAGGTTCTTGAAAGTGCAAAAACCATGAGATACAATGACTAGGGCCCAAGAAGTGACATTATCAGGTTGCAAAAGAACTATGATAATTAGAGCTTTGTTCCATCTTTGCTCCAATCTACAGGGACTTTCATTTTGTATTCCATTCTTCTGCCCACCTGTAATCAATTTGCAAGAAATTGAAGTCATTAAAGTAAAATAAACAATAACAAAAAGATTACTTTAACAAGAACATGAAACATTTCTCACCTTATGTCCTTGAATTTTGAAGATGGATTGAGTTAGTCCTTCAAACCCCATAATCATCAAGTGTTCTCTCAGATTAGCCAAGGTCCAATGATTATTCACTAAAATAGTTTCTGTTTCATTGTTGGGCAATCTAAGCTTTATTCCAAATGAATGCAAAGATCCCTCTGAACTTTGAAATGGTATCCATTTGCCAAGTTTGCACATCCAACAATCATAGTAGAATCTGATGTATAATGAAGTACGTTGTTTCAAATATCGAAATGCTATACCTGTTCCACCTATTTTACAGAGATATTTATCACCTTTTGCAATTCCTTCCATCAAACCCCAATTTTCACCAAGAAGACTTTCGACTTGCTCATATGTGATATCTTTACACATGAACATGGTGGAAGTCTCTTGGAATGAGAATCCTTGGAATAAATATACAAAACAATGAATGGGAAAAGACCAGTGCAAACCTACAGACCTAGACACTTTTGTGAATTTCAAAGAGTTATGTATATCCATTACCATCTTTTGCTTCAAAGATGATACGGACCATATATCAGGTTTTGGCCACTCCAAGCTAAGAAGAGAATGTACTTCAATTCTCTCTAACCTTCCAAAACCATTCATTGTAGAGGGTACAACATATCTATGTGTGTAAAAGAAAAATCTATCATGGTAAAGTTGAGCAGGAGATATATTTGGAAAGACTAGTGCACCAACATCTGCATGCAATGCCTAGAAAGTACCTGTAAGACTATGAAGTGGTTGCTCTTCCACCAAAGTAGAAGGAAATACATCTGAAACAAACAAAAACATATCTAAATAGTTCAGAAATATATCCGACACAAGAAAACATAAAATATTGTAGAGTAATACTTACAGTTCACAGGATATCTCATACTACTAGAGTTTTCAAGTTTCATAGTTGCCATTGTAAAAACATGTTGTACAATAGCAACCATCCCATTGTCTCTATGCTTCTTGAAGCCAAGTAACTTTCCCTTCCAATGAAGATCTAAGTTTCCATGATCTCTAACTCGATGAGGCCCAACTCTAGAGGGTTGCATGTACACCCATGCACCTTTGGAGTACTCATGTGATAGCCACTGTCCATCTGTGGCTTTGATATTGTGACATCTTAATGTGAGGATTTCATCTTTTGGTCGCCTAGAAGCTTTAGATGTTGCCATTGAAGCTAAAGGTCTTCAAGCTACAACAGTAATTCGAGATAGGAGATGCAGGTAGGTTCGAGTGTAGAAACAGGAGCTTCAATGGTGTGCTACAGAGTGAAAGTAGTGGGAAAAGATGACTTTTTGGGACCTGGGTATGAAAATGTGAGGTTTAGGAGGGAAATAACTCTTTTTTGAGTATTTTTGAAAAAACTCATTTTTTTCAGCTCAAAACATGCACGGACTTTGAATTTGGGGTCAAAAAGAGTACTTTTGACCCTAAAAAGTAATGGGGGGTCCATTTTCAGGTGTTATGATGAGTTTTTTAACTTTTTAGAACTTTTGAATTTTTGGGCCCAACTGAGTTACGAGATTCATTCTCTCTCTAGAGGCAGCTCATTAAATAAGGGAGAAATATGTCCCCTCTCCACCCTTCAGCCTAGTATTTTATAGGGCATAGACTGTGGCCACCACCCTCTTCTGATTGGTCCATCACTAATCACTCCTTAATCTGAAAGGCCCATTCAAGGTTCATTTTTTCCCTAATGTGCATCTCTATCATATCATACTCGATCAGGCTCTCATAGTTCCTCTTTTGCATCAGATTGCTATGCTATGGCTACATCTAGTCTCTGTGATGAGACTTAGCCTGTTTCATTTGATGAAGCACAAAATTCAAAAAATTGGATGGCGGCAATGCAATGTGAATATGATGCAATAATGAAGAATGGTACTTGGTCTTTATGGGACTTGCCTCTTAGAAAGAAGGCCATTGGCACTAAGTAGGTATACAAGCTGCAACATAAACCTGATGGTACAGCTGACAGGTATAAGGCTAGGCTTGTTGCAAAGGGTTATGCACAGGAAAGAGGCATTGATTTTGATCAAACTTTTGCTCCTACTTGCCGAATGACTACTGTTCATAGTATTTCTGCACTTGCAGCTCATCATGGTTGGAATGTACATCAGTTGGACATTTAAACAGCATTTCGGAATGGTGTCTTGCATGAAGAAGTGTATGTTTTTTAGCCCTGTGGCTTTGTGCAGAATGGGCATGAAAACCAAGCGTGCAGGTTAAAGAAGGCATTATATGGTTTAAAGCAAGCACCACGTGCTTGGTATGAAAAGATACATGCCTAGCTGATCGCACATGGTTTTGAGAATAGTCCAACTAAAAGCACCTTATATGTTAGGCGTGCTAATGATGTACTTCTGATCATTCTGGTTTATGTTGATGACATGTTGCTCAGTGGTCCTCATGAGAGGCATATTGCTGATTTTAAGGCTGATTTTCATGCCTCATTTGAGATGTCTAATTTGGGGCATTTTCATCATTATTTGGGCATTTAGTTTATGCACATTGATGGTGGAATGGCTTTGTGTCAAACGAAATATATTGACACATTATTGCAGCATTTTGGCCTTGAAGATTGTAAATCTATTGACACTCCTATGGAGATAGGTTTACGATTGAGTCTTCATGATGCTGGAGATGCATTTGATGTTGTTCTCTATCAGCAGACTGTTGGGTGCCTGATTTACTTATGCATTACTTAGCCAAATATTCAGTTTGCTGTCTCACAAATGAGCAGGTTTATGCATTGCCCAGGAGTTAAGCATTGGCAGGCGGTTAAGCACATCTTTCGCTACTTGAGTGGTACTCGGCTACTTGGGTTGTTTTATCCCAAGGGGGGATCACTATCGCCAGATTTGCATGATTTTTTTTACTCTGATTGGGCTGGTTTCTATGACACTCGTGTGTCCACTAGTTGCTTTTGCTTGTATATCTTGGTTAAGCAAGAAGAAGCCTACTATGGCCACTTCCAATTGTGAGGCTGAGTATAGGGCAGCTTTCACAGCGATTGTTGAGTGTGTGTGGCTCAGACGCCTTATGGCTGATATGGGTGTTGGTTAGTCTTCTGCCACCACCATCTTCACTAACAGTCAAAGTGCATTGACAGTTGCGAGGAACCCTATGTCCCATGCTTGCAGTGAGCACATTGAGGTGCATTATCATTATGTCAGGGAGAGGTTCTCTGTTGGGGAGATCAGCTCAGCATATGTGCCCACGCAGGAGAACATTCGAGACCTTTTCACGAAGGCTCTGCCTAGGGAGAAGTTTTAAGCTTTCCGCAAAGCTTTGGGCTTACTTCCTTTTGTGGAGTGATTTCCACATAGTTTGGCACTTCCTTATACATGAGTATCAGCTCCTTGTTCACCGCATCACTCCCAGGGGGGATTTGTTGATATATTTAGGTAGTGATGTGTGTGAATAATCTAGGACCGCCAGGGCACTTTCTTCCCTCTTTAGGAGGTCTTCTCCCCCTCCCCCCAGCTTGTATATACGCCTATTGCCCTAACATGCTACTTACCTTTGTACATTCTCTAGTAATACATTCAGCATTGTGTGTTGTGCTCCAGGCTTCTTCTTCTTCTTCCTTGTGTTGTTCGTGTGCTTCCTTAGACATCTAACTCCAACAAATCTATGATGCTTTAAATCATGACAAACGATCAATCATACACGGAGAACATACTAATTATCCAACTATGTGGGATTGGGTTCTTGGTCTTCATTCCTCCTTGATTTCATGCAAACCAATCATCAATTTGAACATGTTCATCTTGGTTCTATCCAAGGACTTTGTGAGTATATCTACACATTGTAAATGAGTTGATACATAGGACAATTGAATATCCTTGCTAAGCAATTTCTCCCTTACATAATGATGTGCACTTCAATGTGCTTAGTCCTTGCATGCTATATAGGATTAGTAGCCAAGTAAAGTGAGCTAGTGTTGTCTCTAAAAGTTATTGGAGTGTAAGAGTCTAATCCCAAATCTGTGTAGAGTTGCTTGAGCCACATAGCCTCTTGAGTTGCATTTGCTAGGCCTCTATACTCTGCCTCTCTAGATGACAATGCCACACTTGGTTTCTTCTTAGATGACCATGATATAAGCTTTGAACCTGCAAAAGACAAGTATCCTAAGGTGCTCCTCCTATCATCCTTGGAGTCAACCCAATTTGCATCACATTACATCTTTATTTCCAAGTAAGAAGCTTAGGGGTAAAACAACCCTTCATTTATGGTACCCTTTAGATACTTTAGTACCCTCTTGGCAGCTTCCATGTGAGGCTTTCTTGGTGCATGCATAAATTGTCTTAATGTACTTACTCCATAAGCAATTTCTTCTCTTGTTAGAGTTGCATAGTTGAGGCTGCCATCAAGTCCGGTAATCTGTAACATCCTCAAGAAGTTCTTCTTCATGAGAACTAAGCTTGTGATTGAGTTCCATGGGCATACCTACGATTTTGGTGTTCTCCATCTTGAATTTTACCAACATATCATGAATATACTTTCTCTGAGTAATAAACACTCTAGAATCTGGATACACAAGTTCTAGACCAAGAAAGTATGTTAAGAAACCAAGATCACTAATTTTAAATTCTTCCATTAGTTGAACTTTAACCTGCTTGATGTCATTAGCATCATTCCCTGTAATGATAATGTCATCCACATACACATAAGTAGATAACTTCTTAGTTGGTCTTCTTTATAAATAAAGAATAATCTCTGCTTTGCTAGCCACAAAACTTTGATCCTGCAAATAAGTAATAAGCCTATGGTTCCAAGCTCTAGGAGTTTTCTTTAGGCCATAGAGTGCCTTCCTTAGCTTGCATAAAAACCCTAGTTTGTCCTTATCTTCATACCCTAGTGGTTGAGCCATGTAGACTTCTTCTGAGATCCATCCATTTATGAATGCATTTTTAACATCTACTGATATAGGTTCCAATTCATGGAAGTAGCAATACTTACCAAAATCCTAATTGTTGGCATCTTAGCCATAGGTGAAAAAGTTTCTTCATAGTCCACTCTATGGGTTTGAGCAAACCCCTTTGCCACTAACCTTGCCTTGTACCTATTTAGAGAACCATCTGAATTTCTCTTGATTTTATATATCCACTTGGATCCTATTACCTTCATGCTTGGCTTCTTTGGAACCAACTCCCAAGTATTGTTCTCTTGAAGTGCTTCAACTTCTTCCTTCATGGTGTCTCTCCATTCTTCCTTCTTATTGGCCTCTTCATATGAAGAATGCTCTTGTGTCATAGAGTCTTTGGTGATATACACAAAATGCTTGGTGACTAATGATGTGTCATAGCCATACCTTATGGTCTTTTTACTCTCCCTTTGAGATCTCCTGAGTGCTTGATTGGAGGACTCTGGAATGTCTTCCAATTGCTTGAATTTAGTCTTGCCTCTTGACTTCCAAGCCTTGAAGTCAATCTGCTCTTCATCCTCTGAATTGGTATCTTTTGGTAATTGTTGATCTTCTTGAGTGAGAGTTTGAAAGTCATTTTCCAAATCATAAGATAACTTGATCTTCTTGCAATCATCTTCTTCAACCTTCTACCTGTTTAGTTCTCAATTAATGCCAAACACTTTTTGAAACATATAAATACTTCATCCTTATGCTTCATGAAGGAAAGAATTGTCCATCTATTGTAATCATCTATAAATAAAACATAGTACCATGAACCTGAGATTGATGGATCTTTGCTAGGATCCCACACAATACTGTGTACAAACTCCAAGTAGTCTTCATACATGTATCCCTTTCTGTTGAATGGTTTCCTATGAGCTTTTCCAAATTGGTGTGCTCCACACTTGTATATCATGTGTTTCTTGGACACATTTGGAATGCCAAGCACACTCTGATCCTTGCATATTTGCTTGAGTGTTCCTTCTCCTACATGACCTAGCCCTTTCTGCCATATCTCTAGTTTAGGTAGAGTTTGATCTTCGTAATTGAAGAGTGTTATGTTTCTCGTGTTTTCAATCTCAAATGTAAAGAGTCTACCAGAATTCTCACCTTTTGCAATCCTCTTGAAGCCTTGTTGAGGGTCTTCCACATATGCTCCATGCCTTGTGAATCTGACCTATAAGCCTTTCTCAATAATTTGTCCAACACTGATTAGGTTCTTTGTTATGGTTGGTACATATAAAACCTTACTTAAAAGGTTCATATTACCATCAGAAGCTTTGACATTTCCAATTTTCTTGACAAAGTGTTTAGTATCCTCACCTGTTTGTACTTCATGCTTCCTTTTGGGTTCTTCAAGATCAGATAGCAATGCTACGTTTCTAGCCACATGATTGGAACAACGAGAATCAATATAGAAAAGATGCTCATCATCTTTACCTTGCTTGAATGTCATGTTCATGATGAGTAGAGAATCCTCTTGGTCTTCTGTGTAGTTGTTATAATCTCTTCTACCTCTAAAACCTCCTTGGTAATTGTTGTTGTAACCTTGGTTATAGCTTTGATTGTAATTGCTTCCTCCATTGTTGAATCTATCTCCAGATTGTCCATAGCTCCCTCTATGGAAGCCTCTTCTCCTTCGATTCTTTGTGTTCTTGACGCATTCTTCTATGGTGTGGTTGGTAAGGCCACACATGTTGCAAGGTGGAGTATTGTAGGATCTCCCCTTGCCTTGCTTTCCTCCTCTGCCCCTTCCTCTAGTACCTCTTCCTCTACCTGTGTAGTTAACTTCAGAGGTACTAGCCTCTTCTTTATTCTTTTTGCTTTTATCCTTATCCTTACTTTTATTCTTATTTGTATAAAGGGCAAAAGATTGGTTATCTCTAGAGTTGTCACCATTCTTGTTGAGCTTTGTCTCATGGGTGAAGAGTTGCCCCATCAAGGTGTTGAGGTCAATTATCTGCATATCCATGTAAAGGTCCATTGTTGTGGACTCCCACTTATCATCAGCCTTGATACCATTGATGATCTGCCTTACTATGTGTTCTTCTTCTATCTCCTCTCCAATGCTTGCAAGTTGGTCAGCCACATCCTTCATCTTGGTTACATAATCCACTACACTTTGTTTTAGGTTTGTATACTCCATCCATAGTTGGTTCTTCCTAGCTCTTGTATTTGATGAGAAATATGATGAGAGTACTTCCCAAGCCTCTTCAGAGGTCTTGCAATTCCTAATGTGAGGCAATAAGAAATCAGATATTGATTTTAGTAGATAAGACCTGGCAAGAGCATCCTTTGCACACCATGTGGTCAACCTTTCTTGCTCTTTCCTTGTGGGTTGATGTTTGCTCCTAAATGTTGGCATCTCTTCATCTCCTGAGATGTATCCATATAGACTTCTCCCTTAAAGGTAGGCTTGCATCCTTACTGACCATGCTGGGCAATTGTTTCTGTCCAATTCGTTAATGAATGATGGAAATCCATCTCCCATCTTGCTTCCTATTGCTCTGATACCACTATTGGAGGAGATGGTGGATAGTCTTCAAAGATGAAGTGTTCTTGCTTAAACCTACTTCACACCAGCCAAGAACAAGTGTTGGAGAGTGTAGTGGGCCTCTTTAACTAATCACCTATGTTGTTTGGAACATGATCCACTGATCAATAGATCAAAACAAATAGGTAGGAAATTGATCCAAGGTCATAGACTTGCTATTTTAGTCTCTACACCTATTCAATATAATGAACAGTGTTGTGAGCATAGTAGCAATTAGCCAAATTCCTTAATATGGTTTCTAACTAACTCAGATAGCTACCAATCATGAGTGATGTCAATGAAAATGATGAACCACATGCTGAGTATGATGTTTAGCAAATCATAGAAGTGCCTCGATATTTTCAGGATGCATCAGAGTACATACGAGAGAGTAAAGATATGATAATATCTTACAATTCAAAAAACCAATGATAATGAGATTTTGTGGCTATATAATAAACAGTATGCTGAATCTATGATGCTTTAAATCATGACAAATGATCAATCATACACTGAGAACAAGCTCTGAGCATATCATTATATTGTTGTAGTCATGGCAAAGAAGAGAAGTAATGATGTAATGAAAATGTATGTACTAGATCACATAAATTTACAATATTATTGGCAATAATCTACTGTAGAATGTGAGCTGAGTGATTGAGCTATGAAGTGAGCTCTCAAATCACATAGGATCTCTCTTAATTTTTCTCTCAAATTTGGTACATCACGCAAGTCATTTGATCCTCTTTTATAGTTATGTTTGGAGCCAATCTTTTGAATTCAAATTCAAATGTCTACCTAAAAGTAATACCTAAACTATAGGATATATTCCCTCATCAATGAACTACCAAATGGATTGAGATTTGATGCTTCTTAACTGCTTGTGCAAGTAATATTCTTTTACAAAGGTAAATGTAGTTGCTTTTATAAGGGATTGATCATACAAGGTTCCATGAGAAATATACTAATCTGATGGAGAGTGTTAATCTCAAAAAGACAAGCTATCCTTGATGTTAGACCACCTCTAAATCAAGGATAACTCTAAAATTCAACCAATTTTGGAAGACAAGTACCAAAGTATCAAGACTTTAGCTAACTGTGAAGAAAGTCACTACACAGAAAAGTCTGTTGCACATAACTCACTCATTGACTAATCAAATGTGTAAAGTTTCTAATGAAACTTTGTACAAGGTGTCAGCTAAGGTTACGTACCTCCTCCAAGTTAAAAAATCTCAAAAGATTCAGTAGATTATGAGAAATGATCCAAACAATCTACTTATGTCTGAAATTGCCTTCTTGTAGAGTCGACTTTGACACCTACAACTTCTAACACATGGTTCTCCCAAACTAGAACATGTTTAAGCAAATGCTTTTAGCCATAGATGTCTTACCTTCCAACTTAGATTTTGACTCCTCATTTGTGCAAAACTTTACACTGTGCATTGAGAACTAATCAATTCTTTGACCATTGAGATTGCGCCTATTTAAGAAGACACTCATCACTTCTTCACACATAAATGTTCCTACACATAATTCTCTCAGCGTGTTTGCAATTAGGCTCTCAAATCTTAACCATAGATGCATTAACTATGGAATTAGATATCTACAAAAGTATTTCTAATGTAATCAAACACAGAAGGAGAAATGGAGAAAAGATCGACACCCAATTCTCTAAAAATTCTTTCTATTCAACTCATCGTACATCTGATGGATGATACACACAATTCTCCTTATATATTCCTCTCTATATCATCTATACTTCATCTCTCTCTCTTATACGACCATATATATATATATATATATATATATATATATATATATATATATATATATATATATATATATATATATATATATATATATATATATATATATATATATATGTGTGTGTGTGTGTGTGTGTGTGTGTGTGTGTGTGTATATATGTGTATTGATTCATCATTACTTCAAGTATTTTGAAGTATTTACAAAACTAATGTACATGTGTTTTTTAGAAATTTTCTTCTTGACCCTTCACTTTGCCCCATGCTCTTAGAATTCAATCTTTTCTTCATGTCTTCACTTCTAAGCTTCATATAATCACCAATTGTTGATTGTCTTGCTCCAACAGCTCCCCGTCAATCATCAATTGTGATAACCTGCATTTTCTTTATTCCTGCCATATCTTTAAACCTCTACAACTTTGGTCCATCCAAGCTTTTTGTCATCATATCTACAAGTTGATCTTTTGTAGGAGTATGTATGACTTCTATTTCTTTATCAACAACCTTCTCTATCAAAAAATGATATTGAATCTCAATATGTTTAGTTCTAGCATGAAACAGAGGATTAGCTGCCAAATATAAAGAACTCATATTGTCTCCACAAATGATAGGAGTACTCTGAATGATATCAAAACTCTTCATAAGAGTCTTTAGCCATATGACTTCCTTTGCAGCTTCTACCATGCCTTTGTATTCTACTTCTGTAGATGATAAAGCAACTCTATGTTGCTTCTTAGAGCACCATGAAATTAACTTATCTCCCACATAACACAAATATCCATGTGTTGATCTTCTATCATCAGAGTTACTTGCCCAATTTGCATCACTATATATCTTGATTCTTGTATCTAAAGTAAACCCATAGTACAAACCTTCTTTAAGTGTGCCCTTGATGTACCTAAGTACTCTTTGTCCTGCAATCTAATGTTCCTTTCTAGGACAATGCATGAATTGAGATAAAACTCCAACTGCATATGATAAGTCAAGCCTTGTTAATGTAGCACAAATCAAGCTACCCACCAATCTCTGATAAAGCTTTATGTCTTTGAATTCTTCTCCTCCATATCTGCTCAATCTATGATTCACCTCCATTGGAGTTGGTGCTATCCTGCAATCTTCCATTTTAAATTTGGTTAGCAAATTTTTCAAATACCTTTCTTGAGTTACATATACTCCATGTTGAGTATATGAAATCTCCATTCCCAAGAAGAATGACAGATTTCCCAAGTCACTGATTTTGAATTCTTTCTCCATCTACTTCTTAATCATGTATACCTTTGTCATCTGTTCATGTAAGTATTATGTCATCAACATAAATACAAACATAAATAAATCCACTTGCTTTAACTAGCAAGCTACTATCTGCTTTAGGTGCTTGAAACCCAAGTTCCTTCAAGAACTTTACAAGCCTATAATTCCATGCCCTTGGGGCTTGCTTCAAACCATACAAAGCTCTCTTGAGCTTATACACATGATCTAGATACACTTGATCTTTAAAACCATCTGGTTGTTCCATGTAGACTTCATCTGAAATATAATCATTCAAAAATGCATTCTTTACATCTAATTGAGATAATTTCCAACCTTTGCAAGCAGCAATTGCTATGACAGTCCTTATGGTTGTCATCTTTGCAACAAGACTATAAGTTTCATCATAGTCCACACCATATGTCTATGCATATCCTTTTACAACAAGCCTAGCTTTGTACCTAGATACACTTCCATCCGCAAACCTTTTAGTTTTGTAGACCCATTTACATCCAATGATCTTTTGACTATTTGGTTTATGAACCAAATCCCATGTTTCGTTCTCCATCAATGCATCATATTCTTCCTGCATAGCTTTTTCCCAATTCTCCTTTCCTGTGGCTTCATCATATGTGGATGGATCTTCATCTACTTTTATCATATAAGCATAATCTTTAGTAGTCAAGAATGAAGTATCATAGCTATACCTTGAACGTTGCCATTTGTGCCTAGATGACCTTCTGGGTTCTCCACTTCTTGAAGTTTTTGGTTCATCATATTTTGGATCAAACCTTGGTCTCTCTTCTACTTCAACTTGTCCTTCATTACTCTCTTCTTCATCACATATTTGAACCTTTGATTTATTTCTTCTGAACCAAGGTTTCTTCATCACCTGCATGAATATTAAGTGTACCTGCATACCAACTACCTTGCTCATCAAATGTAACATCCTTAGACACAAGGAATTGCTTTGTGGATGGACTCTACAATCTATACCCCATCTGCTTATCATCATAGCCAATGAACACATACTTTTTTGCTTTAGGTTCTAATTTGTGCCTCAACTGAGATGGCACATATGCATAAGCCAAACACCCAAATACTTTGCAATGATCCAAGGTAGGTCTCTTATCCCACCAAGATTAATATGGTGTCATACCCTGCAAAGCTTTACATGGTAGCCTATTGACCAAGTATGTGGTTGTATTTACAGCCTCATCCCACAAATAATTGGGATAATTTTTCTCCTTCATCATTGATCTTGCAAACTCAACAAGAGTTCTATTTCTTCTCTCTAACACCCCATTTTGTTGAGGAGAGTACCTGCAAGTAACCTCTCTCTTTATACCTGCATTCCACAAATAATCACTGAATTCATTTGAAAAATACTCTCCCCCTCCATCTGATCTTAACCTCTTCAATTTTTATCCTGTAATTATTTCTGCATATGCATGATAGTGTTTGAATGTATTAAACACTTATGACTTGCCTTTGATCACATAGATAGTGATCCACCTGGTAGCATCATCAACATATATGACATAATATCTTGAATCATTTATACTAAAGTCCTTTGAAGGACCCATCTGTATGTACCAATTCAAGTCTTTCTGAATACATAAAACCATGCTTATTATATGATTGCTTATGAGCCTCACCTAACTAACATGTTGCACATCTGTATGTCATGTGTTGACCTGCAACATTATAAAATCCAAGTACTAAACCATTATTAATCATCTCTTTGATACCTCTTTCATTGAAGTGTCCAAGCCTTTTATGCCAAAGATCTGATTCAGACATCTTTTGCTCTCCATATATAAACATAGCATGTTCAACATTACCTTGTATCCCTCATGTGAAGAGCCTTCCTTCCTTCATACCTGTAACAATTTGCTTATACCCTTGGCTAGGGTCTTCAATATAAACTCCATCATTAGTGAACCTTACCCCATATCCGTTTTCCACAATCTGTCCTACACTAATCAAATTCTTTGGAATTGTAGGAACATACAAAACTTTACTCAAGGGAGTACTTCCATCTTTGGCTTTAACTGAACCAATTGACTTCACTTTGTGCTTTTTATTATCTCCTGTTTGAACTGTGTGATTGATTGCCTTATGATCCAGATCAGTCATCAAAGCAATGTTTCCACTCAGATGATTGCTACATCCTGAGTCAATATAGAATACTCTCAAGCCTTCATGTGAGGCTTCACATGTTGCATTCATATTAAGAGTTGAATCTTCTTTTTTATCTGATGCATAATTGTAGTAGGTGTTATTATAGGATTGATTTTGGAAGTTTCTTCCTCTACTTCTTCCAAAGAAATTCCTACCACTTCTACCTCTAAAATTTCCTCTCTGATATCCGCCACCTCTTCCTCTTTGACTAAAAATTCTGATTAAAATTACCATTGCTTTGATTATTATGCCAACATTCATGAGATAGATGATTCGTCTTACCACATATCCAACAAGCTCTGATATTATCTCTGTTATTTCTGCCTCTTCCTCTATTTCTGCCATTTCCTCTTCCTCTTAGGAAGTTTTCTTGACTTGGAGTACCTTCATCTTCAACTGATTGTTGCTCTCCTTTGATAGCTTTCTTTTTGTCTTTAGAATACATTGCATGACTTGCACTCTTATCAATATCTCCTTTGATATCATTCTCAAAAGTTAGCATATGTCCTAACGATTGATTCAAATCAGGAGTGAAATGATCTAATGAAAGTTTTGTAGACAATATAAAAGGTTTCCACTTCTCATCTCCTCTTAGACCTGTGATAATTTGTCTTACCAACTTATCTTCTTCAATATCTTCATCAACTGCACCTAAAGAATCAGCAATGTCTTTCATCTTTGTCACATAATCAGATATTGATTGTGAAGTCTTCTTCTTGAATGTAGTAAACTCTGCCCATAATGATGTTTTCCTTGATTTGGTTGTATTTTGAAAATGCTCCTCCAAAGCACTCCATATATCACTTGCACTTTCAAGTCCTATGATATGAGGAAGCAAATAATCATTCACTGCCATGTAGATTATGCTCCTTGCTTGAGCATCCTTCTTCATCCAAATCTTTAAATCTGCAAGATCCTCCTTAGTTGGAACACTAGGATCTTTGAACTCTGGCTTTTCTTCCTCTCCTGTGATGTATCCCATCAGATCTTTGATCATAAGATGAGCTTCCATCCTCATAGACCAAGTTGGATAGTTCTCTCCATCCAACTCAATTTGGAGACTATCTCACATCCTTTCGTCACCTGTACTATCAAATCTTGAACCTTATAGGAAATGAATGTACCTTAGCTTCAAAATTTACTCCTTTTGATCCTTTTGATTGCTCTTGTGTGTCTCCCTTCAGCTTTTCTTTCACACTTTGTCCTTTTGAAACTTCAAAGTTTGAATTTTGTATATTTGCAGTAGTCGGGGTCTTCCTTTTCTTCAAATCTGATGAATCCTGCTCTGATACCACTAATGGAGAGTGTTAATCTCCAAAAGACAAGCTATCCTTGATGTTAGATCACCTCTATATCAAGGATAACTCTAAATCTCAACCAATTTTGGAAGACAAGTACCAAACTATCAAGACTTTAGCTAATTGTGAAGAAAGTCACTACACAAAAAAGTCTATTGCACATAACTCACTCATTGACTAACCAAATGTGTAAAGTTTCTAATGAAACTTTGTACAAGGTGTTGCCTAAAGGTTGCGCACCTCCTGCAAGTTAAAACATCTCAAAAGATTCAGTAGATTATGAGAGATGATCCAAACAATCTACTTACGTCTGAAACTACCTTCTTGTAGAGTCGGCTTTGACACCTGCAACTTCTAACACATGGTTCTCCAAAATTAGAACCCGTTTTTAAGAAAATTCTTTTAGCCATAGATGGGCTACCTTCCAAATTAGATTTTGACTCCTCATTATTACAAAACTTTACCCTGTGCACTGAGAACTGATCAATTCTTTGACCATCAAGATTGTGCATGTTTCAGAAGAGACTCATCACTTCTTCACATATAAATGTTCCTACACATAATTCTCTCAGGCTGTTTGCAATTAGGCTCTCATATCCTAACCATAGATGCATTAACTATGGATTTAGATATCTACAAAAGGATTTTTGATGTAATCAAACATAGAAGGATAAATGGAGAAAAGATCGATGCACAATTCTCTGAAAATTATTTCTATTCAACTCATCATGCATCTGATGGATGATACACACAATTCTCATGATCTATTCCTCTATATATCATCTATAATTCATCTCTCTCTCTTATACGACCATCTACACACACACACACACATACATATATATATATATATATATATATATATATATATATATATATATATATATATATATATATATATATATATATATATATATATATATATATATACATATATATGAGTATTGATTCATCATTACGTCAAGTATTTTGAAGTATTTACAAAACTAATGTACATGTGTTTTTTAGAACTTTTCTTTAAGACCCTTCACTTCACTCCATGCTCTTAGACTTCAATCTTTTCTTCATGTCTTCACTTCTAAGCTTCATATAATCACCAATGGTTGATTGTCTTGCTCCAACATAATCATGCAAGTATGTGGACTTGGGTTCTCATGCACCAACAAGCATTACTAAGAACTTAACAAGTGTAAGCCAAATTGTGGACAAAGGATTGCCGATGAGGCTCATAAAATATTAAGCCTATTTAGAGGATCCATACCAAGTATTCAACAAGATAGCTAAAGGAGAAAAGATGCATGTCAATGGCAAATCTCACAAGAAACCATAAGAATGGGTACATATATGAAGACATTTTGGAGCTATTCCACACTGATGTTTGGGGACCAAGCAAGGAGCCATCCATGTCAGGTTCAAGGTATTATGTGTCTTTCATTGATTATTATATTAGATGGACCATAATTCATTTCATTAACAATAAAGACAAAGTATTTTCATTTTTCAAGAAGTACCTAGCACTAGTTGAAAATCAAATAGGTAAAATCCTAAAAAAGATAAGGTGTGATGGAGGGGGAAAAAACTTCTCCCATGATTTTGATTCTTATTTGCAAGGAAAGGGAATCAAAAGAGAGATAATCAGAAGGGTTACACCTAAGCAAAATGGAGTAACAAAAAGGAGGAATAGGAATGTTGTGAAGGCCGCAAGGTCCATGTTAAATGAAAAGAAATCACCCAAATATCTATGGGCTGAGGTAGGATCCACTGTCACCTATCTTATAGATAGGTTACCCTAAAAGTTTTTGGGAGATGCACCAACTCAAGATGTGACAAGCTATCAAATTGTGGTGATAAGTCTCAATTATGCTACTCTTACTAGAGTAAATATAAGTTATGATATAAGCGTATTGAGTCAATTAGTGAATACACTTAGAAAGTCACAAATGAAAGCAGCCAAAAGGGTTCTCAAGTACTTCAAAGGAATAATTAATGAAGGCCTATTCTACTCATATACCTATGATGTGGATGTTAAGATCTTCTATGATGCAGATTGGTGAGGATCAAGAGATGATATGAGAACTACATCTGGATATCTTTCATTTGTAGGTTCAAAGCTCATTTCATGGTTTTCATGAAAGAAGCAACCTTGTTTTCTTATCTCATCCATAGAGACTAGATATAGAGGATTTTTAAATGCTACTCTAGAGGCAATGTGGATGAAGACACAACACTCAGACTTATGAGTAAAGTCATCTATTCCTCACATATTTGGTGATAATATGAGTTCTTTGCATCTTGAAGCTAATCCTATTTAGCATGCTAGGGCCAAAAACATTGAGGTTCATTATCATTATTTAATGGAGAAGATTACCAACAAGGAGGTTGAGCTATCATATGTAGATACGATGCCAAAAGCTTTGGATGGAGTGAAGCTTAGTAGGTTCAAATCTATGATTGGACTTCAGGAAATTACAAAAGATTGAATACTCAAGAATCTTAGGCTTGAGGGAAAGTTTTTGGTGCATAGAGGAGCCTAAGTTATTGGCCATAAGTCTTGGACTTCATTAGACCTGGAATAAAGCCATATGTATACACATATATATTTTGAATACTTCTAAAAGTCATTAGACCTTTAAAAAGCATGTCATTTCATCCAAATTTAAAAGAATAAGTGAAGAGACAATCTCATTCTCAGGGGAGCACTAGATTGTGCTCTTTGACTTCACTAGATAAGATTTCCAAAATACACTTATGATTACAAGAACAACCACATAGGGAAAATAATACAAGAAGATGTAGCCAATATAAGAGGTCCCACAACCCGGTGTAGGCGCGAAAGTGACGGCTGGTGGATCAAGCCAACCGCTGGAAATATGGCACACCCCAGATGCTTGGAGCAATCTTGGGAACAATAAAAACTTAAAGAGAAGTATAGTAGGTCCATTTAAGACCCCTCACACTTCATCATATTTGCTTTATATATATTTATTGGAATAAGATTTACTTATCCTTGAATTGAGTGCTAAATAAAAAAATTACTTCATATCATGTATTAAGTGAAGATTAAATGCTCAAAAGAATTTTGAAAGTGCAGTTCATCTAAAAAAAAAAATGAAAGTCGTGTATGGATCTCAAGGTTTTCATCCTTCGCTTTTATGATTAAGCCAGTATGATGTGCCTAAAGCTCAATGAATTAAATCAAATTCGATTTTTCACTTCAATCAATGTTAAAGGAGAATATGGATTCAAAGGTTTGAAAGGTTGCTTTTATTTGCATGAAAATTATAAGTTCACATACAAATAATTGGAATCGAAAATGTATTTTTATATAAAAGAAACCAAGCAACGCTTAGGAGTTTCAGAACTCACAACAATTGAATGCCTTCAGCACATTTCATATATTAAATTTATCGTTTATATATCAATATATTTGTAATAAAATCATTACGATGGTAAGCAGGAGGAGCTAGAAAAATCAATAAAGAACTTTAGGCAGGAATCATAGTCCTCTGAAACATGAAGATTATGGTACGCAATAGAAAATAAGATGTACGATGATCTTTCAAAGGGAATCACTTATAAACGCGAATCAGCAAGACATCAAAAGTGGTCCATCAGTATTCTGAATCTTAGAGTCAAAATTCAAACATCACAGATCTGTAGTACTATATAAGAGGATTAGTTATGCCAGATTATCATCGGAGCTGAAACGACAGAGAGCATAAAACATTCGCTATATCACATTATTGTCACTATAATGATGGAGAAGTTTTAGGGAATTTATTGGCTCCGACTTCAATCATAAATGGTTAGGACCGAGGTCGGAACATTTAAGTGTCGGATCTGAGAGTATCTGCTCATGTATTGTTGCTCTAAAGAGCACGACAACACTTAATCTTCGTGTCCAACCCACAAGTCAGGAGTACTTCAAGGCGTTTGGGATTGCCACAAAACATCAACATCAATAGCATGTGCAAATCATAGCGACTTAGATGATTTCGTTATATAAACGGCATAATATTGAAAATAAATAGCAGAACAGAACTAAAGAGATTATCGCATTGGATTAAGTTGTAGACTTAAATCGATTTAGCTATAGAAAATGTTTGATCGAAGCAATTGGAATGTGTACGGATGGCGATTCGCTTGAAGACATCTCTATGATGCAGATAAAAGGGCCCCTTTCAGACAAAAATGATCAAAACCATAGCGTATAAATCACAACGCCGACTTGACACCTTCAACAATAAAAGACAGAGAAAATCGTCAATAAGCCGACTTATCGGATGGTTGGAAAGATCAACTATCTCTGAAATTTTCACCCCTACGAAACATGTACAGCATCCTAATGAACTAAACTTCACAAGTTTGTTACTGCTAAATAATTATTTCCTTTTTTGATGTGGTGCTTCAGAACTCCTTCATCATCACTACGAATGATCTCCTTTCATGTTCATGTTTGTTTCTGCACTTCATTCCAATAGCCGCATCAGCAATGGATCATCAAGAAAGTGTATCGCTTAGCAGCATATAAAGGCAAAAGTAGAGATGAGAATCTCTATGACATTCACCCCTCCAAACCTGTGCATCCTCCAGATGCGCCAAACCAACAATAACCTGTGTCTTCATAGCTTTAGAATTCGATTTTCATGTCATTATTCTGCAAAATCCTGTAAGTGCATGGATTAAAAACAAACAAGTGTCTAGGCATGGCCATGTAATAGGCCCTAATATATGCATATTCTAGAATGTATGGGTAATAAAAAAAATGATACCAAATAAAAGGTAATAGGTTTTTTATGACAAGGCCGGTACTCTTACTCACATACATTTTATTGTATACTTATATCATACCTCACAATCACTCATCGTGCATGGAAAAACTCAAATTGTGCCTCTATGAACGATCGCATAATATGATCCTAGCATACAAATTTGAAAATGCAATAAAACTCAATATGGTGCCTCAAAAAGATAATAGGCTATTGATGGCGAGGTTTCTCCTCTTCAATTGAATCCTGTTACAGAAAATATCACAAGCATTTATATCGTTGATATGTGCCATTGGACATGCATCTAGGGGAATAAACTCAAGTGCACTTTACATATTCAATGCATACTTTGAAATGAAAATCAATCAAAATTATGCAAAATGGATCAATGCATTTGATTAAGGATTTCTAAACTCAAATATGTAGAGGTTTTTCCCTTGCAAAGAGAATTCTTTCACAATATAAGTGTTGTAGGGCAAACATAGATATGAGTAACATGAAAACATCTTCTTACATATACCCTCACTACTTGGTCACTCAAAATCCTAGAGAAACTAAGTTCTTCATATTTATATATTTCTTCTCCATAGCTATTCTTCATCTTTGATAAGCCTGCATTAACTCAAGTGTAAAAGTTATCCAACTTTTCATGGAGGTCAAAACTCATTTATAACTTTCTTACCCTCATCTTCAGTTATTGTAGCTTTCTAAATATTTGTATCCAAATAGAACATAAAAATTCCATGTATGCTTTCATATCTTCATAGTTACGCCATCAAATTTATACATTCACATACATTCAATATATATCATATTGGGTGTACATTCTCTCATTTCTAGTCATCATACCTCGAATTTATACATGCTTTAGTGCATGCACATATTCACACTTCAACAATTCAGGTATATATCTATCATACATACTTTTTATACATATCTACTCATAAATCTATTAAATCCATGCAATTACGTAAAATCATAAATTCATGTTCATGCATATGCTCTCATGCACATACATGTTTATTTTTTCTAGTCACCATTCTTTGCACATGCTCATAATCAAAATATACGCATCATTCATGTTTAACTCATAAACACATACACATACATACTCTCATGTATATATACCAATCACAAAGTTATGCACATGTACATGCCCTCATGCACATGCATGTGAATACATGTATTTTCATAAATGCAATCATGCCTTCATGCATTTAATTAGTTCATCTCATTAACCTAACTCAGAAAATTATCTGATAATTTTGTACATGCATACATACACTTTCATGCATACACACACTTTCATGCATACACATATATTCATAAACTAATTCAATTCAAAAATCATTTAGAAACTCATTTCTAATTCATATCACAATTCATTTCAATATCATTTCAATATTATTTCAAAATCAAGTCCTCTTTCTTGTAGAAACCTATTACAAAGTTCACAAGAAAGTTATTCAAATAACATATTCAAAGTTTTACACATCAACCATTATTTTTTTTTAAGCTTCAAAGTCTCCTATCTTTGGAACCTCATAATATAAAAATTTAACCTTCATAGCATCAATGACATACATCCATTCATCCAATATCAGTACCTTTTTTATGAGGGAGAAGGTAAAAAATTCCCATGATCATTCATAATGTACTTTTTTGATGAGGGGGAAGATAAAACTCCCATGATCATTCATAATGTACCTTTTTTATGAGGGAGAAGATAGAAAACTCTCGTATTCATAATTTATCTTTCTGTTGAGGGAGAAAGTAAAACTCTCATATTCGTAATTTTATCTTTTTATTGAGAAAGAAAGTAAAAACTCCCATATTTATAATTTACCTTTTTGTTTAGGGAGAAAGTAAAAACTTCCATATTTTTTATTTTACCTTTTTATTGAGAGAGAAAGTAAAAACTTCCATATTCATAATTTTATCTTTTTGTTGAGGGAGAAAGTAAAAACTCCCATACTCGTAATTTATCTTTTTGTTGAGGAAGAAAGTAAAAACTTCTATATTTATAATTTATCTTTTTATTAAGAAAGAAAGTAAAAACTCTCATAATCGTACGTATTCATCAATACCTGAGTTAGTGTGCCGATCTTTCACGTCAGGTTCACCAATGTAGGCGCGAAAGCAACGGCTGGTGGATCAAGCCAACTGCTAGAGATATGACGCACCCTAGGTGCTTGGAGCAATCTCAGCAACAGTAAAAACTTAAAGAGAAGTTTAGTATGTCCATTTAAGACCCCTCACACTCCATCATATTTGCTTTATATATTTTTATTCAAATAAGATTTACTAATCATTGAATTGAGTGCTAAAATTCATATCATGTATTACGCGAAGATTAAATGCTCAAAAGAATTTTGAAAGTGTAATTCATCCGAAAAAAAAGTGAATCTCGTGTATGGATCTCAACATTTTCATCCTTTGCTTTTATGATTAAGCCAGTATGATGTGCCTAAAGCTCAATGAATGAAATCAAATTCAATTTTTCATTTCAATCAATGTTAAAGGAGAATATTGATTCAAAGGTTTGAAAGGTTGCTTTTATTTGCATGAAAATTATAAGTTCACATACAAATAATTGGAAACGAAAACATATTTTTATATTAAAGAAACCAAGCAACGCTTAGGAGTTTCAGAACTCACAACAATTGAATACCTTCAGCACATTTCATATATTAAATTTATCGTTTCTATATCAATATATTTGTAATAAATTCATTACGATGGTAAGCAGGAGGAGCTAGAAATATCAATAAAGAACTTTAGGCAGGAACATAGTCCTCTGAAACATGAAGATTATGGTACGCAATAGAAAATAAGATTTACGATGATCTTTCAAAGGGAATCAGTTATAAACACGAATCAGCAAGACATCAAAAGTGGTCCATCAGTATTCTGAATCTTAGTCGAAATTCAAACATCACAGATCTGTAGTACTATATAAGAGGATTAGTTATGCCAGATTATCATCGGAGCTGAAACGACAGAGAGCATAAAACATTCGCTATATCACATTATTATCATTATAAATTCAAACATCACAGATCTGTAGTACTATATAAGAGGATTAGTTATGCCAGATTATCATCGGAGCTGAAACGACAGAGAGCATAAAACATTCGCTATATCACATTATTGTCACTATAATGATGGAGAAGTTTTAGAGAATTTATTCGCTCTGACTTCAATCATAAATGGTTAGGGCTGAGGTCGGAACATTTAAGTGTCCGATCTGAGAGTATCTGCTCATGTATTGCTCTGAAGAGCGCGACAACACTTCATCATGGTGTCCAACCCACAAGTCAGGAGTACTTCAAGGCGTTTGGGATTACCACAAAACATCAACATGAATAGCATGTGCAAATCATAGCGACTCAGATGATTTCGTTATATACACAGCAAAATATTGAAAAAATAGCAGAACAGAACTACAAAGATTATCGCGTTGGATTAAGTTGTAGACTTAAATCGATTTAGCTATAGAAAATGTTTGATCGAAGCAATTAGAATGTGTACGGATGGCGATTCGCTTGAAGACATCTCTATGTCAGAATCGATGAACTTACCCAATTTCATTGATATCACAGTTGTCGTTTTTTTTTTTCAGGGTAACTTTCGCGCACAGAAAGGAGCTTGAGTAACCATTAGTTATAGTTGAAACTATTATCGCAGCAGCATCTTCCATGCATCGCATGGTTCTCAGATATGATGGTTGCCCCTCGTCATCCTCGTCTTTCTAAGCTTTTTGTACATTCCCCCTTGACAGGCTACTCATGTCTTGACCTTCTTCACCTCTCCTTCCTCAGATCATGCGCTGTGTTAGCACCTTCTAAATTTGACGAAATAGCTCGTCAGAGAGAGCGAGTCCTTTTTCTGAATTGCCACCTCCACACACAAATGAACCGACCCTCCTTCTTCTTCCTCCATTTACCTTTCTGATTATTGTTTCTTCTGCTCTGTGATAAGCTAGCTCATTCGAAAAGCCCCCCCCCCCCCCTCTCAGAAGTTGATGATCAAGAAGCCCCTCTCCTTTTTGAGCCGCAGGGCTCCTCCCATTCCCCCCTTTCCAGCAGCTCCTTCCACACGTGAATTGGCCTTTCCTTTTATATAGTCATACAGCTGCCTTCTGCTCATCAGTTTCACTCCTTGTCTCCCGACAAAAAGTACACACGTACTACCCTCCTTTTTTGCATGCACCTCAGTTGTTTTAGGTGATCGAAAGAATAGTTAATCGTTATTTTTTCCTTTTGGAGAATTTCTAACTATTAAAATATTCAATATGGAAATTTGGATAGTGAAGGGTTTAAACGGAACAATAAGGTTATATTTTACGTGATCACAATGGTAGTATTTGAATCCGTGACTTCACCATTAGAACTTTGATGCCCAAGAAAGGAGAGACAATATCTCTGAGATTTTCACCCCTACGAAACATGTACAGCATCCTAATGAACTAAACTTCACAAGTTTGTTACTCCTAATTAATTATTGCCTTTTTTGATGTGGTGCTTTAGAACTCCTTCATCATCACTGCGAATGATCTCCTTTCATGTTCATGTTTGCTTCTGCACTTAACTCCGATAGCCGCATCAGTAATGGATGATCAAGAAAGTGTGTCGGTTAGCAACATGTAAAGCCAAAAGTAGAGATCAGAATCTCTACAATATTCATCCCCTTCAAACATGTGCGTCCTCCGGATGCGCCAAACCAATAATAAACTATGTCTTCATAGCTTCAGAATTTGATTTTCATGTCATTATTCTACAAAATCGTGTAACTGCATGGATTAAAAACAAACAAGTGCCTAGGCATGGCCATGTAATAGGTCCTAATATATGCATATTCTAGAATGCATGGGTAATTAAAAAAATGATGCCAAATGAAAGGTAATAGATTTTTTATGACAAGGCCGGTGCTCTCACTTACATACATTTCATTGTATACTTATGTTACACCTCACAATCACTCATCGTGCATGGAAAAACAAAAATTGTGCCTCTGTGAATGCTCGTGTAATATGACCCTATCATGCAAATTTGAAAATGCAATAAAACTCAATATGGTACTTCAAAAGGATAATATGCTATTGATGGCGAGGTTTCTCCTCTTCAATTGAATCCTGTTACAGAAAATATCACATGCATTTACCTCGTCTATATGTGCCGTTGGACGTGCATCTAGGGGTATAAACTCAAGTGCTTTTTACATATTCAATGCATACTTTGAAATGCAAATCAATCAAAATGATGCAAAATGGATCAATGCATTTGATTAAGGATTTCTAAACTCAAATGTGTAGAGGTTTTTTCCTTGCAAAGAGAATTCTTTCACAATATACCTCAAATGTGTAGAGGTTTTTTCCTTGCAAAGAGAATTCTTTCACAATATACCTATTGTAGGATAAACATAGATATTAGTAATATGAAAATATCTTTTTACATATACCCTCACTACATGGTCACTCAAAATCCTAGAGAAACTAAGTTCTTCATATTTATATATTTCTTCTCCATAGCTATTCTTTATCTTTGATAAGCTTGCATTGACTCAAGTGTAAAAGTTATCCAACTTTTCATGGAGGTCAAAACTCATTTATAACTTTCTTACCCTCATCTTCAGTTGTTGTAGCTTGCTAAATATCTATATCCAAATTAAACATAATAATTCCATGTATGCTTCCATATCTTCATAGTTATACCATCAAATTCATACATTCACATACATTCAAAAGATATTATATTGGACATACGTTCTCTCATTTCTAGTCATCATACTTCGAATTTATACATGCTTCAGCGCATGCACATGTTCACACTTCAACAATTCAGGTATATGCCTATCATACATACTTTTCATACATATCTACTCATAAATCCATGCAATCACGTAAAATCATAAATTCATGTTCATGCATATGCTCTCATGCACATACATGTTTATTAATTTTTTCTAGTCACCATACTTTGCACATGCTCATAATCGAAATTCCATGCATATATGTATCATTCATGTTTAACTCATAAACACATATACATACATACTCTCATGTATACATACCAATCACAAAGTCATGCACATGTACATGTCCTCATGCACATGCATGCGAATACATGTATTTTCATAAATATAATCATGCATTCATGCATTTAATCAGTTCATCTCATTAACCTAACTCAAGAAATCATCTCATAATTTTGTACATGCATACACACACTTTCATGCATACACATATATTCATAAACTAATTCAACTCAAAAATCATTTAAAAACTCATTTCAAATTCATATCACAATTCATTTCAGTATCATTTTAGAATCAAGTCCTCTTTCTTGTAGAAACCTATTACAAAGTTCACAAGAAAGTTAGTCAAATAACATATTCAAAGTTTTACGCATCAACCATTATTTATTTTTAAGCTTCAAAGTCTCCTATCTTTGGAACCTCATAATATAAAAATTTAACCTTCATAGCATCAATGACATACATCCATTCATCCAATATCAGTACCTTTTTTATGAGAGAGAAGGTAAAAAACTCCCATGATCATTCATAATATACCTTTTTGTTGAGGGAGAAGGTAAAACTCCCATGATCATTCATAATGTACTATTTTGATGAGGAAGAAGATAGAAAACTTCCGTATTCATAATTTATCTTTGTGTTGAGAAAGAAAGAAAAACTCTCATATTCGTAATTTTACCTTTTTATTGAGAAAGAAAATAAAAACTCTCATATTTATAATTTATCTTTTTGTTGAGAAAGAAAGTAAAAACTCTCATATTTATAATTTTATCTTTTTGTTGAGGAAGAAAGTAAAAACTCCCATATTCGTAATTTTATCTTGTTATTGAGGAAGAAAGTAAAAACTCCCATATTTGTAACTTATCTTTTTGTTGAGGAAGAAAGTAAAAACTCCCATATTCGTAATTTACCTTTTTATTGAGAGAGAAAGTAAAAACTCTCATAATCGTATGTATTCATCAATACCTGAGTTGTTGTGCCAATCTTTCATGTCGAATTCATCAATGTAGGTGCGAAAGCAACGGTTGGTGGATCAAGCCGATCGTTGGAAATATGGCGCACCCCAGGTGCTTGGAGCAATCTCAGGAACAGTAAAAACTAAAAGAGAAGTTTAGTAGGTTCATTTAAGATCCCTCACATTTCATCATATTTGCTTTATATATTTTTATTCAAATAAGATTTACTTATCCTTGAATTGAATGCTAAACAAAGAAATTACTTCATATCATGTATTAAGCGAAGATTAAATTCATCCGAAAAAAATGGAACTCGTGTATGGATGTCAAGGTTTTCATCCTTCGCTTTTATGATTAAGCCAGTATGATGTGCCTAAAGCTCAATGAATGAAATCAAATTCGATTTTTCACTTCAATCAATGTTAAAGGAGAATATGGATTCAAAGGTTTGAAAGGTTGCTCTTATTTGGATGAAAATAATAAGTTCACATACAAATAATTGCAATCGAAAATGTATTTTTATATAAAAGAAACCAAGCAGCGTTTAGGAGTTTCAGAACTCACAACAATTGAATACCTTCCGCACATTTCATATATTAAATTTATCGTTTATACATCAATATATTTGTAATAAATTCATTACGATGGTAAGCAGGAGGAGCTAGAAGAATCAATAAAGAACTTTAGGCAGGAATCATAGTCGTCTGAAACATGAAGATTATGGTACGCAATAGAAAATAAGATGTACGATGATCTTTCAAAGGGAATCAGTTATAAACACGAATCAGCATCATAGTCGTCTGAAACATGAAGATTATGGTACGCAATAGAAAATAAGATGTACGATGATCTTTCAAAGGGAATCAGTTATAAACACGAATCAGCAAGACATCAAAATTGGTCCATCAGTATTCTGAATCTTAGAGTCAAAATTCAAACATCAAAGATCTGTAGTAGTATATAAGAGGATTAGTTATGCCAGATTATCATCGGAGTTGAAACGACAAAGAGCATAAAAAATTCGCTATATCATATTATTGTCACTATAATGATGGAGAAGTTTTAGAGAATTTATTCACTTCGACTTCAATCATAAATGGTTAGGGTCGAGGTCAGAACATTTAAGTGTCTGATCTGAGAGTATTTTCTCATGTATTGCTCTGAAGAGCGCGACAACACTTCATCTTGGTGTCCAACCCACAAGTCAGGAGTATTTCAAGGCATTTAGGATTACCACAAAACATCAACATCAATAGCATGTGCAAATCATAGCGACTCAGATGATTTCGTTATTGTTGAGTCAATTCCCAATGATCTCCTCCATTTTGGAGTCTATGCTGCTGAGAGTTCGAATTACTCACGGAGACCGATAGATCATTATCCACCCAGTCGCGTGATGGTTCATAGATTTCTCTCTCTACCCATAAAGGGCAAGCTCTACATATCTCATATGAGTTCCACTTGGCACTCATGTGAGAATCATAGTTATCAAACATAAGAGGAGGTTCTCACCTCTCAATTATGATACTCCATATAACATTTCCTTCCCCTTAGTTTCATTTTTGTCCTCAAAAATGGTATTGGAGGGTCTGATAGAAAGAGAGAAATATTAGAACCACCACTCCCACTATATCCCCATGCACCTCATGTAGATGGTCATATCTCTGTGCTGTTTCTCCATATTCTTTCCCTTAAGAAGACTCTTGGGAAGGTAGTCTAAATTTGGGAAACCGTCTTTGAAGGGTGCTAACCCGCTCCCACATGGCACTATCTTTCCACTTTACTAGACACTCTTTATACAAGTGACTTCTCGTATGTTTCTCTCGAGTGCGTAGTATGCTCTCAAGCTCATGTGGAATAGATTGAACAGAAATAGGCTCTACTATCTCATTATCTGGAATGAGGTTGTCAGATTTACCCAGCCTTTTCTTAAGCCGGCTAACATGAAAAACTGGATGGATTTGACTGCTCGAAGCATATCCTCTAGGATTTGGTTAACCCTCTCTGCTTGCCCATCCGACTGTGGATGCTCGACCATACTCATGCTAAGTTTCGTGTCCAACCTTTTAAAGACCGCTCTCCAGAAGTGGCTAGTAAACTTCATATCCCAATCGGAAACTATGTCTAAAGGAAGATCATATAATTGGTATAGGTTCTCCAAAAAATTCTAGCCAACTCTGGTGTCTTCACTGAAGTACGTTAAGGAATAAACCTAGCCATTTTGGTTAACCTATCCACAACCACCCAGACCGAGTCGTGCCCTCTCTGTGTCTTAGGTAATCCGACTATAAAGTCCATGGAGATACTCTCCCATTTCCCATTAGGAATATCCAATGGGTGGAGTACTCGTCCAATCCTCAACCTCTCAGCTTTGTTGACCTGGCATTTGATGCACTTAAGCACATACTCTAGGACGTCCTTATGAAGTCTAGGCCAATAAAACTACCTCTTAACAAGATCATAAGTCTTGTTAATTCCTGGGTGTCCCGCACTAGGGGTGTCATGACACTCATACAAAATATGCCGTCTCATCTTGAGATCTCTAGGGACACACACCTTTCCTTTATATAACAGATATCCATCATGGACATTGTAATTCTTCCACTTGAATCCTTCTTGAGTAACCGTCGATACTCCATCCTCACTGGAAACCCATATATCATGATCCCCATTCTCTATGGCTTCCCAAATCTGGGAATATGCAGGATCAAGCCTACATTTCTCTCTAATGAACTCAAGTAGCTCACTAGTGATCTGAGTAGGCATGCGGCTAAGTGAATCATCCACTACATTAAACTTTCTCTTCCTATACCTAAGCTCATAATCAAAATCTTGAAGGGTCTCTGACCATCGAGCCTTACGACCTTTAAGGTTTGTTTGATTAGAGAGCCACTTAATGCTCTCTTGATCAAACACTATCATAACTTTGGCACCATATAAATAATGACGCCACTTCTTCAAAGCATGGACAATTGCATACAACTCCTTCTCATAGACGGAGTAATTCTTCTGAGCTGGTTCTAGTTTCTTACTTTCAAAAGCTACTAGTCAACCATTCTATACTATAACTGCTCCTATGGCAAAGTCACTCGCGTCAGTCTCAACCACAAATGGTTTGTTGGGATCTGCTATATGTAAAAGTGGAGCTACTTTTAACTTCTCCATACTTTGCTTCAGTTCGTCTCCCCAATGAAAAGCTTTTCCTTTCCCTTTAAGTTGTTCCATCATCAGAACAGCAATTTTGGCATAGTTCTTAATGAATCTTTGATAAAAACCTGATAAATCTAGGAAGATCTGCAGCTCTTCCAAGTTCCTTGGATGTGGTGTTAGCAGTAGTCAAGGAACTGAAGGACTAACAAGACAAGGAAGCTTACGAAGGGAGTCAGAGCGAAGAGAAGGTACAAGCAGACAGAGTAGTCAAAGAAGATCGGGCAAGTAGGCCATTATTTTTTCAAGAAGCTAAGCATATCAAAGAGGTGGACACATAAGGAGAAGGAGCAAGTAGGGAGCTCGAAGATGTGTATGTCAAATCGTTAGAGGAAATCCCTACAAAAATAGTGATTTTCATCACTAAAAACCATTGTAATACCATTTCATATTTTTGTAGCTCCATTTTGTGCAAGCCAAGGAGTCCTTGAGCTTGAGGAGCATTAGAAGTAGCTACCTACCAGTTTTCATAATTTTTAGACTCCATTTGAGCCTTCAAATGGGACATAGAACTTAATTTTTAACTAGGCTAGACACTAGGTCTGGACACGACCAAAACCTAGTCAAAAACTATAAATAGAGCTAGAGAGCCCATTTTTTGGTGGTTAGCTTGTAATTGATTTGAACTTGTATGAGCTTTTCGAAAGTAATCTAAAGAACTCCATTGCTTCTCACTCTTTGTCTTGCCTTGTGTGCACGTGTGTGTGTATGTGTGTGCATGTTAGCGTGCTTCGCACTCACGGACTTGTGCCTTCACTTGCTCAAGGTCATCATACCATCCTCACGTCTTCCCGGATTGACATTAAAGAAGGTGCTACTGATCACTGAGCTACACCAAATTTTGGCGCCGTTGCCAGGGATCGAGCTTTGAGAACGAGTGTGTGATGGTAAGACGTAGATTTGAGACGTTGGCGTTGTAGGTAATTTCTTTACTCTTCTTTATTTTTCTCTTTCTTACTTCATCATCATCATCACCATCATCATCCTCACCACCTCCCACCTCCATCTCCACCATCGCGAAAAATTTTAGTTTTTGATCATATCACCTTCTTCCTTCCATTTCCCTCATTTCACTTGTGAGAGAGAGCGAGAGAGCGAATTGTGTGCATTGCTTTTTGCCTGTTTTCTGAGTGATCTTGCAGGTACAGCTGTATCATCCCCTCCAACACGCTGCGCAGGTACGGACGAACTCGGAACTGTCTCTGTGTCGCAGACCTCTGTCGATCGCGATCGACAGAAAATTTCGCCTTTTGGTAAAACAAAGTGCACCACCATGATATTCACAAGGAGCACATTCCAAATCACTAGAAAAAACTAAAAAATTCCATGTTTTTCTGTCAATCGCGACCGACACCATCGATCGCGATCGACAGCCACGATCGATAGAATTGTCGATCGCGACCGACAGAGACGACCGACTGACCCTGTCAATCGTGATTGATACCATCGATCGCGATCGACAGCCACGATCGACACCTCTGTCAGTCGCGATTGACACCGTCGATCGCGACCGATTGAATTTTGATGATTGACAGGAAAATTCGCACATACACGTGTCCCTCGCGACGGATAGGACCCCGATTGACTGAAATCTCGTCGAAATTCGCGCAAAAAGTGTCGATCGTGATTGACACCATCGATCGCGATTGACAAGACCCACGACCGACTCTATCGATCACGATTGACACTGTCAATCGCGACTGACGTGTCGATCGCGACCGACAGGCCCGATGGACACATCTGTCAATCGCGATTGACAGACCTGTCGATCGCGATTGATAGGCTTTTTCAGCCAAATTTCTAGGATTTTTAATACCAAGTTTTGGGGTAATTTTTGGCATACTTATCAACCAATTAGTGATTTGTGAGGTCCCTACAAGTGTGTTTTGAGAAAAATCCTGGGATTTGTCAGCCTGTTTGAGCCCTGTTTTAACCTCGAAACCCTGAACTGTCATAACTTCCTCATACGAAATCCGTTTGCTGTGATTCTTGTTTTGTTGGAAAGCTCATGGGGAGTACTACCAAAACTTCCACTGGTTATTGTAAAATTATTATCAGGATTATTAGGAAGGGTATTTTGAAGTTGACTATACCCCGGGGTAGGAAAACTGAAGGATCCTTGGGATTGTTTTCCATAAAGGCAAAGGGAAATTTGGTCTGTGAATTACATACATGAAAGTGACCTGTCTATCATTTGAATTGAAGTCTTGAACTAACTTTGTGACTTTTACAGGTCCACTGAGAGCACTTGAGGGCATCCAAATCAAGGGTGATTTGCAAGCTTGAGAACTGGGTTCTTGAGCACCAAAGGGCAAGGGATCAGCAAGCGAGGTTGGAATATTCTCAATGCCCTCTGTCCATTTCTAGCTTAGGCTAAGTGCGAGTAGTGCTAGAAGTAAGTCAAGGCAATGATAGGCACGAGACAAGTCAAGACTATCTAAGAAATCAAGTTTTAGTCAAGAGATAAATTGTGTGTGACCGACAACTTAAAAGGAAAAGAACCTAACGTGAGATGATCAACATTCAAGTGCGGAAATTAACTCCAGTGTTCCTGACGACGTGATATCAGACAAGATCATAAACACGATAATCAACTAAAAAGAATCAAGTGACTGATACAAAAGAACTTAGCAACGAGGTTGTACCTTGGGTAAAATTGGGATTGCTCAGCTAAGCATATGAACCTTAGATCAAGACGATACCTAGGAAGGGATAGACAAAGTCTTAGGTCTTCAGAGGCTAGTGTTAATCATACTGCTAGGTCTTGGGCCCAGCAGTTGAGTCATTATTCGCACTACCCTAGCTCTGAAACTAGTGAGTCAGAGATGTCCCACGGTATGGAGAGACCTACAGGAAGTTCAGGTGTGCCATACTTACATAGGGTAGAAGGCCCCTACAAGACGCAGCTGGAATACCTTAGGACCAACAGACTAGGTGCTAGCATCTATGAGGACGGCCTAGGAAGTCAGTGGTCCAGATTAAAAACCCTGACCAATCCATTGGACTAGAACACCCAGCTGTCAAGTTTGAAAATGGAGCATACTTGGACAAAGAAGGAACAATATATGTAGTCACCAGTCATCCAGATAGGACAGACGAATTTGGAAACGTGATCCCAGAAACGGACATAGGTGACCTAGAGCAAGGAAACATGGGTGTAGAACCTAGAACTCCCCGAGGCAAATCTGTTCTCACTAGGATTATCACACCAGAGTGGGTTCCCCAGGACAATAAGAGCATAGATCTACTCCTTAACCGAGAGACTGATGAAGCCTTTTGGAGGTATAGATCTGATCAACCGAATGAGGTAGGAACAATCATGATATATGAGTTCAAAGATCCTGACAGCCCAGGCAGAGTGACCTACTTAGATCATGCTTCAGAGAGGATCTTTGTGGTTACAGAAAATGATAGGCATGCTTACACTTGGAAAGGTGAATTTATTTTCCCCCAACCAAGATTGAATGTGTCCTTTGGTCACCCAGGAGCTGGAACATCCCAAGCTCATGGAGCTCAAAGAGACAGACCTAGAGATAGACCTGAGGTAAGCTTTGCCAATCCAGTGGGAAGAGAAAGAACGAGAACGGAAACAAATAGAGCAGAACCTGAGGGACTTAGAGCCCCAAGGAACCAAAGGAATGCTGATGATTTCCCTCTGCCAAGGCCTAGGGAACGCACCAGAACATTGAGACCTACACAGCTGGTTAAGTCCATGAAGAACTACTTTGATGGCACAGGAGACCCATATGATCATGTGCCTGAGTTTAGGCAAGTCTTGAGAGCTGAACAAGTTGAGTACCTATTCACGCAGTATAATGCCTTTGGTCTAACCCTTAGGAACACAGCCCTTACGTGGTTTCAACCATATGTGTACTTGAAGGACCCTAGGACCATTGAAGAGTGCGTACGCATGTGCATCGACATATAGGATAACCAGTGCAAGTGGTCACAAGAGCCCAGGCCTTGCAACAAAACCAAGGGGTAGGCCAGGAAAAGAGCTCAGATGTTAGTCAAATAGAGAGCATGACCAAGAAACGAACTAGAGCTTGGAGAGATAGTAGAGAAAGAATGAAAAGGCAATGGGCTAAGAAAATGAGTGAGCTCGAGGAAAGTCTCAGAGAAACCAGAGCCAAGATAGTTGAACTCACATCTCAAACTCCCTCTCACACTACCCCACCTCCACCATTCCCATCTCCATCCGACCCACCACCTTTCGACCCGCCTCATGCTACTCCACCACCCCCTAGAGTAGGATCAGTATTAGCAGATCCCACTCCCGAGGACCTTAACATGATGCTTAAGGCATATCAGGCCAGAATCCAAGAAGGGCCAACCGTAACTGATCATGAAAAGTGTTACCCGAGAGCAGAACTAGATCTTGAACGAACCAAAATCTGTGCTAAGATGGTGGAATTGGCTCAAACCATGTTTGAAGCCAGTCGCCTCTTTAACATCTCTAGTTCAGCTAAGACGCAGTTGCACTTTGATGGACTGCTAGAAAGGTTGGAGAGGCTAATAGCACAATCAGAAAAGGAGCCTGTCTCTCAAAATAAGGGCAAGGCAAGTGAAAGAGAAAGCCTACATGCCTAGGAAGCCTATGTGCCTAACTCTACGGAGCCAGACACATCTTCTTCTATGAATCGGTTCACACCAGAATTCCTACGAGAGATTCAAGAAGACAAATGGGCTAAAGAAAGTGAAGTCCCTCCTCCCATTGAACTTGTGGATGATGCACATGACCAATTCCCACAAGACATCCCATCCATTTATAAAGAGCAGGAGAGCACCCAATCTGAAGAGAGACTAGACTTTGAGTCTAATTCTTTACATGAATTACCCCACTTCACAGGCCCATGGGAAGCAAAGTCCACGTGTATGAGAGCACCCACGGAAACGAAGATTCAGTCATACCTAGGAACACAGAGGTAGTGAAAAACACTAAAGTGCAGTGCAACCTCACCTTAGAAGAGCTACTCAAAGTTAGGCCAGAGCTATGGAAGCATGTAGCCAAACAAGTACCAGAGATAGCAAAACCTCGTTCCCAGGTAGGATCCCATAGAACAGTGCCAGAGATACCTTTGGACAAGATAGGAGATATGAGTGAAGGTGAAGAAGGAAACACCTACCTTCCCATCACCCATCAAGGATACACAACCAAGGCAATTCTCGACTGTGGTGCAGGAGTTGCAATTGCTACCACTTCCCTATGGAAGCGTTGGGGCAAGCCAGCACTCAGGCCCATGAGGATGAAATTGCAGATGGCGGATGGTCACATAGAGAGGCCTTTAGGACTACTTGAAGGAATAACTCTCACTACTTGTGGTGCAGAGTTTGAGCATACATTTGCCATATGTGACTTTAGCAAAAATCATGCCTATGAGATGATTTTGGGAAGACCATTCATGCGATAGTTGCAAGTAGTACAGGACTGGGGAACCAATTCCTTGTATTTGCAACACTTAGGTGTTACGACTAAAGTCAATATCAAGGACTACTCTCATAGAGATGTCCCTCCTATCGAATGGAATCCCATCCATAGAGCTAAAGATGATACAGAGTCAATGCATTCCATAGGATCACGATCCTCATGGATGCATGAAGACACCCACTTATGGATGTGCAAAGTGGCAGTAGAAGAGGAGAAGAGAGAAAAAGCCAGAGAGGTAGGTGCGAAGGAAATCCATAGATCAATTCAAGACCCAGCCTATGCACTTGTAGTATTTCCTGATGAAGAGACCTCATGGTTGGGCAGAAATTCTAGCAACAATGGATGTAGCCATCAATGAAGAACAGTGGACACCCCACTGTGATGATGAGGATGGCTATGACATTTCAATGTTCTCCATAGAGCCAATCATGGGAGATGCGGTTTTAGAAGAGTGCGAACCTAGCCCTAATCCATTTGAGGATGCAAGTGACTCCGATCTAGAGTCAATCATTATGGACCCACCTTTTGCATCAGGTGAAGAATACTTCTATGAAGTAGAATTCCAACCTCAGAGACACGTATGAAGAGATAACGAACGATGTATGATTAACCACACAAGTGACTGCTAATAATGATAGCAAGAAACGGAAGAAGAAAGAAGTCCCCCTGGAGGAAGAAGAATCTTTGTTTGAGGTCCCGGAAAACTTTAAAAAGTATGAGATAGACGATAGGAGAGTCATGATAAGAATGCCTAAATGAGAGGCACAATCAGGAGAGGCCTATGATAACAAAGAAACCACCAGAAAAATAGTGGTAGCCCTAGAAGAAGGAGAGGAGAGATGCACTTATATAGGATATGACCTAACAGAGGAAGAAGAGCATGCGCTAATAGCCTTGCTTAGAGAATACAGAGATGTATTCGCTTGGAGCTACAAGGATTTGAAGGGTGTTGACCCAGACATATGCTCACACACTATCCCCATGACCCCAGATGCCAAACCCTCTAAGCAAAAGCCATACACATACAAGGATAATTATGCTGCCAAGATCAAAGAAGAGATAGATCGTCTGGTAGAAGCTGGATTTATCTATGAAATTGAACACACTGAGTGGGTATCCCCCATCGTAGTGGTGCCCAAGAAGAATGGAAAGTTACGTGTGTGCATTAACTTGAAAAAGGTTAATGCCGCCACCATTCGAGATAACTATCCGCTTCCTATCACAGAACATCTCTTAGAAAGAGTAGCAGGCAAGGAAGTGTACAGCTTCCTTGATGGATTTTCTGCCTACAATCAGGTAGCCATTGCTCTCGAGGACCAGCATAAGACTGATTTTGCCACAGAATGGGCCATATTTGCCTTTAGGGTAATGCCATTTGGGCTTACCAATGCTCTTGCAACCTTCCAAAGATTGATGTGTCATGTGTTCAAAGAGTTCTTGAGGAAGAATTTAGAGGTCTATGTTGACGATCTCTGTGCTCATTCCAACATTAGACATACACATATACCTGAACTCAAGCAAATCATTGACAAATGCAGAGAATATCAAATCTGCTTGAACCCAGAAAAGTGTGTTTTCATGGTCAGGCAAGGCAAGATTCTAGGGCACATAGTGTCAAAGAATGGCATATCCACTGTTGAAGAGAAAGTGAGAGCCATAGCAGAGTTACCTAGGCCAAAGAACGTCAAGGAAGTACAAGCTTTCATGGGGCATTGTGGTTATTACCGACGGTTTATACACATGTATGCCATCATAGCAAAGCCTCTGTATGGACTTTTGACTAACTTCGAGTGGACCAATGAATGTGAAAACTCTTTCAACGAACTCAAAAGGAGATTGTGTCCAGCACCAATCTTGACCACACTAGATTGGAATAAGCCCTTTCATGTTCACGTGGATGCATCCAATTATGCTATTGGATGTGTACTCGCACAACCTACTGGTGAAGGTAATATGGATCTTCCCATTGCCTATGCTAGTATACAGCTAAATGCTGCTGAACAGAATTATACCACTACTGAGAGAGAAGGCTTAGGCATGGTGTACGCGGTTAAGAAGTTTAGACACTATTTGCTTGCAAATAAGTTTAAATTTTTTACTGACCATCAAGCATTGTTATATCTCGTGAACAAGCCATGCAATACAGGTAGATTGGTAAGATGGTTCCTCTTACTAATGGAATATGACTTTGAGGTTGTGGTGAGGAAAGGCAAGACTCACTTGAGAGCAGACCACCTCTCTAGGCTCACATTTGGAGAAGCCCCACAGGGAGTATCAGATGACCTCCCTGACGCTTACTTGTTTAACTTAGAAGTTGTGCCTCAGTGGGCTAAGCCATTAGTTCCACTATTGACATACGGGCCCAATCATCCAGTCATAAACACTCAAGATAGGGAGCTAATAAAAGCCCAAAAATACTAGATCATGGCAGGAAGTATGTACAAGCACACAGATCAAGGTATCCTAGCTTGTTGTGTGGAAGAGGATGAGTACGCTAAATGGTTGCAATTGGCACATGTAGGTGCATTAGAGCAACACTACTCAAAGCAACAAACCCTACAGACTCTAAGGAGACTCGGAGTGCATTGGCCTACTATGGAGGCTGATGTCCACAAGTTGTGCAAGGAATGCCCAATCTGTTGCACTAAACCACCTGTGGAGCATGCCACTCTTTATCAAGTGTCCATAGTGCCAGATTGGAGTGAACCATTAGTAGATTTCCTAAGGACGAAAACATTCCCTCAAGATATGACACTGGCCAGACAAAGAAGTCTAGAACAAGAAGCCCTAGATTACTCACTCATTGGTGATAATCTATACAAGCGTAGTAAAGATGGTTACCTGAGACTATGTGTCCATGAGAGCGAATATCTCAAGGTCTTGGAAGCAGCTCACCAAGGTGTAGCAGGAGGACATTTTGGACCAGATCGGGTGATCAAGGCAATACTATTTGCGGGCTTCTGGTGGCCGACCCTTCACATGGATGCACATACCTATGTGAAGAGGTGTGATGTTTGTCAGCGAACTCAATATCCTATACGCAAAGATGAGATGCCCCTGAAACCTATGATGGGTGGACGTGCATTCTCTAAGTGGGGAATAGACTTTGTAGGTCCTATTAATCCCCCAGCTAAGGGTCCACATGTTGAATACATCATTGTTGCCACAGACTATCTAACAAAGTGGGTAGAGGTAAAAGCTACGACAAAGAATGATGCTCAGACAACTGCTAAGTTCCTATTTGAGAATGTGTTCACAAGATACGGGCTGGTAAGTGATAGAGGCACTCAGTTCTTGAATGAAGTTATTGAAAATCTTCTTCAAGAGTTCTTGGTAGTGCACAAGAACTCTGCTCCCTATCTCCCTATCCATATGTTGGTAAGTGATAGAGGCACTCACTTCTTGAATGAAGTTATTGAAAATCTTCTTCGAGAGTTCTTGGTAGTGCACAAGAAGTTTGCTCCCTATCACCCACAAACTAATGGGCAAGTTGAAAGCACAAATAAGATTCTGTGCAATGTGCTGACCAAATTAGTGAATGATAAACGCTCTGATTGGGACAAACAGCTACACCATGCTGTTTGGGCATACAAAGTTGCCTATAAAACAGTACTCCAAGCCACTCCCTTTCAGATGGTATTTGGTCAAAATGCAGTGCTACCATTGGACTTCTTGATACCTACACTGAAAGTAGCACATGAGCATGAATGGACGGGTCATGAACTCTCTTCGAGGATTCTTGATCTGGAACGACTAGGTGAAACCAGACTAAGAGCGGCAGCGGGAATATATGCAGCTAAGAAAAGATAGAAGGCATACTTTGATGCCCACGTTAAGGATAAAGGCTTGAAGGCAGGAGATTTAGTTTTAGTCTACAGCTTGAAGCAACATGCAAGAAAATTAGAGAAACGGGGCTATGGACCTATGATCATAAATAGGATCTCAACCAGTGGAGCAGTTCAACTCGCTACACTGGAAGGTGATGTTCTCCCTAGCTATATAAGCAGATGCAGAGTCAAGTTATATCAAGAACCCCTGACAGAGGAGATGCTAAATCGACTCAACACTACCAAAAAACGCAAGGAAGAGGAAAAACGAGTTCAAGAAGAGGCACAGGCAGAAGCATTGGAACGCATCCGAAGGATGAGGTTGCAAAGACTGGGTAGAGATCCGGCCAGGATAGATGACTATGCAGACCCAGGTTATCATATGGCAATGTGTGAAGTCTCAGGAATAAGTGCTCATAGAATAATTGATAGACGACCTTTTGTAACCTTAGAGATAGGACAAGGAAAGGGTGCAAGGACTATAAGAGCCTTGATTGACTCAGGTGCAGCCACTAGTGTTGTTAAATTTTCTTACTGTCAAAAGTTGAAATTAACTGTCAATCCTATAGAAGCATATCTCATAGGATTGGGAGGTGTGGAAACCCCTTGCATGGGCGAGGTGGAACTTCCCCTCTACATTCAAGACAAAGTAATGATAGTTAAAGTGCTAGTGTGTCAAGATGAGGACCTCACGGAGCCTCTTCTCTTGGGTCAAGACTGGATCTATGATCATGCAGTCAACCTAAACCTACAAAGTGGACTCCTTCAGGTCTGGGTAAATCAAAATCGCATTACAATTGAGTTAGAAAATGAAGCACTCGAGAAATTATACAAGGCACACACCCCTGGTCCTTCCAGGGGTACACATGAAGATGACCATGTTGTTCTTGTCCAAAACTGTGTGATGCAGAGGAATGATGATTTCAATCAAGAAGTCAGGGGCGCAACGGAACTCCCTTCTTTTCCAGAGACCAGAGGGATGCAGCAACCAAAGGCAGATCAAATACAGATGGAGCAGAGTAATACCTATGTGGGAGGTCAAAAGAACGTGCGAAGCAGAATGTCGCAGCCATTGAAACAAGTGTGGGTGCGGAAAGGCGAACACCCTGTCGCGATCAAGCCAACCACACGGGAAAAACTTCTTATTAGTAATCAACAACACGACACTAATAAGAAGTCTTTCAGAAATTCTTCTGCGAAAGTAAAGTCTATTTGGGTACCCAAGAAGTTGATGAAGGCCAGCCCACAATCACGATAAATTTGGGTGCCTAAGGCTTGCTTGCGGGCTCAAATAGCTACACAGAAACCACATCCCGTACAACATGGTCCACTCACCCTAACATCTGATACCCATTCGTATACACCACGCACGAACACATATTCACCCATGAGCACGAGTAGAATCACTTGTAAATGGGTCCCTAAAAAGCCTCATTTCCAAGCAGATGCTCTCACCAAGCCCTCCAGAGTCTCCACAAAATCAAGACCAACAGCCATTCTGCTTGTTTGGCAGCCCAAAACGTGTAATAAACCCCCCGACCCTCATTTGTAAATTCATATCCACTTACTAACTTCATCACTCATACACCACACCTTTCCACTTAGCTCTTAGGATTGTCCATTCTCTAACTACACACACGGTTACCGAGCACTTGTTGACCTACTAACCTCTCACTAAAATCATGTTAATGTTGTAATGGGGACGCATGAACGCTTGGGTCCATTTGCAATGTTAACATTCATTTGTCTATTCTCACAGAACCGTTGACCAGTCTCTTCACCATGGCCGAGGCAGGAACTAGCTCCTAGGCAGGCACCAGCCCCCAAATCGTGGACATTGAAAGTCTTCCCATTGAAGAGGAATTGAAGGAACGCCCAGTGGCATTGAGGGCATTACACGCCATACCGATTCAGAATCCTCCACAGGGGCACACAATGCCGGTCAGCAAAAACTCACATTGGTTCAGTGATGTGGCCGGATCTCTGGGTGAAGGCACTTACATGTGGGAGGCTGAGATAGAGTTCAACGGGCAATGGGGCAAATATCATTTTTTCACCAGGGAATTTGAGAGGCTTCAAAATGATGAAGGTCTGAAACCCATCTGGAAGAAGGCTGGACTCTACGACTATTTCAAGGCTCAGTTACCCAAGCCAGATTTTCTACGGTGTTCCTACTTAATTAGCACTCTGACCCCTAGTAAAGAGAAAAAGGGATATAGTACCTTCGTTCTACCATCACTTACCAGAGGTAATGAATTAAAGCGTTTCAAATTGACGAACAACTTGGTGAGGGAAGCTCTTGGCATGAAAGCATGCATATCCCCACCGAAAAAGAGACGATGATCCCGGATAACATGAAAAACATGAACCTGACTAAGCACAAAGACATGGTAGCAATGACACCCACAATCGCCATCCACTTGCGAATGGTCATGCAACATTTCGCGTTCCCAACTCAAGAGCGGTTCACCATGCCACCCAAGAAGATATGGTTCAGTCTGTATTTGGCAGATGCCTTCAATTTGACAATCAACATGCCGCATTGGATTATCGACCAAATCCACTTGGCACATCAACGGTGGTATAAAAAGCAAAAGTCGGTACTGTATGGATGTTGTGCCCTCACCAGGATTGTGTATAGATGTTTGGCTTATGATGTGCCAGTTCAAAGGGCATTAATTTGGACGAGGGTATAGGAATTTCAACGTAGACTATCAACCGCAGGGCCGCCATCAAAGAAAATGAGAGGCGCAGTTCAGATGCCCTATGCACAAGCCCGCGGTGCGACACTGACACCAGAGACAACTCCACGACTTCCAAGGCGTGTACAACCCTTCACTATCAGATTACCAAGACAGAGCACTGATGGACCGAATCTGGTGTTTCCACCTGTACCAGCCGACTTAGAGTTTCCTCACGGCTTCACATTAGAAGACCTAACTGATGAGGAGGTAGCCAAAATAATCGAGGTTGTTAACGCAGAAGTGGAGGCAGAGCAAGCTAGTGGGCAACAAACTGCTACAGACCAACCCCATCCTAGACAACCAGACGTAGTTGAAGTGGATGAAGAAGAAGAAGAACAAGAGGAGGAACGAGGTGGACAAACAGAAGAAGAAGAGCGGGAATATGAACAAGAAGTTCTACAGGAACTTGAGGGTGCCCCGGCTTATACGAAGGAATTGAAAAAGTTGTATGATACCATCAACACAGTTCAAGAACAGCACAAACTATCCCTTGCAGCAGGAAAAGCCCTCATGAACCAAATCCTTGAAGAGGAAGGTGTGGATGAGCAATACCGAGCAAGCCTTGATATGATTTCTGATGTGTTGGGGGTACCTAAGACAGTGCATACAGCTCTTGCACACTCGAGAAGATCGGAGCGATGATACGGCAGACGCCCCCCTCGATCAGGAAAACAAATGAATATATTAGTATCAGAACCACAGGGCACCACATCCACTACCACGGGCACAGCTCATATCATTCAAGAAACTGAGGAAGCCCATACATCCAGTGCACCCCCATCACCCCCTTTACCACCCCTACCTCCAACTCCACCAACTTCACCTCCCACTACCAGTGTAACCACTACTGTCACCGCCTCAGAGTCCACTGCCCATACCGAAGCACAGACTGTCAGTCAATCCACACAACCCACACACCCTATCACCACCTCACTTGTATACACTACCACTGACACTGTAATTCTAACTGCAGCCACGGAAAACCCCGTTCCCCCGATCACACTTCCTGGCGGTTCATATTCACAGCTACACACACCACTGTACACCTTCACCACCATCACTCCACCCACAATTCCCATGTTCACAATCACCCCCATGACTGCATCCACTTTTGACCTCATGGACATATCACCCACCTCCGCACCTCTCTCTCCCCCCATACATCCACAATCTCCCATTCCCCCACCACCCACTTCACCCTTTTCAAGCACAGTATACACGCTCCCATTCCCTTTTCCCTTCCCTTCTGCATTCAACACCCTTCCCGCATCCACCCCTATTAATAATGTATTTAATAATATGTACCAGTGTATGCCTCAACTACAACAGCACTACCAGCATCTTGATAACCAGCATACGAGCCTCTTCCATGAAGCACTACAAGCACGATTCATTGATTTAGAGAGTGAAAAGTGACTACTACAACAACAGTATGTCCCTTTACAGGAACAACATGAGCAGTTAGTGGCCAATCCACCCCAGTCAGATGCGGAAGAAAAACAACAACTTGATGATCTGCTACACTCCCAAATAACAGAGAACCTCAAGCTTCGACGCAACCTAGCCCTATTATGCAAACACACGTCTACAGCACTCGAGGAAAATAAGCGACTACCGAGACAGAACGAAGAAAACTTGGAAGCAGCAATGGAAGGTTCACCACAGGAAATCAACCCAGAGAAATTCAAGGCTATCCCATCTGGAAATATGCAAATCATCTTGGAAACCCATGCTGACCTCCTGGAAGCCCACGCATCATTAGAAAGAGAAAGAGATGACTTATTAAAGCAACTGGCAACCCATCAGGAATCACCAAGCAAAGTCACAACTGAAGCCGACACATCTAAAGAAGTCGCAAAACTCAGAGCAGAATTAGAAGAACTACAAAATAGAGTTCTATAATACGAGCGTCAACCCTCTCCCCTGGTGGAACCAGAACCTGAAGACTTAGTGCCAATTCAAGTGGAGGAGATCTTTGAAGACCCATACATTCCCATGCCAACACCCGGAGATAAGCAAACAAAAGAAGGAATGGACACGATTGAGATCGAAGCGCCTGAATGGATGCAAAGGTTGGAAAAGGTTGCTACAACCCATGATGAGAGAGTTGTAGTTCAAATAGCATCTATGTCACGACTGGAAGAAGTCGTCATAAAATCGGATTACTTTAGGAACCTCTCCCATCATAGGTGGATTGGCACGTCTGATGATCTGTATGTTCTATTTTGTGTATTAATGGCAGATTACAATGCTGAAATCAAGCAATGCACAACAAAAGAACCAACCTCGGCGACACAGTTTGCACCGGATGATATCCCTGCAAGTGCCAAGCAAGGGAATATACATCAACCTACTTGGAGGATCCCTTGAAACCTACCCTGAGATGAATCGCACGTGGAATAACATGCCTCTATATATCAAGTATAATCCTTGCTACTGCCCTGTCTTTCGAAGAAGGTCTTGGCCGGAGTACACAAAAACAGTTTTGACGGTTAAAGGATGTGAAAAGTGGTTAAATTATGTGTACCTAGCACCTCCTAATGGCCAACCCACAGTCAACTACATGATTTCAACCATCCGACACAGGGCAGTCCGGTTCAAGAATGTCCCAGATGTTATGGCACACATGTGCCTAAAAATTTTTGAGCTCATGCTGATTACATTCAGGACATTTAAGAACATCAAAGAACCTCATCTTTTGGCTATTGGCTTTAATGAAGGGAATCAGGACCTTGTCTATGATATGAGCACCACGCCCTCCATTAATGTCGTCTATGCCTGGCATGCCCGTATAAAGTATCTACCTGCTTGCTTCAAACAGACGTTTGAAGAAATGTTTATCACGAGGTTCTGGGAATATCATTCAGAGATATTCATTCCCAGACCATCTCATTTATTACAGTTATTTGCCATGGAACAAGCTCTCCATTCAGAAAAGCTACGTATACCACATCCAGAGGTTCCCGGGCATATAGATTGGGATGCTCTACTCACTGACTTGGCCAAAGGGTTGAGAATTGCAGAACATCATTTAGCCTCAGACGTTGTGGAGTACTACATCCAACGACCCACTCAACAAGGGTCTGTCAGAGATGACAGATGCGAGAGAGAGGGGGGGTGTTAGCAGTAGTCAAGGAACTGAAGGACTAACAAGACAAGGAAGCTTACGAAGGGAGTCTGAGCGAAGAGAAGGTACAAGCAGACAGAGTAGTCAAAGAAGATCGGGCAAGTAGGCCATTATTTTTTCAAGAAGCTAAGCATATCAAAGAGGTGGACATATAAGGAGAAGGAGCAAGTAGGGAGCTCGAAGATGTGTATGTCAAATCGTTAGAGAAAATCCCTACAAAAATAGTGATTTTCATCACTAAAAGCCATTGTAAATACCATTTCATATTTTTGTAGCTCCATTTTGTGCAAGCCAAGGAGTCCTTGAGCTTGAGGAGCATTAGAAGTAGCTACCTACCAGTTTTCATAATTTTTAGACTCCATTTGAGCCTTCAAATGGGACCTAGAACCTAATTTTTAACTAGGCCGGACACTAGGTCTGGACACAGCCAAAACCTAGTCAAAAACTATAAATAGAGCTAGAGAGCTCATTTTTTGGGGGTTAGCTTGTAATTGATTTGAACTTGTATGAGGTTTTTGAAAGTAATCTAAAGAACTCCATTGCTTCTCACTCTTTGTCTTGCCTTGTGTGCGTGTGTGTGTATGTGTGTGCATGTTAGCGTGCTTCGCACTCACGCACTTGTGCCTTCACTTGCTCGAGGTCATCTTGCCATCCTCACGTCTTCTCGGATTGACATTAAAGGAGGTGCTACTCATCACTGAGCTACATGTGGCCATTCCATAATAGCCCTTACTTTTTCAAGATATATCTGGATTCCATCCTGGGAGACGATACGCCCAAGGTATCTAACCTCTATCTTGAAAAATTCACACTTTGACTCCTTAGGCTGTAAAACACTATTCATGAGCTTCATGAAAGTGCCAGGAGCATTGGTGAGACCAAAAGGCATCACCAAAAACTCATAATGCCCATATCTAGTCCTAAATGCAGTCTTAGGGACATCCTCTGCCCTAATCCTAATCTGATGATATCCTGATCTAAGGTCAAGCTTGGTAAAATACCTAGCTTGATGCAACTGATCAAATAGATCTTCTAATATAGGCATTGGAAACCTATTTTTAATAGTTACCTTATTAAGTGCTCTATAGTCTATACATAATCTCATAGAGCCATCTTTCTTTTTAACTAGGAGCATTGGCGATGCCCAATGTGAGTTACTAGGTTTAATGAAGCCCTTATCTAAATAATCCTCCAATTGCCTCTCAATCTCCTCATGCTGAGAAACACTAAGCCTATAAGATGGACTGCAAATAGGGTTAGTGTTAGTAACAACCTCAATGGCATGGTCAATGTCCCCTCTCTCAGGTGGTAGCCCTCTAGGTAAGTCAGTGGTAGTCCTTTAGATCCTTAAAAACTTTTAACCACACACTCTTGAAAAAAAGAATAGTAGAAAGTCCTGTCCATATTTACATTTCTGGCATGAAAATATACATCAGATGAGTTGTCTGTACAATGCTCCATATCATGACTATACAATAAAAACATGTCCTATACATGCTGAGAATAACAAAGACTATACAACTCTAATGATGAAATGAGAGGTGCACTAGGTACATCTCTCTCTCCCTGAATACAAACTTTACTTCCATTCTTTTCAAATTCAAGTGTATCATTTTGATAGTTGCGCTTAAGTGTGTCTCCCGATCCCCATAGCCACTCTCTTCCTAAGACTAGTTCTGTCCTCTCCATATTCATAATTTGGAAGTCCATATAAATTGTATAGTCATGGATCTTGACTTCCAAATTGGATACCATAGTATTCCATATCCTCTTATCTTGCCCTTGCATCATAGATACAATGTATTTATGTGCACTAAGTTGTTGGAGAATCTTTAATTTATTGACCAAATCATAGTTAATAAAATTATGAGTGGCAGAGTCATCTATCATGACTCGCACTTGGTCTCGTACACACTACCATGCAGTTTAACTAGGTCATGTGATCCAAACTGCTGTGACCACAATGACTGAGTCAAACAACAGGTGTGCTTCATATCCTCGTGCATCACCTCCACTCCCTTGCAGCTAGAGCTTCCATGAATAGGAAGGGTCTGCACTAGGTGGACCGTCTTTTTGCCCTTTTCAAGGGCTGTACTAGACTCTGGTCCCTTCTTCTTTTCTTCCCCCTTCTTGAGTGGACAATTCCACTGTGAATGGCTAGGAGACAAACATCTAAAGCACATGTTCTCTCTTTTAGTCCTCTGAAACTGATCTGTGGATAACCTAGGCCCTTGTGATCTTTGTTTTTTGATAAAAACTTTGTTTTTTCCAAAAGGCAACTTCTTCTTGAATTTATTCATACTAAGAGGCTTGAGGGGCTGATCCGTCCTCATGGGAGTATGTTGAGGACGGTTATGGTCCTCATAGATCTGTGCATACTTGATCGCCTCCTCAAAGGTCTTAGGCGCATTCCTTCTTACTTCCCTCTTTATGACTTTATCTAAGCCCCTAACAAATCCTCTTGTCTTCTGGAAATCATTTAAACCCTTAAGTTTCAAAATGATCTCTCTATAGTGGGATAGGTAGACCGTAAGAGGCCTACCTCTCTATATAATCCTATCCCACTCATCCCAATTCCTCTCCTCCTCATTCTTAGGAAGAAACTCTTTTAGAAAAAGAGTCTCAAACTGAGTCCAATCAGTAGGGATAGAGTTCGCCTCCTTAAGACTCATCCACCACTTGTAAGCACGTGGACCGAGGGAGAGACTCGCCTCTAATACACGGTACTCTGGTGGGGTGCCCTTCAATTGATGCAAATCATGTCACTTTTGTAAGAAAGTGTAGATTGCATCATTGTTCCTATCTCGGTCATCCCCCGTAAAGGTAGGTGGGTTCAAGTCTTTTAGAATGGGAGCTTCCCTAGGTCTCCTTTGTGCTTACTAGGAAGAGAAGTATCTTTCCTAGTAATCTCTAGAGGAATAGGAGGGGTTTCTCTTTCCTTCCTAGCTAGGAAAGGGGTGACGCTAGTCTCAAGTGAGATCATTTGAGACTTAAGTTGTTATATGAGAGATGTGATGCTACCAAGATCTCTCTCTAATTTAAGGGTTTGCTCTTTCAAGTCTATGAATTGATCATGAGTGACAAACTCATTTAAAAGTTCCTCATATGTATACTCTTCCTGCTGAGGCTCTTTTTCTTCTAAATTTTCTTCTACTTCTTGTCCTGATTCTACTTCTTGCATTCTAGAATCAGGATCCTCTAGTTGCTCTTTAGATGGAGAAGTGTGTTCAACTACTTGTTTACCTTTAGATTCCATGTTTTACTTTCCTTCCCCCGTTTGCTAACTAGAGTATATGAGAATGAATGGAAGTAGAGCTTAAATATGCAAGAAGAAGAGAAATATATCAGAAGAACACTTCCCTGTTACAAAATGAAGGTGCGAAAGCGAAATCCAAGTGATCCTTGAAGCTTTAGATCGCTGATTTTGAATCCTCGGCCCAAACAAAAATTGAAAATGTCCGGATGGTTTGGGGAGGTTCTAAACACCAAAAACCATAGAAAACAATGCCGAAATCATGTAGCAATAGCCCCAGCCGGGTAAACTGAGTAAAACTGAGCAACTTCTAAGATTTGATAGTCCTGACCAGTCCAGAATATGTAGCTCAGCACCTGTACTTCAAAGATTTGAAGCTATCCCAAGTGAAAAAAGTGAATTTGGACACTGGATGATTAAAAACTAGGCTCGGGAGTGGCTACCTAGTTCCTGCTGAAGTGCTGCAGAGAGATTTTGGTTAACCAAATCTCGTCCAAATCCAAGATCGATGGTCTTTGAGCAAAGCTTAGTAGTGTAGCTTCATAACATGACCAAGATCTTTGAAATCGGATATAGTATGAGCAAGCTTTGGTGCAGAGAAGCCGGGTATATCACAAATAGGAAGTGGAAAAACTAATGTTCATGGAAGGGTGACTTTGAGAAGCTCCAAACTGAGAAACTGAAGCTTTTTGAACCAACCCAAAATCCATATCTCATCTCCACAGCCCATATTACATATATCCATCATTATTTTGGCAAGATCTTAATCTATGACATAGCCTTGGTCCTCCAAACTTTGGAAAAAAAAACCAAATTGAACTTCTCTTTGTTGCTTCTTCACTTAGTCTTCTCCACCAATTTCAAAGTCGAACGTGGATGCGCAGAGATATCCCACATATGGGCTTGGAGCTGAAAACTTGCACTATATAAAGAGCACAAGAAGGCTCATTTGATCATCTAAGAGGGAGGAAGGAGGGAGAGAGCACTCTCGTGGTAGCTCTTCTCTGCGTGCTCCACGTGACTCTGTCGGCTCGATCTCTGAGTTCTTCATCCGTGTGGACCATCCGCCGCCATCTACTTGGCTCTGATGCCAGTGTTGAGTCGATCTCCTCCATTTTGGAGTCTGTGCTACTCAGAGTTTGAATTACTCACGGAAACCGATAGATCACAATCTGCACAACCGTGTGATGGTTCATAGATTTTTCTCTCTACCCATAAAGGGCAAGCTCTACATATCTCATATGAGTGCCACTTGGCACTCATGTGAGTATCATACTTATCAAGCATAAGAGGAGATTCTCACCTCCCAATTATGATACTCCATATAACAGTTATATACACAGCATAATATTGAAAAAAATAGCAAAACGGAACTATAGAGATTATCGCATTGGATTAAGTTGTAGACTTAAATCGATTTAGCTATAGAAAATGTTTGATCGAAGCAATTAGAATGTGAACGGATGGTGATTCACTTGAAGAAATCTCTATGATGTAGATAAAAGGGCCCCTTTCTGACAGAAATGATCAAATCCATAGCGTATAAATCACAACGCCGACTTGACACCTTCAACAATAAAAGACACAGAAAATCGTCAACAGAAGCAAGAAGCCGACTTATCAGATGGTTGGAAAGATCAATTACAGAATCTCTGACGAAGGTCGTTTGAAGCTTTTCATAGCAGATTAGAATCTCAGGACTTATACAGTAATCATAATTACAGAATCTCTGACGAAGTTGGTTTCAAGCTTTTCATAGCAGATTAGAATCTCAGGACTTATACAATCAAGCGCATACAAAAAATGTATCACAGCGATCGGCGATGTGAATTTGATAATCTCAGATATTCATGTACGTCAGAATCGATGAACTTACCAATTTCATTGATATCACAGTTGTCATTTTTTTTTTCAGGTAACTTTCACGCATGGAAAGGAGCTTGAGTAACCATTAGTTATAGTTCAGAGCATGCGCTGTGTTAGCACCTTCTAAATTTGATGAAATAGCTCGTCAGAGAGAGCGAGTCCTTTTTCCGAATTGCCACCTCCACTCACAAATGAAGCGACCCTCCTTCTTCTTCCTCCATCTACCTTTCTGATTATTATTTCTTCTACTCTGTGATAAGCGAGCTCATTCGAAAAGCCCCCCCCCCCATCCTCAAAAGTTGATGATCAAGAAGCCTCTCTCCTTTTTGAGCCGCAGCGCTCCTCCCATTCTCCCCTTTTCCAGCAGCTCCTTCCACACGTGAATTGGCCTTTCCTTTCATAGAGTCATACAGCCGCCTTCTGCTCATCAGTTTCACTCCTTGTCTCCCAACAAAAAGTGCACACGTACTAGCCTCCTTTTTTTGCATGCACCTCAGTTGTTTTAGGTGATCGAAAGAAAAGTTGATCGTTATTTTTGCCTTTTGGAGAATCTCTAACGATTAAAATATTCAATATGGGATAGTGAAGGGTTTAAAGGGAACAATAAGGTTATATGTCACGTGATCACAATGGCAGTATTTGAACCCGTGACTTCACCATTAGAACTTTGATGCCTAAGAAAGAAGAGAATATCTCTGAGATTTTCACCCCTACGAAACATATACATCATCCCAATGAACCAAACTTCACAAGTTTGTTATTGCTAAATAATTATTGCCTTTTTTTATATGGTGCTTCAGAACTCCTTCATCATCACTGCGAATGATCTCCTTTCATGTTTATGTTTGCTTCTGCACTTCACTCCGATAGCCACATCAGCAATGGATGATCAAGAAAGTGTGTCGATTGGCAGCATGTAAAGGCAAAAGTAGAGATGAGAATCTCCATGACACTGGGACCAATAGGTATGGAAAACGGGACTAGAGATGATACAGGAGATCCGACAATCCGAGATCTTAGGTATGAGATAAGATATTTGGATTACAAGAACTCCCTTCTAGGGGATGATTTAGATACAAGAAAGAGCTCGACAAGATCTCGTACTATGAGATTACAAGAGGACAAGAGAGATGTCCAAGAACTAGGCTAGACCAGACTCGAACAAGGAACAAGACAAGAATTGGAACTCGAACTGGAGAGTACTTACTTGGAGGCCATGACTCCTTGAGCTCCCAAGACTGTTATTGGCAAGCCTATTTATGAATGTGGCCAACCCCTCCTTATATAGGTTTTCAAGGGCAGTTCATGAAAGGCGGTTACGAATTGATGATATCATCAATGATATCATCAATTTGAAACATGAGCTCTACATATCCGAATGAGGCAAGTAGATAGTCAATCTTAGGGTTTTGTCAAGCTCCGAAGGCAATGGAAGCATTTATTTTCCCAAATTCTGAGCCAATCTGAGATCTAGGGTGGTTTCCTTGTCCATGACATCACCTCCCTCTCAAGTGACGAGTTCCACAAGGAGCAGTCATGATCTCTAGTCTCCGCTTCATTGGATTTTTCTTATGAAATTCTTGAACCTTGATTGGTGCTCTATGAAGGTCCTCTACAGGTTCCCAAGTGCGATCACTAATGTCATACCCTTTCCAATGAATAAGATACTCCAATCTTCCTCAGGATATTCTTGAATCTAGGACATGCTTGAACTTGAATTCTTCATGATCATCAATCTCGATAGGTGGTGAAGGACTAAGTCTCTCCCCCCTCAATGGTAAAATTTGATATGGTTCCAACAAGGACACATGGAAAACTGGATGTATTCTCATGGTACTTGGTAGCTGGAGCTTGAAGGTGACTGGATTAATTTTGGCCAAGATGATGAACAGACCAAATCTTTGATGATCTAGCTTTGCACAAGGCCTTGAAGTTTGCAAATTATTTCTTAGTAACCATACTTTATCCCCAATTTGATACGATGGATTTTGAACACGATGTTGATCTGCATAGTACTTATATTGTTCTTGAGCTTTATGGACCTCTTCCTTGAGTTCTGTGTGAATGTCCATCAAGTATTGGGCCTTGTCTCTAGTAGTTGGGTTCTTGACATGATTTGAGAGTTGTATATCCATTCTGGGATGTTGTCCATAATTTACAAAGAAGGGAGTTTGCTTAGTAGATACATGAACACTATTGTTATAAGCAAATTCTACAAAGGGTAACAACTCAAACCAATCATTTTGGTGATAGTTAATGGTGCAACGGAGATATTGCTCTAGGACTTGATTCACCTGTTCTGTTTGTCCATGAGTATGTGGATGATTTGCTATAGATACTTTAAGTTGAACACCAAGGAGCTTGCAAAGACTGTTCCAGAAGCTGGATATGAACTGTGGACCTCGATCACTGACAATATCATCAGGCAATCCATGAAGCCTAAAGATGTATCTGAGAAAAAGTCTAGCGGTGGCTTCATCTGTGATTGCCTTAGTAGTTGGAATGAAGTGTGCCATCTTTGTAAATATATCCACAATAACAAGAATGGCATCATACGTATCTGTCTTAGGTAGATCTATGATGAAATCCATAGAAAATGAAGCCCATGGCCTTTCTGGAATAGGTAAAGGTTGCAAGAGGCCATGATGTTTATGTCGGGGTATCTTAGATCTATTGCAAGTGTCACAGGTTCGGATATATTCTTTGACTTCCTTCCACATTTGAGGCCACCAAAAATCCCTTGATATGAGTTCTATTGTTTTATTCACTCAAAAATGTCCCGTTGTAAGGTTGTCATGACGTTGTTGAAGTACTTGGATTCTGGGCTTTCCTAGAGGGACATACAATAGGTTCTTATAGATTAGTAATCCATCCTTTTCTTGAAATTCGTTTACCTCTTGGAATTTTTCTTCTTGAGCTTTCTACTTAACATTACAAAATAGTTCATCTTGTGGTAGGATCAAACGATTCAAGGTTGAATCTTCATGATGGCTTGAAGAGATAGTTGCTAACTAGAGACGCACATGCTTGAGTAATACACTCTCTTGATCAAAGGCTTCTTCACCCTTCTTTGGTGCAAGGCAAGATCTTCTGGACAAGACATCTTACCGACATTGTTGACGTCCTGGACGGTATGTGATGACAAATTCAAATCTGGATAGAAAGTTACTCCATCAAGATTGTCTTCTATTGAGAATGCAAGTGGTCATAAAATACTCTAGGTTCTTGTGATCTATATACACAGTAACTTTATGAGCTACTTCTTCTAGATGGTGATGCTAGGTATCAAACGCATCCACTATGGTAAGAAGTTCTTTATCATGAATTTCATAATTGATTTCTGGAGGGGAAAATATTCTTGAATGATATACAACTAGATGTAGGGGTTCATCATCTCCATATTGGGAAAGAATGGCCCATAGGGCAAAGTCTGCTTATTGGAATCAGGATGAACTAGAATTGGAGCAATAGTGAATGTTAATTTCAAGGTCTCAAAGGCTTTTTCTGCTTCTTCGGTCCATGAGAATTTGGAGTTCCCTGTAAGCTTGGTAAGAGGTGTCACTATCTTGGAGTAATCTCTGACAAATATCTTGTAGAAATTAGCTAACCCCAGAAAACATTGTACATCTCAAACACATGAAGGTGGTTGCCAATCAAGGATTGTCTTAGTCTTCTTAGGGTCCATAAAAATTCCTTTATCCGATACAATGTACCCTAAAAATTCCACTTCTGTCTTATGGAAAGAGCACTTCTCCAATTTTGCATATAATCCTTTCTCTCTTAGTTTCTCTAGGACTATCTTTACATGACGTTCATGATCCTGTAGATTTTGGGAGAATATCAAGATATCATCAAGGTATATTACAATAAAATCATCTAAATATTCTCAAAAGATATCATTCATCATCTGTTGGAAGATAGCTGGAGCACTTGTGAGACCGAATGGCATAACTACATATTCGAAATGGCCATACCTTGTTCAAAATGTTGTCTTCCATTCGTCTCCTTCTCTGATCTTGACAAGGTTGTAAGCTCCTCGAAGGTCAATCTTCATGAAGAAATTTGCTTTTCGAAGGCGTTTCAAGAGCTCTGATATGAGTGGTAGAGGGTATCTGTTCTTTATAGTGACTTTATTCAATCCACGATAGTCTACACACATCCGAAGAGTTTCATCCTTCTTCTTTACAAATAAAATAGGAGCTCCTACTGGAGACTTCGAGTGCTTGATAAACCCCTTTGCTAGATTCTCATCAATGTTATTTCGTAGTTCTGTAAGTTCCTCTGGGGATAGTCTGTAGATTGATCCAAAGGGCGGTTGTGCTCCCTGTTGAAGTTCTATGGTACAATCATAAGATCTATGATCTAGAAGGATATCTACATTCTTCTTTTCAAAAACATCTTCAAAGCCTTTGTAGTAATTGGGTAGCTGCACTGGATCATCTTTCTTGGATTCTTGAGGTGGTATGGCATAGATCATATATGTAGGTTCCTTCCTTACTATATGTATGAAGGCTTTGGCTCCTACATATGTTGGATTCTTCTAGATATCTCGACGGGTGATTTTATTCTTTTCCTAGTTAATGTCTGGATTATGCTTCTTTAACTAGGGCATTCCAATGATAACTAGATGTACTAGGCTCGATATTACATTGAAACATATGTGGGATTCATGGTCACCAAGGTGTACTCTTAATGGTGTGTTTTCCATGGTTATATTCCCAGACGCTAGAGGTCATCCATCTACTACTACAGCTACTATTGGTTTGTTCTTCCAAAGTACAAGAATTCCATGTTTCTCAACCAATCCTTCATTGATGAAACATGACGAGGCTCCTGAATCTACTAGGGTTGTAAGGGAAAGGGTCTTCTTGGGCATGATTAACTTGACAGGTGCAAGACATGTTTCTATGGGTGTGCCAATATCAGTCTTGGGAGCTCAAGGAATCGTGATCGCCAAGTAAGTACTCTCCAATTCCAGTTCTAGTTCTTGTCTTGTTCAGTGTTCCAATCTTGTCTAGTCTAGTTCTTGCACATCCTCCCTTGTCCTCTTGTAATCTCGTAGTACGAGATCTTGTCGAGTTCTTTCTTGTATCTAGTTTGTCCCCCAGAAGGGAGTCCTTGTGATCCAGATATCTTGTCTCATACCTAAGATCCCAGGTTGTGGGATATCTTGTATCATCTCTAGTCCAGTTTTCCATACCTATTGCTCCCGGGTTGTGGGACGTCTTGTATTGGCTACATCTTCTTGTATTATTTTCCCTATGTGGGTGTTCTTGTAATCATAAGTGTATTTTTGAAATCTTGTCTAGTGAAGTAAGAGAGCACAATCTAGTGCTTCCCTGACATTTTGGCACGACTGATTATGAATGGGGCCAACCCCTCCTTATATAGGTTTTCAAGGGCGGTTCATGAAAGGCGATTACGAATTGATGATGTCATTGATAATATCCTTGTTTCGAAACATGAGCTCTGGATATCTGAATGAGGCAAGTAGACAGTCGATCTTAGGGTTTAGCATGCTCCGGGCTCAATGGAAGCATTGGTTTCCCCAAATTCTGAGCCAAACATAAGATATAGAAATCACATGGAATCTGAGGTCTAGGGTGGTTTCCTTGTCCATGACACTCATGAATGTAATGAGAGCGAAAACCCAAAATTTTTATTTGAAATTGAATTCAAATTGACTCCTAAAAGGGAGAAATTTAGGTGGAATCTATTCAATAATCAAGGAAAAAAAAGCATACTTATACATTGGGAGCTTAGTCATGGGTAAACCATCACTCCTTTCAATCATTCTGAATGTAGATTGTGTTCCAATTGAAGCTCTTAGAGTCCTACAACACTTGCATGTACCATATTGTACTTAGAAATACATTTACATCAAGTTTCATCATCATCTTTACCCATTGTTCATTGCTTTTGTGTACATCACAAAGTATGGTAGCTTTCTTGAGCTACTTAAGTGAGGTTATGGTCTTATTGACTTTTTTATTGATTGGGGCATGAAGATAACACACTAAAAAGCGTGCCTACAAAATATTTAGTCATTGCAGCTGTGTGTGTTGGAATATGACCATACCTCTATGATTATGTGTTTGCATCATCTACTTTTTGAAAAGTATGGACCACCCATTGGCTTCTTACATATCTAGCTCAAAATTTAGTCACTCTAAATTCATTAGATACCTTGTATTATCTCACCAAAAATCCTATTTTAAGATGTTTAAAATGATTTGGGTTAATTCCTAGTAGGTTGTGAGCTTTTCGTATTTTTTTGAAAGCCTTCTTCCATAAACAGAAGGTTTTACCTACATGTGCATAATCAAGAAGTTTGTTTTGACAAAAACTTTTGAGTTCAATTATCCAACGTACTATGATTAGATTATTACATATATTTTAATATTACGAAGTTTATTAGAGATTCCAAGTGAGAAATAGGCTTGTCTAGAGCAGGCTTTTGTCAAGACCCTCTCATCTCTACAAACTAACATCACTCCTCACATTATGTATTGTAAGGTGGATTCCTATTTGTTTTTTGATGAAATTATGCTTCATTAATTTGATATTATGGTGCAATATAATAGCTTTGAGGCCTCAAATCAAGATCAAGTTATTGGATAGCTTGTCGTTTTATAGTAATATCTTGTAGTGGAGTGGTTAGTCATCTTATGTTCAATATCATACCACTTAGAAGCATTATGCAGCTATGGTAGTTGACTAGGCCTAAACCTTGGGTTTTTTCTGTGTCAAAAGTTCATAGAACATTGACTCTGCAATGTTGGCTACATCTTTTTTTATTAGACTTCTCGTTGCTTCTATTAGGCCCAAAGGGGAGATTTAAATTTCTAGCCAACTTCTTTGTGAGATCATCTAGACATGAGTATGATTGAACACTAACAAATATGATCGAACACTAACAAAGGTTATTTTCTTTTGAGATTCCTTGGCTAATTCCAAGTTTTCTTCCAAATTAATACACTCTTTGATGCACTTTTCTAGAGTAGAGGCTCTTTTGGTAAATACTAACTTTATCATTTGGTAATTAATTAAGATGTTTATGCATAAAGACACCATCTTTTCTTCTAAGGGTAACTCTTGAGTGGGACATCTTGAGATATATTTTTTGAACTATCTAGTGAACAATCTCACAGATTACAAACCTAATTGTTTAATTAAGATGTTTATGCATAAAGACACCATCTTTTCTTCTAAGGGTAACTCTTGAGTGGGACATCTTGAGATATATTTTTTGAACTATCTAGTGAACAATCTCACAAATTACAAACCTAATTGTTTGAAACTATGGATTAGTGACGAGGTGTCATATTTGATTCCTTGCTTAGAAAAGTCTCCAATAAATTCATATATCAATTGTTCTTGCAAATCTCTCTCCCTAAGGGTTGGGACCAACTCAGAGTAGATCCTTCAAGTTTAGGCCCAAAGGCCTCATATTGGATGTTGAAGTCATCTACTTCTTCTACACAAAGAATTTGCTTACATTCCATGAAGTGATCATGAGAATCTCCATGTCCATCGCACACACACACACACACACACACACACACACACACATATATATATATATATATATATATATATATATATATATATATATATATATATATATATATATATATATATATATATATATATATATATATATACATACATATATATATGTATGTATATATGTATGTATGTATATGTATGTATGTATATATATATATATATATATATATATATATATATATATATATATATATATATATATATATATATATATATATATATATATCATGTAGTTGGCTACTTGCATAGACCTTGACCCCCTGTCCAAATGAGGCCTTGTGATTGGGATTTGTTGCTTTGTAAGGTCATGTCTATGCATGCTAGTTCTTCATGCACCTTGAATGGGCATACGTGGAATTTTATTCCTATTTTGATTGAATCTCGGATCCTTCATATCTTGAGGAACTCTTGCTTTGTGACATGTGAACCTAGGAGTAATTGCCTCTAGTCTAGGCAAACCATTCATAAACATAGATTGGTATTGTTATAGATATGTTTCATGAAGATCTTATAATAGGACCTTGAACTCTTATTCATTTTTTCCATAAATTCTTTCATGATTGGAACTTTGGATGACCTAAGTGTGCAAGCCGTTAAGAAGGATGCACCTGACCCTCTAAGACAAAGGGTCCAAATGCCTTCTTGGTATCCATGGAGTAATAAACTTTTGTGATTTGTTAATCCAATAAAAGCTTAGTTAGAAAAAGCTTCTTGGCATGTAAATCTTTTCTTGGTCATCAGTCCCTAGTGTCTTTAGATAGACCCTCATGAAGCTAGTCGGACCAGTGCTTGAGATAGCTCAAAATTAATCAATTATTTCCTTTCCAAATTCATCCAATTTCTTAGGATTCTCATAGAAGATATATAATGAACCTCTCTTATCCACATACACATTCCCTTCTTGCATAGTAGGATGGGGGCTTAACTTTACTCAAGCATTCATACTCTTGATCTTGACCAAGGTGTGATCCAAAGGATCCTTGAACAAAGGATCTTCATGCCTATTATCTTTCTCATAGGTTAGAGTGGGGTTATATTCACCCTCAACCTCGGATAAGAAAGCCATCTTCTTTTAAAGCTCATCCATATTAATCGAATAAGATGTCTTCTAGCTTGCTTTTTTATTTGCTCAAAGTATCAAATAGAGATCTTGGGATTAGATTAGAAAACCTCACACTTTCTCTCATTGAGACTTTACTATTGATGTTCCTATCTCTTGTCAACTAGAGTGTCTTTGTGCACTAGCAATACACTTCTTTCCTAATGTCATTCTTGATTGTAAAATAATATATGTGACTCCTTTTGTGTGCATACCCATCTAAGTCACAAAAATTTGAATCGGAAACACATTATGATCACAATCACAATCATACATAAACAATCCTTTTGTTTTGATGCTTTGAGAAAGAAATAGGATTCACAAAGGATAGTTGAAATATGTTACCAAAAAACTCTTCTAAAAGCTTTCAAGAGGGCGGGATTCCACTTGAAGCAAGTTCCCATAAAATTGACACAGTTAAAATCCTTTGTATTCTATACACATTGGATCAAGCAATATTCTTTGCACAAACACAAACATTCACCGAGATGTACTCAATTCAAAAAGAAATTCCTCTCAATTACTCAATGAGAGCGATTTCAACTTTCTATCCTCTATCCTCTTGATGCTCAATTGACTTCACAATGGTATTAAGGATTTCAACTAGGTAATGTCCTTATGATTTTTTCAAGCTCTCACTCTTACCACTTATTAAGTGTGTTTACAAGTGGGTTTTTCTTTGTAGTTAGAAGTTCTAAAGCTCTAAGACCCTCAACAAATGAGACTTAAGGTGTCTTTGATGCTTACCCCAAATTGCTTTTTTGAAAAACTCTAAGTTTTAGTCTCATTCCTTCTTTGTGCTCATGCCCGAAACCGTAGGTGCCAATTGCTTTAGCCTAGGTGGATTTAATCACTTTTCTTGCCTATTTTTATAAGTGAAAGATCAATTCTGGATCGCACCACATTCATGAACCCTTTGGAAGATTCTAAATGATCACTTAGAGTCCAATGCTCTAGAATTCCCACAAAGGCAACTCTAGGATTTTACTTGGTAGAGCCATCTATTTTGAGCCTCGAATATTCTTTATGGATAATTTGATCGGAGTCTTGCTCTATTCCTTGTCTAAGATTTTTCTAGGTGTTCTCAAAGTGGTTTGAATGCACCAAAGCTTAATCAATTACCAAGACAATTGCTCTAGCCAGAGTAATCGTTATTGTGCTTTAAAGTAGATTACATTTTAATTTACACTTTGATGAATACAAAGGATTTTATCTAAGTCACAAAGTGACAGTGGGATTTGTTATGGCTAAGAAAGCTCACAATTCTCCACATAATAGTCTTGTGTGAAGCAAATTATGGAAATAGATGGAAATTGGCTTGATTTGGATGGAGTTTTAATTTTAGCCTTTTTTTTTTGTCTATGCAATTATTTCCCAACCAAAATTAGTCACTAGTTGTTCCATAAATCCTATTTGCACACTAGAAATTGATTTGGCTAGGGTTTTGCTATGGCAATCATTGAAAAACACAAATGAACGTTTTTGAGAATTTTCAAAGTAAGAATGAAAATGTTTATTGCTCTATTAGCAAAGATGTGATTTCAATTGTCCTTAAAGCTCAAAAATCCGCTATAGTCACTTAAACTATTACTCTAGCTAGAGCAATTATTTAGGTGTTATTAGGTGTTTACAGTCACTTTTCTTGGGTTTTCCTCTTGTGTAACTTGTATCAATGTCCTAAAATGATCACTAAAACCTCAATCACCATATGTATCCTAATGCATCCCTACAATGGCTTAAGCCAAAAGTGGTGCAAGGGTAGTTAGATATGGATTTTTAGTGAGCCCTTGATTCCCTTTGTCTTCATGATTGCTCTACACAAAACAATCATTTTTGTGCAAAGGATGCTTTCCCTAAATTTTTGAGTCAGATTGGTCTTGCAATGTAATCTAGGCTTCCTTGGAATTTGTAAGTGTGTTAGATGGTGATCAAAAAATTACACCTCCTATCCCCAATGACTCAACTACAGCTAACCCTAGGGAAATCAAAAACTTGCTTTTGGGTGTCTTAAGCACATAAGATGGTCTCTTTGCTACTCACAATGGTATCCCAACTTTTGACGATGAACTCAACCACAAGATATGATAAATTTCCCCAAATTTCCAAAAAATGATGGTTCTATTTAGGGCAACCCTTTTTGTACAAAATTTAGTTTTTGTTAGTCTTTCAAGTCATTAATTATGTGAGATATAGAATGGATTATTCATTGATGATAATTGCTGAATTTAATGGCCTCTTACTCCTCAATGGTCAACTTAATGGATTTGACCTAACTATTTATCTAGGGTAGCCAAAGTTTTGATCTTAGTGAATTCAAGCACTCAATGTGTGGCAAAGCTACTTAAGAAGGTGTACCTATACATCTAATGATGGTTCAATCAAGCTTATGTACTCAAATACCCCCGAGATGTCAAAGCATGATTGCTCTAAGTAGGGCAGTCATTCTAGTGTACATAGTCTCTATCTTTGAGTTTTTCAATGATATTGGTTATGCTAAATAATCTGGCTCACTTTATTGCGAGAAATAAAATTTCTCTTGGCCCAAAACTTGAGCCAAACTCTACTAGGATGGCCTAAACCCCTTATATACCTAGGGTAATGAAATTCATGACTTCAACCCATTTGGCCTCTCCTGATGATTTGGTGCATATCCTAGTCTCTTCCTCAAGGTTTGGAAATCAAATGGCTCACACAAGCACTCCAAAAATTGTAACGATTTCTCCCCATGATTACTCAACTTTGAGAAATCATCAGTTTTCAATATGTATCTTTTCCTGAATGTGAAGTAGTTTCTCTGACTCTCAAGATGTAAGGTACATTTCTTCTTGCAATACACTATCTAGAGACCTAAATACCCTACTTTATAGTCCCATGATGGCTCAAGGCCTAGGCTAATCATCTTATGGATGTTGATGTTGTAGCATCACAACTCATACTTGTCAATCCAAGAAGCATCTCATGAGACCCAAATGTTTGCGTAGAAGCACTCAACAGACGTAATGGTGCTTCATCAATGCATGATTAACAATGTAATTAACAAGAAGACACGACATAAGCATCGCTAATGATGCACATAATTGTAATCACAAGCATAATCACGAGGTAATCACACATTAACATGTCACAAGCGTTAGACAAGAAGAGAGCAAGTACACATGCACATCATGATGACAAGAGAGCTAGAGTCTAACTACAAACTAGCATTATCTTATTGCTTCTCCAAAAAGCCTCCCAAAAGAGGAGGTGGAGACCTCTTTATATACAAAATGGCAAAAGAGCATCCTATGTGGGATTTCTAAACTGAAAGGAGAATGAATCCCACTTATTCTCTAATGTGGCACTCACACACACCTATACAAGAGTGCTTATTCAATTGAATGAGAGGTAGAAAAAGGTACAAAAGATTATGAAAAAGACTAGACCCAAGAATTATATGTTGTCTCTTCAACACTTCCCCCTCCTTGACTTTGTCGTCCTCGACAAAGCTTTTGCAAGTATGGAGCTTTTTGTGGAAGAGCGTGTAGAAGCTCCTTTTGATTTGATGATCCTTGTGTTGTTGGAGTGCTTTTCTTTGTCGCTTTTCTTCATCTTGGTTTTTGCATGTTTGTTTGGAGTCGATTGCCTTTTGACTTGGGTCTTTTGCCTCATGTAGATGGGAAGAATATGCTAGAATGTTTTTTTTTTTGGGTGCATGGATGGAAGATGTATGAAACGACAAAATATAGATGATAGATAGAAATAGATGAAATTAATTCATCTCTTTTTCGTCCATACGCATGAGTGGGGACTAAGGGTGCATGGTGGAAAACAAAAAAGTGTCTATGCACGGTCTTGTAATCTGACCCTATCTTATGCATACTCAAAAAAATGCATACAAAAAACAATGGTGAAAAAATGGATGGGTCTTGAGCAAAGTGCTCAAGGGTGAGGCGATGATGAGGCTTTCTCCACATATCCATCTCCAAGAACCTTTTCTTTTCCATCAACAATGCATACTTGATGTGCATCTTGAACATATGTTGTGCATTGGGCAAGGTTGGGTTTGACACCCATGGATGCCGCACGAAGAGGTTTTAGGCCATCAATATGTTGTTGCTTTGCTGGACTTCTCCTTGAAGTTTCTCCTTGGATCTTTTTTGGGTTTTGGCTTGATTGCTTCTGTTGGAAGTGGTCTTTCTTGAAGATAAGGTGTAGTGGGCCTAAACCAAAGATTCTGAAGTCTAGTATGAGAGGGTTGATTTTGTACAAGGGATTTCTTTGGTACCCATATCATGGTGCAATTTGGTTGGGCTTTAAGTAATTGCTTGGCCACCCAAATTTGCTTGACATTACAAGGGAAATGTGATTTCATCTTCTTGACATAAGGGTCTTTTGGGCCTTCTATGTGAGTCTTTGGGGATAACTCATCTTTACAAGAGAAATTCAACAACGGTTGATCTTCTATACATAAAACATGTTCATGCACTAGATCATTGGGTTGTGTGATTTCAGACTAATCTAGAGATTCATCCATACATTTATCCTTATTAAACGTAGAATCTCTAGATATACAAATGGGTGATGGATTGTCATGATTGACTATAGATTCGACATCATTTTCCATAGTGTTGATATAAGGTATTTGCTTATCCTCTTCTTGATGAGCCAAGTGTAGCACATCCTTGCTCTGCCACATTTTCCAGTGACTTACTCAAAGAAGGATTAGCGAAAAAACATGAGTAGAAAGACTATTTAGTGGATTTAAAGCATAATCTTTGAATAGATCATTATGTCCACAATCCTTACAATGAGGATAATCATTAGGATTTTCAATGGACACACATGTAGAGGTAGACATAATAGATGGACACGACACTTCAAAGTCTTGATGACTTTGTTTAATAAAAATTTGAGTGCCAATGATCAAGTCTTCATCTATACCTTTCATGACAAAGAATGTTTCCCAAAATTGCATATCATTCACCATAATAGGAAACACAAATTGACCCATGCAATCATAATTTTCACCATTCATGAGGATAGAAGAATGAGTTGTTGGTTGAATGTCCTCAAAAAATAATAGCCACTAGATCAATATGAATTAAATTCCACTCAATTAGGATTGATATAAACACTCATCCTTCTATAGTAATATCCTATTCTTATATCCACAAAATTATTGTTATATTCTTTTGTTGCAAGTAAGGAGCCTACCCCCTCAGATATTTCGCCTATTTCCTCAACTCTTTGCAATTTTTCTCTAGATGTTTCACCCTTATGTGAGATTGTTTCATGCATTTCTTTTTCAATTTTATCCCCCTTTCGTCTCTCTTTTGTTTTTTTCTTTCCCATGTTGAAGCAATTTTTTTAGTTTTTTAGAGTGTTTTTTAATATTTGTTTTGGGTTTTTGTGTGTGTTTTTTTAATGTTTTTGTGTGTGTTTTTTTAATGTTTTTGGATATGTGTAAAATAAGACTCCAATGGGGTTCTTCTAACAAAAATTTCTAAGGAGATCACCATGTACACCTGTCACACTCAACAGACGGACATGATGCTTTGCTCTCATGAAAGTGAGTGAGTCTTATCACATATTTCAATAATGCATACCTTACTAAGGATGTGCATCACTCATGAAGTAATGAAATCAGACAACAAATCTGCTTACACTTCATCAAAAGATCCCCTTCTCATAAATCAACATCACTACCACCTAATCATAGGATTCTAAGCAAGACTTCCATTCGTGAGCTTAATGCATAATCTGCCACATGAATTCTTTTTTAGGTTTAGAGAAGTGTGAAAAAAGTATCTTTCTTTTCTTTCTCTCTTTCACTTTATCTTAAGCCCAAAATTCAAAACATCCTATAGAAGTTTTAGATTGCAATAATGTAACACTCCTCGAAATATCTCTCTTCTGCCACTCACACTACTCTTCAGCTACCATGTCCCGAATATCAAAAAATTATTTTGTAAATGTGACAGGTCTTATTTATCACCTAGAACGGGTATTCATCACATGTGACCTCTCTCTCTCTCTCTCTCTCTCTCTCTCTCTCTCTCTCTCTCTCTCTCTCTCTCTCTAGCAATGGATGCGGCAATTGCGAGACTATAACTCCGATTCATTGTCTATATTCAAATGTAAGATATGTGTACGTAGATCGGTAACTCTACAGGAAGAGCTTGTGGGCCTAGTTTCTGTGAACATCATGTGGATTGGCAGAGTCTTTGAGAAATGCTTTCAGTGTTGCCCGCCATCCAATCGTCCATGTTCTCATGTACTCATATGACAGACTACAATCATGCGCCGAAAATAGGGGTGCAGTAAAGTAGCAATCACTGATGAGAATCGAAGATCAGGCTGAGGTGCACTCATCAGATTCTTGGCATCTGATCGTTGTCAGAAAAATATGACCTCCTTCAAGATTAGCAAGAAATCATGAAGCTTGATCACTTGCTGCACAATAAGGTCTGAAAGTGGCATTCAGTCCTTTCTGAGTTATGCCTTGCTAGCTGATGTCCAAATGTGATATAGCAAAGTAAAGGTATATTTTATTTCAAAGTAGTTATACTAGCATCAGTTCCGTGTGTGGCATGGGATCAATGGATAAACCACAGGGAGCGGTGGTGGATGAATTATATTGAATGGTAGTGGATGGGTCACACAGAAAGACCAAAATAAGGGAAATCTTATGGAAATCGCATGCGAGGTGGGTTCCTATATGACAGAACATAATGTGGAACAAAAGTACATGATATAGAGAAAAGGAGCGGCTATCAGGTTACTGTCATAAGGGGTACCACTCCTATTTGATTGAGGGGTTGCAGCTATACTCCAACTTGAATTAGAATAGCCACACATGTCAGGATCTGATCCATATGCAATTGGCCTTCCACCACCTCCATATGTCATAACTCCTAGGGCCAGAGGACCATCCAACCACAGGGGGATCCCCATGACCATCTGCACCTCCATATGGTGAAGAATGTGGTGATTTACCATAACCTCTTTCATATACATATGTAGGTGGATAGCAAAATATTGCCACCATATGCAGTGGTTCCATATGCTTCAATTATTGGGATACTATAGCCTCCTTGTCCTAGTGATCCATATGGCCCTGGTTCATACAATTGAAGTCCACTTCTTCGTGAAATATATTTTGCTGCAGCACTCCCTCCACAAGATCTTCAGAATCAAAGGATATGAACCCAAATCCACTAGGCCTTTGAGTATTCAGATCATACATGACATGCACATCTATGAGCTTGCCAAATTGCAGAAAGCATTTCCTTGAGATCTTCCTCGGTGACAATTGACACTAGCCCTTCAACACAAATTCTTAGATGTTTTAGTACTATTCCTGAGGCAGAAATGCCATTACTATTCGAGACATATTTTACTGTTCTTTTCTGGAATAGCTTTCTTATTCTGCACCATCCATCCATCGATGTTGTGCTTCTCATGGACAACCCTATCTACTACCCCTGGATAGGAGAGATCAATGAATCCAAAACCCACAGGCTCGACTAGTCATCCTATCTTTCACAATGCCGGCCTCTACCGTGCTTTCAAAACTACTGAAGTAATCCTTGAGCTTCTCATCTGGTGCCCGTTAAAAAGGGTGTCTCTACCTTGAAACTATCATTTGTGTCAATAGAGCCAATATTGATGAACGTGCCTTTTGATTCATATTCTCCCCAGTCCATGACTTTGATTCATATTCTTGCCAATCCATGACTTCAAGCATGCATCTAGTTCCTGCTAACTCAGTAGAGGCATCCCTGCAAAAATTCCAGCACCCATCAATCCTTGAACAAACACATTTACACGTCCTCCATGCCTTGCAAATGAGAAGGCAAGCTCTCTTATGAGTTCTAAAAGAGTGCCAATTCTGTAAACATCTATCTCAGGGCTCAATTTTGGGATCGTAATCTGGACCCTTCAATTTTTTAATACCATCTTCAACTGCTACATTTGCAAAATCTTTTGCCAATCATTGAAGCTTCCTTTGATCTCAGGGCTCCGTTTTCATATTACACTTTTAAGCTCTAGATATCACCTCCTGTTGAGCAGCCTTTAAGGCTTCTTCTTCCTTTCTATGGGCTTCATCTTCTGGCTTCTTGTCATCTTTGTAAAGAGAAACAACAAAATCATGTGCCCCAAAATTTGCTGCCTTGCATTCAACCAGAGCACAAGAAAGTTCAGCTTTTAGCCATTTGACCTGATCCATGAGATCTACCATATAGGTGTCTTCCCCTCAATTTCTCTGCACCTACTCCTACTTCCACAGAGCCTATAGGATACAAAAGTTCACAAATTTTCACGAGCTCTACAGGCTCCATTTTGTCGCATACTTTCACATGAAGGGAGTTGCCAATGCCTCTCAAAGACTTGATGTGGGCATCATCAAGTTGTCTTGTTCTCTCCCCCATCCACAGCATGTGGGCTGGACAGTCATACCACAAGGACGTAGTAGAATCCATACGAGTTAAAGCATGTTCATATGGCGAGAGCAATCATTCATGTGATGTCCAAAATTCACTTGATACCATGATAGAGTGATCGGATGTGAGCCCACATGTCCCCATGAAACCAAGAGCATCATCAATACAGTTTGCAAGCTCCGAATATCTGCCTCCTTGATCAGAGTTGGAAGTGAAGTCCAATTTCCACTTATATACTTTTGCGTTGATGCATATTCTCCGGTTACAAATGCCCTTAGCAGGTTTAGTATCGCTACAGATTGGTTATATGCCTACAATATTCTCAGAGGATCTGGAATTCCTACACAAGATGTGAATGCATCCTCATTAATATTACCCCCTTGTAAGCAAGTGTAACTCCATCCTTAACTTCCATGTCATCAGTTTTGGGTTACCGAATCTGACAGTTGGGCAGGCTAGCCACTCTTCTCATGCAAGCTTGGGTATGGGTTTCACTACTGCATCAGGATGCAAATCATAAAATGCAGCGATGGAAACTCTTCTCTTTGCTAGATTCACGACCGATCTGTGTTAAATACTATTGTTTATCCCATTACTTACCACTTCAACCATGTCAACAACGTTAATTATGTATGCCCAGGTTTTGGGTGCACATGATACCACTCACCATCCTCCAGAGCCTACAAGCCAACAACATCATCCAACTGCCAAAGGCACGTCACTTCCCCCCAAGGTCTCTGTGTTTGTTTGTACCAATCGCAACCGAAGGATTAGGACATGGGGACTAGTGATTAATGAGAAGGTCTTGGTGAAGCTCTCCCAATGCATCCTTTAGAGCATTTGGAGCAAGGCCCAAGTTGATTGACAAACACCTCTAAAAGATTTTCACTCGACTTCTTCATCTCCACAGTATACTTGCGGATGGCATCCATGAACGAGTCACGGTTGGGCCATGTCTCATTATCCCTCATGGATTCTGGATATGTTCGAAGAAGAACGTAATCTCACCAATCGCGAGCTCCACTATCAGGCTTCACGTAACCAGTGCCATAGCCTTGACTCACGATGCCCTTCCTGATGCCCCCCGAGGCTCTCTCTCTTGTACAGGGAGGGCAAAAAACTCCTCCACCTAGTCTTTCATAACTAGCTACCATGCATCAAAACCTCACTAATCTGGAGAAGAACACGTAATGAATCTCTAATGTTGTTTGCTTTGAGTTTCTTAAAGGTCTCAGCACAGTCCATGTGCAGTCTCTGCAATCTTCGCTTCAAGTAAGCAATCCTTTCCTACGAACACAAGTGGTGGAGCTGTTGTCAAAGAATCCAATGCCCTTTCCAAAACCTCTAGATTGGGGTAGTCGAGCTGCGGACACGCTTTCATGGAGGTCCAACAAGTGCAATGTTGACTATGGCAAGAAAAATAGCGACAACTCCAAATAGCAACCACACAAGCATTTCCATGGTGGACAGTTCTCTGAAACAAGATCCACAAGCCAATTGCCGAGCGAACGATGATGAGAACCAGAAATGTAGTGGCTCTGGGGATGAAGATGATGGGAAAATAATGTAGATCATCCCCTCCCCCCCGAGCAGGAAGGCAGCACCAAATGTCATGAAGTATGGGAAGATATGTCAAAGGTACTCCTGAGTCATTTTAGATCCCACCATCCCAGCTCCTGAAAGAAGCAGGCAACCCCCCTCCGTCTGTTGCCACCATATTTTCCATCGTCTGGAGTGCCTGAGATGGGCCGATAGTGATCAGTCATAATCACACCCGATACAGCATAAGCACATATGCAGCCTACAGCAAACAGATCTTGGAGCCACGCTAACTTGTTTGGCAGATGTCTGATTCCTTGAGGCATGAGAGCCTTTGTGGATGAAGAGTGCAGACGTGTTGATGAAGATGAAGAGCCCCACATTCTTTGTAGAAGAACCCCAAAACAAATTTACTGACACATAATTAGATAAGTAATTACAAGGCAAAAAGCATCATTAACGTAGTTAACTAAAAATTTGTAAACAAAATGTTCCTATTCTATTCGTAACTTGGAGGATCCCCACATATGGTAGATTAATTCCCCAAAAGGGGATTTTAATCACACCAAAAGTGGATCATTTCAACAAGTTTTGTAAATGTTGCAAGCCATAAATGCTCACAAGAGCATCTTGAAATGAAGAACTCAAAAATCATCATGAAAAGTTTGCATAAGAACTCAAAAATCATCATGAAAAGCTTGCATACACATCACTTTCACGCCATAAACCATCACGTAAGTGACAAGAGAACGCTCCCCGTCAACGGCGCCAAAAGTTGTTGACGTTGTAGCATCATAACTCATACTTGTCAATCCAAGAAGCATCTCATGAGACCCAAATGTTTGCATAGAAGCACTCAGCAGATGTAATGGTGCTTCGTCAATGTACGATTAACAACGTAATTAACAAGAAGACACGACATAAGCATCGCTAATGATGCACATAATCGTTATCACAAGCATAATCACGATGTAATCGCGCATTAACATGTCACAAGTGTTAGACAAGAAGAGAGCAACTACACATGCACATCATGATGAAATAGAGCTAGAGTCTAACTACAAACTAGCATTATCTCATTGCTTCTCCAAAAAGCTTCCCAAAAGAAGAGGTGGAGACCTCTTTATATACAAAATGCCAAAAAAGCATGCTATGTGGGATTTCTAAACTGAAAGGAGAATGAATCCCACTTATTCTCTAATGTGGCACTCACACATACCTATACAAGAGTGCTTATTCAACTGAATGAGAGGTAGAAAAAAGTACAAATGATTATGAAAAAGAGTGGATCCAAGAATTATATGTTGTCTCGCCAACGATGGCATTATGCCACTAGGGCACACTAGATGGCCTAGGTTCAATTCTTGTATCCATCTCTATGGTTTTAATGGCACATGCTTGCCATATGACTCCCCAAATCCCTAATATGCATGTCAATGATTGCTCTATATAAAGCAATTTTTGGTATGCAAGTGGTGGTTTTTGGAGTTTTTCTAGATTCTTTGATTTGTACTTTACTTGTCAATGACTTTGGGGAGGTTGGACTTGATGTAATTTCCTTGAATTTAGCTTTACTTATACTTGGGTGGCTACCTTGCCAAGTAGGGAAGTCATGAGTCTTTACTCAGGGTTCTTTGGTATATGAATGGTCAAATGCTACATGATAGTATCACTCATGTCAAATGGATTCAATTACCCCCAAAAAGTGGTAAATCTCCTACATATACTTTAACCGTTTCTTATTTTACACCCAAAATTTCAAAAATAACTATCCATAGATTGTCCAATGCTGAATGTGTCCATCTTCATCCTTGAATCAATGCCCTAAAACAACTTAGTCACTCAAATTAATCTCACATCTTCCTAGAGTACTAGAGCGATAGCCCTATGCATCCTCAGTCAAGTTAATACAAAAACCCACTCTTTTAATGCACCTTAATGCTTTATATTCCCCATGTCCTTCCTTTAGTGCTCCACTACCTCCTGTGCTTCAATAATGTCTCTAAGGGCTCCTCTTCCCATCACATGATGGCTCTACAACTACCCCTCAGCAATGCACAAATTCAACCTTTTTTATCCCTAAGGTTTCTTTCTATTTCCCTCTTACCTTAATAACAAAAGTTATAGGAAACAACACAATAAATGAACTACCTCCTCCAGGTGCACCGTGTCAATGGCTCTAAAGAAGCTTAATAGTAAGCTTCATACTTTTACTCTCCACTCTTCACACTCTCTAACCTCAAGCCTCCATGCTCCACTCTCCTAACCCCCAACACAAAAATCATAGAGGTTCTTTCTCTTCAAAGCTTCACAAATGTGCTCAGTCCATAGTCAATGGCTCTACGCATGTTTCAAATGAAGAATCAAGTCAACAATGCCTAGAGACTTAAGTTTCCTTTCCTTTTCTTAGGGTACTTTTGAGAATAAGATCTCTGCTTAAAATCTTTGTAGTACCAAAACTATAAAAGAACAAACCCTAGTATGAAGATGACGATGACATGCATATGTAGATAGGTCATAAAACTTGCTTCCTAACTAAAACAAAGTGTGAAACCTAAAGATGATGATGAAAGAATGCAAAAATTCCTTCAATCGTTCAATAGATCATACCAACACCTTCAATAAATCAGTCTTACCACCTCTCCCAAGCTTCATGCTTCAAAGGAGACCTTGAACATCATCACATCCCTAACAATCGTTACAAAAGTTTTTGTAGACCTATTAGCAGAAAGCATAACTGACATCTAATGGTACCAGATTAACTTTAAATTGTCAATCAAAGCATATCTACCCTTTCAAGTGCATGGAGACTTGTCTCATGAAGCTATGGAGTCCAAACTTACACTCAAGAAGAAGATCATCCCACACTGAAGCACTTTGAGGAAAGAATCACAACAAGTAAAGCATGCAAAAACAATTATCTTAATTGGATATGGGGTTGGGACACCTCAAGAACACCATGGGAGCTCCACATGAAGAAGAAGATGATGAGAGAAGTTTTCAATAAGCAATATTCACAAAAATCTATTAAAAATGAATGAAAAACATCCTTACAAAGTTAGGTTTTTTGTCTTTTATATAAAAGAGTTGCCCTTTTCACATGAATTTTGAACAAAAAACGGTTGAAAAATGGTGTTAATGCATATTTGACCTTCAAAATGACTCCTAAAAGTTATGGAAAAATTATAGAGGATTGGGGATCCACTCCTAAGCTCTTGTGAAGCATGAGTGATCCTCATCAAAGGTTGAAAATCACCTAGTCTCATCGAGAAGGCCTCTTTGATTCTCACAAGAAGAAACTTTATATGGGAAAGGTAGAGTGCCACAATAAACGCTCATGAAATTTGAAAACTAGGGATCCCCATATAGCAATAGTTGTTTGGAATGGCTCGCATAAACCCATGTTGAAATCAAGTTGGAGAGATTCAATTTTTATTGGGAAAGCTAGGGAAGATATTCATAAGAAAAAAAATAACTTCTTTCACATTTGAGAAAGAGTTTGAAGACTCTTTAAGGCTTCTCATTCTCGATAGTCATAAAAAAATATAGAGGTTTGAGAAAATCTTATTAGGAATAGGTGGTGTATTGATAATAATCTAGAAAAGAGTTTCTCCCATCCCACTAGCATAATCCATCTTCTCATTGACAAAAGGTGTCTATCTAGATGGCCGCAATCAAGTAGTGAGGCTTAAAAACCCTAAATGCTTGACCATAGTCAATTATCCTACTGTGAAGCATTGTGGCAATCACTATGAAGACCAAGAGAGTAGAGTATATGTACTAATCGGACCACACAAATGAAAAAGGTGAAATTGATACTGACCTAGATGCTAATGAAAAAGCAGGTGATTTTTTTTTAAATTTACATATACCAACAAGTTGCATGAAGGACATTGTTACTAAATCTCTCAAATGAAGGCTCCAAAGATGTGCGTGCCACTCATGTCCCATCTATTATATCCACTTGTGCAAAATTAGGTAGAACTCAAGAATTCTTGAGTGTCCACGTGTGTCCACCATGCAATTTCCACCTCCACTACCCATAGGTTTCTTAAGATATCCCCCAATCCAGGGACCTTGGCTAAGCTAGTCCTTGTCACATAAACATATGAGATGGTATCTCAAAACCAATTCTAACACTATCCCCCTTATAAAGATCAATTTCCTTAATGATCAATGAGAAAAAGTGCTTCTAAACTATATCCACTATGTTCTTTGGAAAATCAAGGAGAAAGATTTGATCCAAAGCAGATATGTTTGCACACTGACGAGCTCAAAAAACTTGTTATCTTTGGATGACACAATCAACTTCAAATGCTCATAGCAGCCAGCATGATTAAAATTGAAACTTTTTCTTTTGGAGGAATGATACACATAGGGTTGAGCATCTAAAATGCATAAGAGTACAAGTAATAAACAAGATATGCTTCCCAAATGAACTTGACACTCAAAAGAGGTACCCCCTATTTTTCAAAGCTATGTAGAGATGGACCTCGAGATAGTAAAATTGTAATTTCCCTACTCACCCAAATGTTTTGAACATTTTTAACCATAGATTAGGCACAAATATCCTTCCAATGAATGTTCATGCATCCAATTTGTAGCTCAATAGAGAGAGATAGGTCTAAATATCTATGGTATTAATAATGATATTTACAAAACCTAACAATCACTAGCTTCTATAAAGAAGGAACAAGTTAAGAAATTATGCACATAAGTATGCTTACTATTATGATTCAATCAAGTATGCCTTAAAAATTTTTGAAACATTTCTGTATTATTTTAACAATCTAACCAAAATAAATATGAAGTGCTCTACATGCATTTACCCATATATGTGTGCTTGCGAGAACAATTTTACACCAACAAACATAGTTCATTACACATTCTTATCAAAGTACATGTGAGATTATGGGTAGAGATTACATCAGTAACCATAGGTCACTACATGCCATTTTGTTCTCCTTGTGGCATAAAAGTATGCTACCAAATCCTTCTCCACAAACCTCAAAAAACAAATTTCAAAGGTTGATATGTATGCTATCAAGCATCCATGCATATCTTAGAGCTAAATGCCTAAATTTAATGGAAAATCATGCATAAAAATAGAGTTGCAAATGAAAATATTGACTAAGAACATATCTTAATTTGGGAAATATTGCACAAATGTGAAAATATGCTTATTATGACAAACTCCTTCTCAAACACTCTAGAGTTGAAATGGATCACCTTTGTGTCTTCAAAGCACACTTTAGAAGCTCATTGTGCATAAACAACCAAATTTGCTACTCTACATGATAGACTTCAAGGGTCAAACGATGGCTTTCAAATAGTCCTTTGAGAATGCTTGAAACAAAAAATTAGAAGCAAGCTCTAAATCCACAAACAAAACCACATGTACAAGGTGGAATTCAAATGAACTTCCTATTTTGAAATCCTTCCAACTTATAAAGTAGGATGCTTTCCCACTAGCCATCCTTGAGCACTTTTCTCAAGTACAATTTTTTTTTTTGCACCATTTTCTTTCTTTTTTATGAAATCAATTGATTTGGAGCTATATGGACCAAGATATGCTGCAAATAATGTAGTTATGTGAATAAGCAAGCTCTCCATAGAGGGGTAAGAGAAGGAAAATGGACCTCCAATAGAGGAAAAAGGGATCTAAGATCTACACAAGGGGAAAGAAATAAAGAAAACAAAGAAAGAGGACACTTATGCAGCTTGGGATTACCCACATACATTTCAAATCCTATTTTTGCTCCTATATAAGGCCTCTTGTACTGCATATGCTCTAGTGTCAACATGTAGCCATCATGAAACACTCAACCCCACTACCCATTAGGTGCATTAGGATATTCCCTAAGCTAGGGACCTTGGCTAAGCTAGCCCTTGTCCCAAACACATGAGATGGTCTCTATAAACTCATTTCTACCATGGCACCACTCCTAGTAGAAATAATTTGACTCTAGTCACTTTCACCAAAATCTTCTTGGAAACACATTTACCTAGAGAGGGACACTTGTAGAAGCTTATTTTACCAACTTACCAAAAACCCACCAGCCAAAAGATGATTGTGTATGAGTTTTACAATAATATCATTCAAAACCTATCATTATAGTATAAAAATAATGAAGTTAATACTTATTGGGAGGTAATTAAGGCTGACATGATAAATCCAAAGCCTAAACTCCAACTATATGTTCTTGGTGCTCAAAATAACTTAGGGAATCACTTGCATGGTGTTGTAGATGTGAAAACATGAAGCTTGGAATCAATTTTCTACAAAATAGCATCCCCTTCTAGTGCTCAATGGACTTGAGATTTGGATAGAATAAACTTGCCATAAATATCATTTATTTGGAGTAAATAAGATATAAATGGATGAGGGGTGGATGGTGATGGTTTACGGAAGGATCAAATGTGAATTTGATCAAGTGGAAATGGAGATGAAAAGAATTTGAATAGTTGTGAAGAATAGATAGGATTTTGATGGTGAAACACAAAGTGATGATAGTGGCATTGATCAGGACAACAATTATAACTCAAAAATAGATGAAGATGAAAAAGGTCTTCAAAATAAACAATAAAATAATAAAAAAAGATTGGAGGCGATTGATGTGTGTGGGTGTATGAGCAGATGTCATGGGTGGTGGGATGATCATATGTGTGCTTGAATGTGAAGTTGTCCATGGCATGAGTGTCTGTGGTGCCTTCCATCATAGCAGTGGAAGGGGATGAAGCAATGTTTTCATGGATGGGTGTCTTGTTTTGGGGATTGGACAATGGTGGGTTTGAAGTGTTGGCAACATGTGGAATTGCCACTTTCAGTGGAGCAAATGTGACAATGATTGGTTTGAATGTAATTGTGGGGATGCTTTGTGTGAAATAAAGGGGTGACTATGGAATTTGTGGTAATGCACGAGCTAATGAGGATTGCATTGGTGTGGGATGTAGGTGAATGTATTTCAACTACAATGGTAGCAGTGGTGGCTACTTCTTCATTTTCAAAAAATCATAGAAATCATAGGCAAGGTGCTATGATTGTGGAGGTGATGGGATGGATGACGTTGTGACTATGCATCTAGGAAAACTTCAGATTTGTGCTTCTTCTTCAGATTATGTGTCTTCTATGTGCTCAATCTCGTGATTTTAGTGGTTTTAGTATATGATTTGTGTACGCTTGGATTCACACATTAAATTATGGTTGTTGGAGTAGGCAATCAAATCCTTCCTCCTCAATTTTTGGTTTGCATATGAGTTTAGATTATTTATTCATACCTTTTCTCTTTTCTTGTGCTACAATAGTACGAGCTGCCTCTAGCTAGCTACATGCATTTAAGCGTCCACCATTTCTACATCTTCTAAGGATATATGACAAAACTTTTGTTTTGTTTCTCTTTTATTTTTCAATGTGCTATCCATTGACTTCCTATAAATGGATGGATGTGTACCTCCCATCCTCCTAGAGGTGTGAGACACAATATTAGTGGTTGGAGATCAACTGAGGGTGGTACTCTTTGGTTTTTTTATAAATTCTTGTACTTTCCTGACATCACAAGCTAATGTAAAAGCTACTTATGCACCTAGAGCTCTGTTATTGATATGTTTAATGGATTAAGTTCCATGCAACACCTATAATTTCCTATTATCTCATATAGATTGGGATCTCAATTTTTTAAGGGAACCATGGTGCCATGTCAATGTGATTCTCATGCTACATGTGTTGATATATTTAGGTAGTGATGTGTGTTAACACACTAGAACTGTTGGGGCACTGTTTTCCCTCTTTAGGAGGTTTTTTTCCCCCGGCTTGTATATACTCCTATTGCCCTAACGGGTTACTTATCTTTGTACATTCTAGTGGTAATACATTTAGTATTGTGTGTTGTGCTCCAAGCTTCTTCTTCTTCCTTGTGTTGTTCACATGCTTCTATACACCTCTAACTCCAACAATTGGTATCAGAGCAAGTCACCGCTTCATCTAGGTCATCGTCGACACTCCTTTGGTTGCAGTCTCAGAATCACACAAAATTTGGTAAGCATACTCAGGCTATTTCAGAGATCAAAATTTCTTTGCTCTGTGGTGTTGAAATCTTGATCTGAGCTCGTTTTGGCCTCCGAATGCACTATCATAGTGCTTGTGTAGGCTATTTTGTTTTTTTGTGTGAAAGATATATACATGTCTCGATTCACGAGTATAAGTTGTAAGACAATAGTTACGCAATATAACATAGGAGCAGTAGCAGAGAAGATAACAGATATAGGAGAATCTCAACAATTTTCTACTAGCAGCAAGTACAAAGATGATGGCGTTGTCCACCCATGTGCTCTCAAGGTAGAGCTTAGATGGTGATCTAGACAACTCTAGATAGGGAGATACAAGGTAGAGGTATGCTGGCTCAATTCGATGTCTCAGGTAGTGTAGAAGTCATGTATATATAGGATCATGGATTGCCTTCCATGGACGGCTATACATGGGCAGTAGAGCGTGGGCGACCACTGCCCACATAATTGCCATACACGGCTTAGGCCGGTTGAACCGACCTAACAAATATAAATGATTTTTGACTCCAACAAGGAATATTCCATGGAATATTCCCATTACCATCGCGTCGGGGGTGCTGCCCTCGGACCCCCACCAGGGGGCCGCTGGCCCTCTGGGACCCCCCAGCCAAGGGGCCCGCTGGCCCCCTTGGACCCCCCAACCGGGGCTGCTCCCCGTTGCCCCGGACCCCACAATTGGGGACCCTGGTAACTCCCTTTCCTTACAATATCTTACATGGTCCAATATGACCTTCATCCAACATGCAAGTTGGGATTCCCATCAATTGGGTAATGCACGCTTGGCTTCTCCTCATAATGGGGGCCTTACAAAATGTGCATACATTCATGAGGGGTAGACATTGATCATATACTAACACCCCCCCTTAATGTTTACCGATGAAAAATCAAGTAGGTTTCGGTCATATGCCCATCTGTTGAAGATGCATGTTGAGCTGCTCTCTTCCAAGTGCTTTAGTGAATATGTCAGCACAATTTGCCTCTGTTGGGCAATATTCTAGCTCCACAATTTCATCTTCAATTAGCTCACGAATGTAATGGTACTGTACTTCTATGTGCTTGGTGTGAGCATGAAATACTGGGTTCTTTGCAATAGCCATACAACTTTGATTATCACACTTGAGTACAGCCGCCATATTTGATGGAAAGCCTAGATCTGCAAGAATTCTCCTTAACCAGACTGCCTCACAAGAAGCAAAACAAGCTGCTTTGTACTCTGCTTCAGTGGAGGAGAGTGCAAGACTTGGTTGCTTTCTACTTACCCAAGAAAATATTCCTGAACCCAGTGAGAAACAATATTTAGAAATTGATTTTCTAGAATCACAATCTCCAGCCCAATCTGAATCACAATATCCTTGGAGTGTATCACCTGTGGTATAAAAAATACCAAAATCCAAGGTTCTTACAATGTACCTTAGAATTCGCATTCCAGCATTCCAGTGACTCTCCTTAGGTTTGTTGGAAAACCTGGTTAATACTCCAACACCATAGCAAATGTCTAGTCTAGTGTTGCACAGAAAAATAAGACTTCCAATGAGCTTCCTATACTTCTTAGCATCTACATCAAGCATGTTATTATCCATAGATAGCTTATGATTTACCTCCATAGGTGTGCTAGTTGGCTTGCAGTCCATCATTCCAAATGCCTTGAGAATTTTTTTGGCATATTTTTGTTGTGGGATGAAAATGCCATCCTTCCTTTTCCATACTTAGATTCCCAGACAAAAATGGAGTAGACCTAAGTCTGTCATCTCAAACTCAGTTCCCAAGCTGATCTGAGTTTGATTGATGAGTTCCTGATGATCTCCTGTAATGATCAAATCATCTACATATACAATGACAACAAGTAGCTTGCTATCCCTTTTCGTTACATACGAGTTAGCATTAGAAGTACTTCTTTCAAAACCCATATTTTTGAAAAAAAATATATATCCATTGGTACCAAGCTCGTGGAGCTTGCTTAAGCCCATACAAATCTTTCTTCAACCTGCAAACTTTATTTTCTGAATTGGGCACCTCAAAACCTGGTGGTTGAGATACATATACCTCCTGCTTGAGGTGACCATTCAAAAATGTAGATTTGACATCCATCTAGAAAATAGGCCAGGCCTTTTGTGCAGCTACTGCAAGTACCGTCCGAATAGTTGTCATGCGTGCTGTTGGTGCAAAAGTTTCTTGAACATAAAATCCTTCGATTTGTGAAAAACTCTGTGCAACTAATCTTGCCTTATACTTTTCTAATGTTCCATTTGCTTTATAATTAGCTTTCCAAATCCATTTAGTACCTATTACCTTCTTCTTTGGCGGCAAGTTGACTAGATCCCATGTATCATTTTTTAGTATACTATCATACTTAGACTGCATTGCCGCTCTCCAACCTGGATCATCAAGGGCTTCTTCAATGGTGCTAGGTTCCTTTATCGAGCCCATGATATCTGCCATTAGAGCCATGTTAACAATGTGTCATGAGACTCTTCTTTGCTCCTCTATTCTCTTTGATCTTTGTAATCCATCCGAGGATGATTCTGGTACATCTACATGTGGATTGTGATCATCAAAGAGCTGTTGTGCACACTTCGGTAGTGGCTTACGCTGTGCACCCATATATGGAAATATTATAGGAATATATTATTGATACAAGAAGTCCCACAACCCAGGACTGATAGATATAGATAAATCAACTAGAGTTGATACAATAGATCCCACAAATTGAGACCATAGGTATGAAGCAAGGTCTCTCGATTACAAGAACTCCCTTCAAGGATATGAACTAAATACAAGGAGTAACTGGAAAGGATCTCGTACTATGAGATTACAACAAGACACAACAAGATGTCCAAGAAACTAGACTAGACAAGACTAGAACAAGGCACAAAACTAGAACTGGAACTAGAACCTGGAAAGTACTTGGAGATCGTGACTCCTTGAGCTCCCAAGACTGGTATCGGCAAGACTAAGTATGTATGTGGCCAACCCCTCCTTATATAGGTTTTCAAGGGTGGTTCATCAATGTCGGTTACAAATTGATGATGTTATGGATGATGTCATCAATTTGAAAGATGATTTGTGGATGTTAGAATAAAGCAAGTAGATAGTTGATCTTAGGATGTTAGCATGTTCCAAACACAATGGAGGCATTAGTTTCTTCAAATTGTGAACCAATCATGAGATATAGAAGGTCACATGGAATCTAAGGTTCAAGATGGTTTCCTTTGTCCATGACACTCTCAACCACAATGAATAATTTTCCTTTAGCTTACAAAATAGTATTGAGCATGTGCAAGCGTTTAGCCTCTCTCTAAGGTTGTGCACTTGTCAAAATGGGGCACTTAAAGAAGAGGTCCAACTCATCTTAGTCTAGTAGTATCTCTCGCCTTGAGACCATGTGCTTTTTATGGCCATCCTCATAGACTAGGGACATATCAATGACATGTTCCAAATAGTGAAACCTCTCTTTCGTAACAAAAGGCCTAATAGTTTCTCTTAAGTCCAACAAAAACTTATAAACTTGGAGAAACTATGGGATGGAATTTGATACTTTCAAAATTACCTCTCTATAGTTATTTGCATACTCCTAAAGATTTTGGTTGTCTTAGCTGATGAAAGCCAAGTTTCTAGTGCTCTGTGCTTCTCATCACAAGGCACAAAGTTATTATAGAAAATTATTTAAAATTTTTCCCATATAGTGGGACTTTTTTTATGTTGATCAATTTCATGCACCACTTGTGGGTGATTTCCATGAGACTATCCGTTGCCTACTAAATCTTATGCATCTATTCTGTGATATGGCATAAGCAAAAATATTGGCCCGAAAGCCATTTCTCAATAGCACTAGTATTGTGGGGACTCATAGAGTTATGATAGTGTGGTAGCTTAAGATCATAAGGATTCCATCTAGTATCTCTTTTTGGGATGTCCTCACTAGAGACTTCTTAAGTGAATCACTCACCTAGAGCTCCTAACTCTATCCCAAGTTTCCCAACTTCAAGCATAGGCTCATCCATTTTAGAGATGTGTACATGCTCTAAGATGGTCAATGGGGTAATCTATAAATTTAAAATCCCTTGAAACATGGTCTCTATAGAATCTAAAGAGTGCTCATTCATGTGTACCTTCTTAGTGTGGGGAAGATCATATTGATTCTATATCTATAGGTGTGTAATTTCTTTTTTTGTTTTGTTTTATGTTTTCTTTATGAACATAAGTGTGTATATAGGCCTAAGTCTCTATAGTATTAATAGTGACATTTACAAAACCAAACAATCACTAGCTTTTGCAAAGAAGAAACAAGGGAGGAAATTATGCACATTACTATACTTCCTATTATGATTAAGCAAGTATGCATTAAAATTTTATAAAACATTTTTTAACAATCTATTGAAGATGTATATAAAGTGCACTAAATGCATTTACCAATATATGTGTGCTTCCAGAACAATTTTACACCAATAACCATAAGGCACTATGCATTCTTATCAAAATACATGTGAGATTATGTTCATAGATTACATCAATAACCATAGGTCACTACATGCCCTTTCTTTCCCCTTGTGGCATAAAAGTATGCTAGGAAAGTCTACTTGACAAACTTCACAAAAAAAGTACACGGGTTGATATGTATGCTATCAAGTAGCCATGCATATGTAAGAGATAAATGTCTACATTTAATGGAGAATTATGCATAAAAATAGAGTTGCAAGTGGAAATATTGACTAAGAATGTATTTCAATTTGGAAAAAAACGCACAAATGTGTAAAGATAGGATTATCACAAACCAACATGATAGAATTGTAGAGGTCAAACAATGGATTTCAAATCATCCTTATAGAGTGCTTCAAGCAAAAAAATAGAAGAAAGCTGAAATATTTTGATTCAGAATTATATATGGATCAAGATATTTCCCAAATAGTGAAGATATGTGCATAAACGAGCTATCTATAGAGGGGTAGAAAAAGAAAACTGGACCTCTAATAGAGGAAATGGGGCTTCAAGATCTACACAAGGGGAAAGAAATAAAGAAAGGAAAGAAAGAGGGAACTTATGCAGCTTGTGATTACCCCATATACAATTCAAATCCTAGTTTTGCTCCTATGTAAGGCCTCTCCTACTGTATATGCTCTAGTCTCAACATGTGGCCATCATGCAACACTTGTCCCCATGACCCATTAGGTACATTAGGATATTCCCTAAGGTAGGTATCTTGGCTAAGCTAGCCCTTGTCCCATAAACATGAGATGGTCTCTATAGACTCATTTCTACCATGGCACCACTTCAATAAAAATACTTTGACCCATCTAGCTTTCACCAAAATTTTCTTGGAAATATATTTACCTTGAGAAGCACACTTAGGGATTGAAAAAAGGTGGGGTTGAAGTGGGCACAGCATGTGGGATTGCCACTTTAGGTGGAGCACGTGTGACAATGATGGGTTTGAATGTAATTGTTGGGGGATGATATGTGTGGTCTAAAGGGGTGACTATGGGATCTATGGGATTGGATGAGCTAATGAGGATTGTATTGGTGTGGGATGGAGGTGAATGTAGTTCAACTACAAGGGTAGTAGATTTCTACTTCTTCATTTTGTGAAGATAATATAAATCATAGGCGGGGTGGGTAGATGATTGTGGAGGTGATGGAGTGGATGAAGGGTTGTGCTTCTTCTTTAGATGTTGTGTCTTCTATGTGCTCAACCTTTGTGATTTTATTAGTTTTAGTGTATGCTTTGTGTACCCTTTGTATCGCACATTTAATTATAGCCATTGCTATAGCCACATCAATTTCTTCATCCTCAATTTTTGGTTTGCATATCACTTTATATTATTTACGCAAACATTTTCTATTTTTTAGTGCTACGAGAGTCCCAAGTGCTACATGCATTTAACATTCCACCATTCCTACATCTTCTAAGGAGATGAGCGTAGATGTATTAAATGTTTGTTTTGTTTCTCTTTCGGTTTCCAATGTGCTATCCATTGACTTGCTAGAAATGGATGGATGTGTACCTCCCATCCTTATAGAGGTGCAAGACTCAACATTACTGGTTGGAGATTGTGTGGATAAACTCGGGGTGCTACGCTTTGGTTTTTTTAGAAAATCTTATAGTTTGTTGACATCATAAGCTGACGTGAAAGCTATGTATGCACCTAGAGCTCTGTAGATGATGTGTTATCGCGTGTAGATTGGGATTTCACATTTTCAAGGACCCATGGTGCCATGTCAATAGAATTCTCATGGTAAGCATACTCTACTACATGTAGTTCCAAATAGTTTTATGAAGAGTGATGTGATGATGGGCTTCAGGAATGTAAAAGTATTGATGTATTAAGTCCAATGCCATTCTTAAATCATCTCCCATGCCCAAGATGAATTTTATATCTTGCTAGGTGATAGATCCTTTAGTCCCCTTAATTTGCAGCATCACAATTTGGTCAATAATATTAATCATACTATCAAATTGGAGGGAATCTCTAATGGTTTGCACATTCGCTTCAAACTCTACATCTTCTCCATCTAGACTGGTGCATGAGATTTCCCCTCAACAAGGTCCAACGTATACTTTAACTGCTCACATCTCTGGAATCACGGAAGCTATAAGAACTTCACACATCTATGAGTTAAAGTCGGGGGAGTAGGCATCGGCCGAACCTCCTTTGAAAAAAAAAAAAAAAACTTCACACATCTATGAGCAATCGAGATCTTGACTATTGCTTCATCAATGGATTGTAACACTTCAAGTTCCTTAGAGAAAAAGTATAATTTCTTCATATTATCCCCCTCCATGGCAAAAAACGTGTATCTCCCTAGGCCCATAAGTCCTTCGTATGGCCCTAGAACAAGTGCAATTTATTCATAACATCCCCCTGCATGGCAAAAACATGTATACCGTTGGGCCCATAAATCCTTAGTGTAGCCCCCTGCATGGCAAAAATCATGTACCCCTTAGGCCCATAAACTCTTAGTGTGGCCCTTCTATCGGCTTCACTAAGCCAGGAGGAGGTGGAGATGCATTCATAACAAAAGTTTCATTTGATGAGCTTGCCATTGCCATTTCTTGCTCCTTAAAGCGATAGAGGAGAGATGCTAATGATCATTCATATTATTTCACTCAAATAGTGATTCGGAGAGAGCTACAAGACACTCATCGGGATAGTGAATTAGGGTAGGAAGATTTGGGAAGAATGAATCTTATCATTGGCATATCATCCATTAGATCAACCACACTCATCAAGTGTATAAGTTGCCTATGTTATACTCATTAGCTTAATGCTTACCTATCATATGTTGATTTCTTCCAAGATAACTAGAGAGCCAGAATAGTAGAAATAAAGACTCTATAGTTGTCCTCATCACCACAAAAGAGGAAGCATCCAACTAATCTATTGCCTAACTTTTGGTAGGATAAATTTCCATCAATTTCCATACTAGTTAGATTAAGAGTTTCTCACTCCAATTCAGTTTCTTTGTTTGCATATATCCTCTACTCAATGCTCAATCCCTCAACAGATAAGCATCTTTCCATTTCATTGCCCTGAAAAGCATAAGAGTTACCTAGAGATCCAACCACTCGACCATCCGTGTACCTCATTTCAAATTGAAATTCAAAGGCTTATTAAATTGATTCATCTACTTATCCTGGGGTGAATCTCTAATCTATACTCGGGTGACCTCTTTACCTTCTCTTTTCCATCATCCTCATCATTACCCCATACTTTCTTTAAATATTTCATCTCTTCATTCTTTTATCCTTCGAATCCTTCATCCATCTTGGCTCCCTTTCTCCCTCCCTCCCTCCCTCCCCCCTCTCTCTCTCTCTTCCCTCTCTCTCTCTCTCTCTCTCTCTCTCTCTCTCTCTCTCTCTCTCTCTCTCTCTCTCTCTCTCTCTCTCTCTCTCTCTCTCTCTCTCTCATATAAGCACGAGCACTAACCTATAAAAAAACACAAAGGAGACAATGTACACACACATGCACACCTACATACAAACACACGTGCATTTCATAACCTACGATAATGCACACATACACACGTATCATGTAATATCCACTCACAATTAACAAACACGCGCTCATATGCTAATTGCACTTACGTTTACATCACTTTTTCTTAACAAAAAGAACTGCGCACATTCGTAACATATACACCGACTTTCTTTAATTTAATTTGTTTTTAGTTTAATTTTGTTAATATTACACACAAAATACATATATACAGTTAGACACATGAATTTATATACATATACACATACATTCGTATGTCTCCACCTACACATTCCACATATTCAACCACATATTCATACTTATACAACCATTTGCACATGAAATGTTCACTCAAACATATATATGAACACTATCACATACACGCATCAACACACCCACATATACACATATGCCCACCCACACACACAATAGATATTCAAACCCATAGTTCCATCTTACATGCACATAAACACGTAGACACTTAGGATTAGCTGTACACACATATAGTCATGCACACTCTCATACATGCCCATCATTTTCACACACATACATAAAATTATTGGACACACACATATCCGTATATGGTCACATATATTTGCAGATGGACACATAGGCATAGGGTTTGTTGTCCACATACACATTTGTACCACATACATACATACACTCATACATAATCATGCACACTCATATACACATCCACACTCATTCACACACAGAGGTATATATTGAAAACACGTCCATAATCACATATGTACACATAGGTACCCACACATATCACATAGACACAATACATAGAACCAAGCACCCTTGCGCACATCTTCAAATTTTTCATCTGTTTTTTGTCCCTCTAGTATATCATTGTCTCTTTGGGAAGTTCTAAATTCAAGATCAAAACATTCCTTAATACATCCATCAACTATCAAGCGTTTTCTTATGAATACTAACTTTTTCATTTCACTATTAGTTAATCCATCAATGAATATCGACACCATCTTTTCCCTAGAAGGAGGGCAACTTGCATTGAGGATGTTTAGAGATGTATTGTTTGAATTTTCATGCCATCAACCTTACAATCTCCAAAACTTATTGCTTGAAGCTATGAATTAGTGATAAAGAATCATGTCTAACCACGTTTTTAGAGAATACTCTAATAAATTCTTCTAACAAACGGTCTAGGCTACAAAAGTTCTTGATTTTGAGTGGTTGCAACCATGCTAGAGCAGAACCTTTGAGTGTGAGCCCAAAGGCCTCATATTGAGTGAAGAAATCGTCCACATACTATGTGTGGAGAATTTGTTTCAACTTAACGACGTGATTGTGGGGATCCCCATGACTCTCATAAGAATCTCTCATGAAATTGGAAACCCATGAGTTAAAGCCTCCTCCCTACATGAGGCCTATTGATAACCATTTCTCAATTAGGAGGATTTTTCCTATGCATTTGAGGTCTCCCATGCTATGATCATTCAAATTTTTAGCGTGTTGACATGTTTGTGTAAATTTTGGATCCCCCATGTCTGATTATGGTGCATAAAGTCTTTGAGTTCGAAATCTAGGGGTGAGTATAAGCTCTATGCACACCATTTAGAAAGATTAGTTGGCCTTGATACAAATACTTATCTTGAATATTAGGATGCAATACCTAGAATTCTCTCTTTTTTTAATCTTTTTGTACTATCATGTTAGACACTTTAAATTTTCTATGCTCTTAAATTTTTATGAATGGTGCACTTGCTCTCAAAACAAGTGAAAGGGTGTAAAATCACCTATAGTTTTCTATTGATTAGTACACCTCACAATTTGTCTTATCATGCAGATCCTTGGCCACATAGATCTATTCAAGATCATCATCTCCTAGATTTCAAGGGTGTAAGCTAGTGGATCTAGAAGCTCTTACACCAAAGTTTTGAAGTTGAACATTAGGGACCACCTCCAAATTTGCCTCATTTTTTGGGTTTTAACTAAATACATACAAAGATCCTCCTTTGCCCACATTGACATTGCCTTTTTGCTTTAAGCATTGAGTCATAACAAACGATAACAAAGGCATGTTCTCTTTTTTATTTGAGAAGAAATGCATAAAATATTGAAAAAAAGGATCATTTTCCTATTCCAATGTGGAAAACATTATTTCTTTTTCAATTAGTACCATGAAAAACCACCACTAAAGCATCAAATTCATGAAGAAGCTAACTAAATTATTTTCAATGCCAGAAAAGGCCATCAAATGATCTAGCACCTCATGTCAGAGTTTCCAATTTCAGAAAGTAGTGGCAATAATGCAAAAAATAAAGAAACTCAATCTCTTGATATAGCGCTTGGCACTCTTGATGAGAGATTTATGTTCTCATTCTTATTAAGAATTTGAGTTAATCTACATGGAGAAATAAAATACACTTTTCAAGGTTCAGTATATATAATATCAGTATATATGATATCAATATATAATATCAGTATATAATATCAGCATAAATAACAAAACATTGATCTTTATATTCCGATAATCAAATCATTACAAAATTATATGTTTACAAAGTTCAACAACCCTTTTGCAATAGAAGGTAATCATCATATATAATATCAGTATATATATCACATCGTAAACATTGGAGGATCTTTTCTACATAGTTCTATTCTTGCTCATCAAGTTGTTCCAATTACCACTTCAACAATATGACCTTAATCAGCCATAAATGTAAAGCAAACCACATACCAATCCAACACGAATGCATAGAATGTGAAATGGTCTAAGCATAAATAACAAAACATTGATCCTTACATTCCAATAATCAAATCATTACAAAATTATATGTTTACAAAGTTCAACAACCCTTTTGCAATAGAAGTTAATCATATAAATGCTCAGCCTCTTGCATAGCAACGTCTTCAGGAACTTGAGAAGTATCTGAGAGCTTTTCTTGCTCTAGAACTGGCTCCTCAAGGTCAACCATGTCTCCTAACTCATATGCCAATGGTGGCTCAAGCTCCCTTCATGCAGGCTAGAATCTCTCTGTGTCATCTATATGTTTCTTCCCAACCTTCTCCTCCTCATCTGGGCATTCATTCAAGCCATTAATCCACATCCTAATGAAGCTGACTTGGGCTTCATGCTTCTCTACATCAATGTAGTGCCTAAACATTTTGAGGGCACAAGTGAGTCTCATCCTTGAAAAAAAACAAATCAATTACATGTGATGCCAAAAGAGTGTCAATGAGCAAGATTGCAATTAGAAGTACATGTGCCAGAAAATAAGTCCAAGATCCAATCATCGTCATTGGAGAACAATTGGATTAACCTCATTATAAGTTTTTGGTGCTTTTGATAAGAATTAACCAAATGTCTTGTCTCCTGCCACATGACAAAGCTTTTTTGTAACTACATGGAACATTAACACATTCAAAATTTTGTTCTCACTACAATGTTCCCTGACCCTTCTACTAACTTCATCATAGTACCCAACTATAAGGCACTCGATAGCACTAATGAACTTATGTCCTAGTGTGTGATTTACATTTGTCTTTACTCTGCAAATTTAAAATTATAAGAACAATGTCACGTGCAATTTCAAGAAAGAGAAAAAAGGCAATAACATACCATGTAAGACACTCGACAGCATGACACCTTGACTTTAATGTTGTTGAGACAGAGAAGGATTGGTCCCTGCTATGAAAAATAACAATCCTCTAAAGTGGCGACATGGTCAATTCAACAAAATATATCACCATCTTTCATGTTTGTGGGTGCTTGAATGGCTCATCATCATTAATAGAACCACTCATTCTAAAGTCGTATGGGATGTCTACTATTAAAAGGGAATAATGTTTCCTAGGTACTACTGTAGAAATGTTATTTACATCATCACAATACATACTGTAATACAATGGCATTAGGGGTTCTATGGGGTTTGAAAAACACTTTAATCAAGAGGACTCATCCTCGAACTCCATCTCCTTTGCCTTTATTCTAGACTTCTCATGTCTTGCCCTTTGGATATGAGCGAGAAAGGTAGAAGGATAGTCTTCATTCAGCTCACCACTCTTCTGTCAAGGTTTCTACAAACAAATGATGAGTGCCAACTCAAATATTGCTTACAACGTGTAACATATATGAATGGTTTTGATGCTTAGCACTGAATATATGAATAAAATCTTTGCTAACTTAAATGAATAAATAGTTAGAGGCCAACTTCCATATAACTTGCTTCAAGTCAATGCTTGGCATTGACTAGTTGTGGGAATCTATACTCGGATTCAGTTATGTCCTACAATATGATGCCCAGCATCGGAATCCTAGTGAAATTCGATGTCTGGCATCGAATTTTAACTAAATGTTGTTGCTGCACATAGCAATTCTCCAATATTTGATGTTAGGCGTCGACTTCTAGCATGTCTATTCCTATAACTAGATGCCCCGCATTGAATAGCACCAACTACTCGAGAAACTCAATCATATTAAGTTCTAATGAGAAAAAGAACTCACCCAATCGTGGAACAATATAAAGTATTCTGATAATGCTTTGTATGAGGAGGTGGTCGAGTACTCTGCCTAGACTTCACTCCATGTGAAGCACCCAAGCCTCCTCATCATCACCTCCTGAATCTTTGTGAGGTTTAAAGCAACATGATAAGTTACTGAAAGAGCAAGTAAAACTAATCAATGATAAGACTAGTTATTTATTTAGCCCTATGACCATACCTCAAGGCTTAGGTCTTTGGAAATGACCCTTGATAATGCTGAAATTATGAGTGTCATCCTTTATGCCTTGCAATGCTCTCCAAGGTGTCAGTTTCATATCCTCAAAAGCCGCTTAAATGGAGAGATCAGCTTTCTTTCCCTTTCCCTTTAAATCCACCTGAGGATCTATTTTTGCATTTTTCTATTTCTGGCCTTTCACCTCTTTGTTCTCCCACATTGTGAATATTTTATCTTGCATATCCTAGATTTCCCCTGTCCAAAAGGTAAGTTGGAACCATGGCTCAAATTTATGGAATGCATCTGACTTCACATTGTCATCCGTTGCTATCCCTACCTCTATCAAGCATTGCTTTCCCAAATTTGGATGGATCCTTCCACCATCTGCCCTTAGGGCATAACATAATCATGGTGGAAGAATTGATACGCTCAATGGATGACATTTTCCGCTTATAATCATTGTCATTGTTGTGGTCCCAAGCTAGGAGTTTGGCCTCCTCTATAGTCAAACCAACATAGATTTTACACTCTACATACCTAAAGAAGTATGTAGTTGGATTCTCTTTTACAAGATGTCTTCGGTACATGCAGATTATGTGGCTCCCTTATCTCAAGAGGCCTCCTTCTTGTAAGTGGTTCTATTGGGGGTCTATTGATTATAGTAATGGAGAGGTGGAAAAGTTGCCCCTTCTTCATGAGCGAATCTTGACAATCTCCTCCCTGATCTTATTCAATTTTGTAAACAATATCCCATATGCAAGCTCTCCTCCATGGGAAACTATATCATCCTGAGAATCTGAGCTTTCCATTGATTCCACATCAGTTGGATTGGTCTTCTTCTGGGGCTTCTTCTGTATGGGTTGCTTGCCCTTTGACTTTATAGGTGTCGTCTTCCTCTACAGGCTTGGCATGATATTCCCCTGTATCATGGCAAGAGATCCACAATCACATTGTCCGATTCCCTACAAATCTGAGTGAGCCTCTCTGGAACACAACATTTTGGACATTGGAGCTCCATTTTGCAAATTGTATTCCTCATTCCCTTTGAAGTATCCACTAGGAAAAGGAGGCTATTTGAGTCCCCGTCTTCATAGTCCACCTTGAACACAAGACCATATTGAAAAACTTGCATGGTGGTAATCCTTCCCCTCCCATAGGCGCCAGCAAATACAAGCAGGGTGGCATTTTTCTCCTCTATGTACTGAAGGCACCACTCTAGATTTGTCATGTCTTGAAGTGTTCTATCTTTCTACTTCAGTCTCTTTGGATATATCCTTTTCTACCTCGCTCTTCCTCAATGGACTTGACACTGCTATGACCACCTGATGATATGGAAATTGGATTAATTTCACCCTCAGAGGACAAAGAAAAGATGCTCTTCTTTGGCTTTAGAGGGTGTCCAATGCTTCTGTCCCCAGCTCCCTCTCTGTAGCAGCTTAGGGTCACCTTCACCTTCTTAAAGGATTTATCCTCTTTCTTCTCAATGTCCATGAAGTGATACAATTTATGTTAGCCAAGGGTATGACATTGTCCTAGGGATAAGATTCATCTCAATGTTTGGGGGCCAAGTCGATGCGAGACATCAAGCTTCTATTGCAGGTTGATGCTTGGCATCGAATGTTGTGTATAAGTGGATACCAGGAATCGACCTTAATGCCCAACATGACGTCAGGCATCGAATTGGGGGAGCATGCCTATGCAAAACATGAACCCCTCGGTCCAATTTGATGTCAGGTATCAAATTTGGGGGCCAAGTCAATGCTAGGCATCAACCTTATGTGGAGCAACTCGATGCCAAGCATCGAATTGGGCGAGAAGGTCGATGTGAGGCATTGACCTAGCCTCCAAACTTGATGCCAGGCATCGACTTGAACCACTGGGTCGATGCCATGCATCGACCTTAGTGCTTTAACTCTATGCCAAGCATCGACTTCCTCACAAGTTTGGAGGCCAGGTCGATGCCTCGCATTGACCTTATCGCCCAATTCGATGCTTGGCATCAAGTTCCTCGTGCAATTCGATGCTTGGCATCGAGCTCTTTGCCCAACTCGATGATTGGCATTGACCTCGCCCAAAACTCGATGCTTGGCATCGACCTTGCCCAAAACTCGATGGTTGGCATCGAATTTACCCCGAAAGTCAATGCTTGGCATCGACTTTTCCTACAGTCTCGATGGTTGGCATCAAATTCCATCACTGTGAACTAGGACAAAAATGTGACTTCAAAAAACGTATTGTGATTTCTAGGGTTTTAAAAAGGAATCTTTTTGGAATCATTAATTGCTGGGTAAATTTAGGTTACCTGTGACATTCTTCTCTAGCTCCCTTCTTCTCCATTGTTGACTTTTGCTTCGCTTAGGCTTTTTCTACTCGTTTTCTCTCTGTGCTCTTTTTCTTTCTATGCTCTATCTCGACTCACATATTTGTAAAATGATCCTCTGGTCTTGTGATCTATTTATAGACATTTGGCTAAGTTGAACCAGTTGGTTATATCATATTTGGTTATCCAAAAATCTTCCTCATGGATTTTTTGTGGATGTAATTTTTTGGTTATTTCTAAAAAATCATGATTTAAAACATTCACCCCCTTGCTCTCTTAAGGATGTGATTACATGTAAAACAACATAGCTTTAAGATGTGATTCCATATCAAATTTGGAGACCACCAAATAAGAAGTTGGGAAGACTAGTAGTAGTAAATTGATAAGCAACGGAGTATACCTAAAGCTACTTGAAGTATATGTTGTCTCCCCAACATTGGGCGTCTTACATGTTAGGAGAATCTTTGTAAGTTGGTAGCCAAAATGTTTGTCAATCTTTATTAGAGTCAAATAAATGCCTATTAACCAAGCCCTCACCAGTTGGAAAGCTCCTTATTAGCCAAGCCCTCACCATCAAGAATGTCCAATCTACCAATATTGTTGACGTTTGAGCATATGTCCCACTTAATTCTAGGCACCCACTTCTAGTTAGGATTTCCCATACATCAGAAGTCTTTGCATGTTGTTTCCATGTTTGAGAAATTCATTATTATTAGGAATGAGAAAATAAAGGAATAATATGATGGATGAGATCACAAATGTGTTGATAAACATCACTTTCCCTAAGACGTTAAGTTTCATACCTTCCTAATAGTATAATTTTCTATCAAGTGTGTTCAACACGAACTCCCTTCTTTTACTTATAAAAGCCCAAAACCCGACACATAAGGTGAGAAAGCAAAATTTTACTTGAATCCAACTCTCAAAAACCTTGGTCCTTGAGAGATAAAAATGAGACTACTAGAGGGCCTTGAGATTAGCCTTTGAGTGATTAGTTTCTAAGTTGGAAGTAATGAAGAAAACTTCAATGTCTTTTTAATGTCAAAGCAAGAGTATATTTTTAGGTTTATGAAGAACATAAGCAAGATGCGTGATGGGAAAATCTTAACAATGTAGCATGGGGGGTCAAAATTTTCAAAATTATTCCTTGATTCAACCATTTTTATATAAAATCCCACATTTGGAAATATTTCAAGAAAACTTTTCTTGTAATTCCTCCATATTTGTGGAAGAAAAATAGTCTTCAAGATTGAGTACTGATTTCTTAAAACTCCAGAATATTGGAAGATTTCTCTTAACTCAAGTCTCACTCCAAACGAGGGTTTAGGACCTAATCTTAACAAGGGTGTATACTAGAGTGTGAAGAGGGTCACCTTTTAAAACATGAATATAGAAGGGAAAAAATATTCATTTGTATTTTCTCGTATTCAATGTCTAGTATAATCAAGTTTGAGTTTCTTGGAAAATCTTTTGACTTTTTCATGAGTGAGTCTTCTTTGCATATGTGTGTCTTTATGCATGTGTGTGTGCGGATGACTCATAGGATGGTGGAGATCATCATACGCTGACTCCTCTCTCTCATTGACATTTTGTGAGCCATGATCAATCGATTAACTCAAGATGGTAAATGTTCCATGTGACCTGTTCTCATCAAACATAGAACCAAAAAATTACCGTACATGCATTGATGGATTGCCTAACCAATTTCTAATGAGAAATGAAATCATACCTATAAATGAATCTTGATTATGACATAAAGTCAAATCATACAACCCATAATAATGAGCACAATCCATCTTCATAACTATCTAGATACGTGTTTCAAATTTGTTGTTTTTAGTGGATCCTTTCATGAATGATGTCCATGGCTTAGAATGTATCAATGATTCTCTGTTCTCACTTGAGTCATTTAAGTTAGATTCTCAATGCAACAATGCTCAATCTGATCCATCTATTGAACTCGATCCACCTATTGATCTCTCTTCATATTCAAGTGCATGTGGAGTAAAGAATGTCAGCAAAGAGAGAGAGAGAGAGTATACAAAGAATGTGGTGTTTTAAGCAAAGGCCTCGTGAAGTAAAAAAAAAAATCAATTCCTTACTTCAGATAGAAAAATTGCATTGAACATTGTGAAGCATTGTTGTGGTTTGAAATGTTTGTATAAATTAGGAATGAAGAAACTAAAGCAGCTAAGAGAGAAATTCTTCCATTTAGATAGTGAAATGCAATATTTATACCTTGTTTCTCACATGCAGATGATTGAGATAACATGTCAATAACACATGTTGCTTTTGAATATTACTTTAGTCAAGGGATCCAATGTTGTAGGGCTGCATTTAAAATTGTGATGGGTGTGGGGGATTGTAGAATACATAAGATTCGGCAAGGGCTTATATGTGGAGATCTCATTTTTTATACATATCATGGAGTTGAGACCAAAGGTTCTATTGGTCATCATGCAATGAGTTGGATGATGAACTATTTTAGTTTGCATTGTGAAGTTATGCCTAGAACTGGAAGGTTACACTTGTCAGATAACTTTACTCGCCTAGAAGTATTTCAAGTGTATAAAGAAGAAATGGAAAGTAAAAATGAGAAGTATGTCTTGTATCAACATTTTACTCGATTATGGAAAGAAGAGTTTAACAATGTGAGTATTCCTTGTAAAGTTAAAATGGGTGAATGCTCAGTTTGTGCCACTTTGAAAAACATGGCAAAGGGGGCCACAACACCACAAGAAAAAGATAAATTTAAAAGCCTTCTAAAGAACCATCGTGAGATTCAAGCTTTAGAAAGAAAGAAAGCAATTCATCATCAAAGTAAAGCACTCAAAAATCCAGAGCATTATATGTTTTTATTGATTGATGGTACGGATCAAAAGAAAATATGTTTGCCCCATTTTTCTCGCATTCCTAAGGACATTGGAGATGAAGTTCTCGTGCAAGTGCATTTGGTTGGTGCTTTGATAAACAATGGAACTGTAAAGTTGAAGGTTTTCTTCACATATCCCAAAGTGCATAATGATCCAAACCTTACGATTACTTTGATTCATAAAGTTTTGCAATCATGGGAGGGTCTTTTGCCACCAAATCTATATTTGCAACTTAATAACACTGCAAGAGAGAATAAAAATCCTATAGTCTTTGGATATTTATGCACACTTGTTGATAAACAAGCATTTCATAAAGTTAAGGTAAATTTCATTTTCGTTGGGTAGACTCATGATGATATTGATCAAATTTTCAGTAGCTTCTCTAAGAGGTTGGCATTCCATAATGCTTTTACTCTTCCGACATTATTTGTGTTGATTTCTGAAGCATATACTCCAAAGCCTGAAGTTCAACACCTTACACAGATTTATGACTTTAAGCATTTTTTCTTAGCAGGTATTGATAACAGTATTAAGGTTTTGGCTCCATTTCACAACATTAGTTTCAACCATGTATTCTTGATGAGGAGGCTTAATGACATTACTCTTTTATTTGCAAAGTGATATTCATGTTCTCCAGGGTGGGAGCCTAAAGATGGATGCAGATTTTTATTGCATGTGCCTAATTTGTCTATGGATAGTGTAGAACAAACACCATGTGAAGATAAAAGAAATATGGAAAGATGTGGAAATGAGGTTGAGCAAAGTAAAAGGTGAATGCATGTACTTATGGAGAAGGAGACAGATTGAGCATGCAAAAAAATGTGTTGGAGATCAAGATGTATCTTAGTGGGATGATTTTTTTAACCATCAAGAAGAGATTATAAAGAATACCATTGCAGGGCATTGGCCGGTTGATATTCCATTCATATGGGATTTTAGCACACAAAGATCAATGAATGTGGACCAAGCATGTAATGCAAATACACTTCAAAGCTTTATGCATCCACCAAAAAGGAGTATTTATGTAGGCCCAAGGATGATGAAGCAGGCCGAAGCACGATGGCAAGGAAATTTGAAAGAAATAAATGTTGGAACACTTATCGCATTCCTTGTTGATGGTGATGAGGATACTAGACCATTTTGGGTAGAAAAAGTGTTAGATGTCATTCACAAAATGTCAAAAAATTCATGTTTTCACTTGATTTTGAAATGTATGTATACTGGTGTAAAGGGTTTTCAAACATAAGATGTAATTTGCTTGATTTTTGACAAGGGAGTTCTCTTTTTACGACATAGTTCTTGTTTGTTACAACTAGCTCTTTTTAGCATAGGGCTGGATCACAAGCTATGCTTCACATCTAAATTCTTGATCTTCACATGTGAAACACTATTGGGGTTTTCATAACAACATCCTTTACACCCATCTTGACCTTGGGGTTTTTGAATTTTTTCTTGTAGCTTAGTTTAACCTACTTCTTTCAAATGTAGTATATGGGTTTCATTTTCACCAATCTCTACTTCTATGGTTCTTACAACAATACTTGAAGAAATTATCTCCTTTATAATCATCAAGAATTGTACCACTCAAGAAGACTATCTTGATAAACAATTACTTGGTTCCTTTGTGTGGGTTGAGTTAGCTATGATGAATTAGCTCTACTACATGCAACTTCTTTACTTTGAGAAGTCCTAAATGAGGGTGATACAACATTACTCTTACTTTATATCTTGATCAAGTGTTTTGAGGAAACACGTTCTCTTGGGAAAAACCAAGTAATCATAGATTTGTAGCCTTTTTAGCTTCAAATACCTCCTGAAAGATTTGTCATTCCTTATTTTAATAAGTTGATTCTTGTTTCAAATATACAAGATTTTTAAACAAGCCTAAGACATGAATTTATGGTATCCAAACTATCTAGTAATTTTCATTTGTAGTTGTGATTGAAAACAAAATTAGTTTGGTTTGGTCATAAGCTCTCTTAGTTACCTGCTCAGTGTGACACTTTCTTTGCAAGACGGAATGGGTAGTTCTTCAAACTTGCCCTTGCCTTATTGATCTTGCAAGTGTGATTTTTGTTTCTCCACTATCATTAATATTTTGAGGGCTAACAATGAGGAAATTTTTGGAGTTTGAGGTCTTCGAAAGCACGCGAACACAAGGAAGAAGAAGAACCTTGGAGCACAACACACAATATTGAATGTATTACCAAGAGAATATACAAAAATAAGTGACCCATTAGGGTAATAGGCGTATATACAAGCCAACAGAAAAAAAAAATCTCCTAAAGAGGAAAAAAGGTGCCCTAGCAGTCCTAGTGTGTTCACACACATCACTACCTAAATATATCAACAAATCCCCCTTGGGAGTGATGTGGTGAACAAGGACCTAGCATGCATGTATGAGGAAGTGCCAAGCTATGTGGAATCAATCCACAAAAGGAAGTAAGCCCAAAGCTTTGCGGAAAGCTTCAAACTTCTCCCTAGGCAAAGCCTTTGTGAAAAGGTCTACTATATTCTCCTGTGCGGGCACATATGCCAAATTGATCTCTCCAATAGAGAACCTCTTCGTGGAATAGTGATAGTACACCTCAATGTGCTTAGTAGGAGCATGGGACACAGGGTTCCACACAATTGCCAATGTGCTCTAATTGTTAGTGAAGATGATGGTGGTAGAAGAGTGACCAACACCCAAATCAGCCATAAGGCATCTGAGCCACACACACTCAAATAGTCGTTGTGAAAGCTATCCTATACTCAGTCTCACAATTCGAAGTGGCCATAGTAGGTTGCTTCTTGCTCAACCAAGATATACATGAGCTACCAAGCATGAAGCAAAAACCACTAGTGGACACACATGTCATAGCAACCAGCCCAATCAAAGTCAGAAAAAACATGTAAATCTGGCAGTAGTGATCCTCCCCTTAAGATAAAACAATCCAAGTAGTCAGGTACTGCTCAAGTAGAGAAACATGCACTTAACTACCTGCCAATGCTTGATACCTAGGCAATGCATAAACCTGTTACGTATTTGTGAGACAACAAACTAAATATCTAGCCGAGTAATGCATAAGTAAATCAAGCATCCAATAGCCTGCTGATAGAGAACAGCATCAAATGCATCTCCAGCATCATGAAGACTCAATCGTAAACCTGTCTCCATAGGAGTGGCAATAGGTTTACAGTCTTCAAGTCCAAAATGTTGCAATAATGTGTCAATATATTTTTTTGACACAAAGGTATTCCGCCATCAACTTGCCTAAACTGAATGCCCAAATAATGGTGCAAGTACCCCAAACCTGACATCTCAAATGATGCATGCAAATCAGCCTTAAAATCAGCAATATGCTTCTCAACATGAAAAGTGAGCAACATGCCATCAACATAGATAACAATGATCAGAAGCACATCATTTGCATGCTTAACGTATAAGGTGCTCTCAGTTGGACTGTTCTCAAAACCATGTGGAATCAGGTAGGCATGTCTCTTTTCATACCAAGCATGTGGTGCTTCCTTCAAACCATATAATGCCTTTTTCAACCTACACACTTGGTTTTCATGCCCTTTTTGCACAAAGCCACGGGGCTGAAAAACATACATTTCTTCATGCAAGTCACCATTCAAAAATGAAATTTTAATGTCCAACTAATATACATTCTAGCTATGATGGGCTTCAAGTGCACAGATGCTACGAACAGTAGTCATTCGCATGTAGGAGCAAAGGTCTCATCAGAATCAATGCCTCTTTCCTGAGCATAACCCTTGGCAACAAGCCTAGCCTTACATCTGTCGACTATTCCATCAGCTTTACACTTCAGCTTGTATACCCACTTAGTGCCAATGGCCTTCTTGCCAGGAGGCAAGTCACATAAAGACCAAGTACCATTTTTCATAATAGTATCATATTTTGATTGCATAGCAGCCATCCAATTTTCTAAATTTCGTGCTTAATCAAACGAAATTGGCTCATTCTCATCACAAAGACTCGAGGCAACCATAGCATAGAATTATGATGCAAAAGAAGCACTATGAGAGCTTGAACGAGTACGATATGACAGAGGTGCATCTAATTTGCTATCTTGCAAAGTCTACACCAGTCATTTAGGCTAGTTTTTTCCTCCTTTGTATCAGTTCTCTCATCAATAAGTGCATCATATAAATCTGCATCAAAAATGAAATGATCTACATCATCATGTGAAACGTGTAAAGGCTAAGAAGTTGCCTCATTAGGATCAGCACTAGATTGTCCACATGTAAAAAGAGGCAACAAAGTGTTGTACATGTCTTTGGAGCTAACCAATGTCTCCTTAGTACATGAAAGTAATGGTTGAATAGCATCTTTCACAAAAACAATATCAAGGCAAACCAAAATGTGTTTAATATGTGAATGATACAGACGATGGCCTTTGCTTTCAGAATTGTGCCCAACAAAAATACATTTCACTGCGTTATCATCCAATTTCCTGCATTATTGTTCAAGCACTAATGCATATGCGAGACGACCAAAAACACGCAGGTGAGCAACAGATGGCTTACGACCATGCCAATCCTCATATGGAATGATAGACTGCAATGCTTTAGTGGGACACCTATTAAGTACAGATGCTGCACACATAATAGTCTCAAGCCAGAAACTATATGGTAAAGCCTAACCCTTGATCATACACCTTGCCATCTCCATGAGTGCCATGTTCTTCCTTTTAGCAACTCCATTCTATTGAGGTGTATATGGCACTATACACTAATGTTTTATCCCACGTTCAACCAGAAATGCATAAAAATCAGAAGACATGTATTCTCCTGCTCGATCAGAACGAAGGGTGCCCATTTTACATGCTGACAGATTTTCAGCCAAAACCAAAAACTGTTTGAAGCACATAAACACTTTGAACTTTGCTTTCAATGGATATATCCATGCATGCTTGGAAAAATCATCAATGAAAGCCACGAAGTAAAGACAGTTCCCAAAAGAAGGTGTTTGCATAGGACCACAGACATCACTGTGAACAAGTTGCAATTTTTTCTGAGTAGCTCGAACTGAACCATCTTTTGGGAAGGAGGAACATTGCATTTTGCCCAGAATACATCCTTCACAGACATGTTTACCAAGTGCCTCAAGTTTGGGCAATGAGGACATCATTTCAGATTTCTGCAAGCATAGCAAACTAGCAAAATTCAACTGACCAAAGTATGCACGCCAAAGCTTTGAATCTGACATAGCCTGAGAATCATGTATTGTACATGTTGAATCATCTACAGATTTTTCATAGTCAAAATGAGCTTATATAGCCCACAACATAAAATGCCAGAAGCAATAATGATGTCGCCATTTGACAAATCATGAACTATACATCTGTCATCAACAAATTTCACAACCAAGCCGACCTTGGCTAATGCTAAAACTGATAATATATTTTTCTTGATCCCTAGCCCAAATTAGGCATCTGACAATGTAAAAGAACTACCATCGGTAGTAGTCAGAATGATCTTACCAACTCCCATGATAGGATAAGAGGAGTTGTTGGCACATGTGACAGTATTCTCTATAGGGGCAAGCTCAAGTGAAGTGAAGAAACTGTGCTGCAAGGTAATATGTTTGGTTGCCCCACTATCAAAGTAGCAAACATCTGAGTCTACTGCAAACATACATTGTTCATAAGAAGATGGGTCATATCTGCAAACAATAGTAAATGTCCATTCTTCATTCTGCACAAGATTAGCGGACTCTGTTTTGGGTGTTGAGACCTCTACAACAACCATTCCAGTCTCTTTCTTCTTTGCCTCTTTTGCAACCAGTTTTGGACAATTCTTTATGACATGATCATTTCCTTTACAGTATTTGCAAAACGATTTCTACTTTTCTGTTTTCTTCTCATCCCTCTCATCCTTCTTTGATTGTGCATAGTTAGCAAATTTTTGCTTACTAGTAGATGAGCTCCATTTACCTTTGCCCTTCTGACTAGCCAGGAAATTTTGATCTACAACATGCATAATGGACTTGTTCTGCCTAGACTGATCTTCATGTAACAGTACAGAGATTAACTCCTCAAATGTTAAGGCATTTGGATTGCCTTTCATCATCAAGCGAAGAGTAGAAGCAAAACCCTGATATGAATCTCGAAGACTATTCAGAACAATCTGCACAAGTGAACTGTCAAGCAAGACTTCATCAACAGAAATCAACTGCTCCTTCAAATCTTTTATCTTTGTCAAAACACTGTCCATGGAATATCCTTCATTCATGTGCTCTCTCCAACGGTTTTCGGAGGTAAGCAACATGAACCTCATTCCTTGCCTGGTATAAAGTGATTAGTGTATCCCAAGCATCCTTTGTTGTTTTGCATGAGCGAATGTGGGGAATAATGGCACGTTTGATAAACAAGGCTATCAATGCATGTGCTTGAGCATCTCTTCCATCCTAACGAGGTTGTTCTGTAGGTGCAGCAAGAACCGCACCACGAACAGGAACCTGAAGAATATCATCTTCAACGCCATCTGGATCACCTTGAGCAACTGTGTTTGCCAATGTAATAGGACGTTTTTCAACACCCTGCACAATATTCCACAGTCCTTCTGCAACCAATACATGACACACCATATAAGCCCATAATGGGTAATAAGCACCATCTAACTTATCCTCAACAGCCAACATACGGCATACATTACTGCTTTCAACCTTGGCCACTGACTAAAATACCCTGCTACAGAAAAATGACTATCTCAAAAAGTTGAACAAAACCTGTCGAGTTTTGCTAAACCTGTAGCAAACTTCGAGGCGCTTATACTGAAGTACTAAAATCTGTACATATCTTTGGCACAAAAAGGCGAAATTGCCTACACAGGCACTGCGATAGTGCATTCGAAGGCCAAAACAAGCTCAAATAGCGATTTCGACACTACAAAGCGAAGCAGTTTTGAACTCCTAATCGCCTTGAGTATGCTTACCAAATTTCGTGCGATTCTGAGATTGTGACTGCAAGGTATCAATGATGCCCTAGATGAAGTAGCGACCTGCTCTGATACCAATTGTTGGAGTTTGAGGTCTGGGGAAGCATGTGAACAGCAAGAGGAAGAAGAAGCTTGTAGCACAACACACAATATTGAATGTATTACCAAGAGAATATACAAAGATAAATAACTCGTTAGGGTAATAGGCATATATACAAGCCGGGGGAAAAAACCTCCGAAAGAGGGAAAAAAAGTGGCCCGTGAGTCCTAGTGTGTTCAGACACATCACTACATAAATATATCAACAAAAAAACATTAAATCTCACGATCAATATCTATCATTGTGTGACTTCACAATTGGAATGAAGTACATAATTATTTTGTTGCTTCTTATCTTCCTACTATTAGCATGTTAAGACTATCCAAGTAGATAAACACTTTGTCTTCATTGTAAGACTTACATTGCAAGATTGATCTAAAGTTTCTTTTATCCTTTTCCTTGCCTTGAGGTGTAGCTCAAGGTGACTAAAGAGCTAAGTTGAGTAAACTCGGAAATGATGACCATGATCAGCTCATTTTTTTACCATCACCCTACGATTACAAAGGTTTTTTAAATTCACTTGGGGGCACTATTTTGAAGATATGCCATTTGAGTTTTACACTCTTGACATGCCTATGTTAAATCTATATCTAAGGAGAATCTGGCAGAACTCTTCACCACATCCTATTCTTTTCATCAATCTAAAACTAGGAAAGCAATCAAATAAACATGGAACTTCAATTTTTAAACATAAATACAAAACAAGCTAGGGCTAACGAAGGGTATCTATAGCTTTCTCATTCTTCATGCTTTTGTTCTTCCAATGAGTTACTCTACAACATAGTAATATGGGGTTAGTTGAGATAATTATACTATACTTAGCAGCCTTCGTTGTGTCTTTTGGCAGATGCATACTATTTTGAAGATATGCCATTCGAGTTTTACACTCTTGACATGCCTATGTTAAATCTATATCTAAGGAGAATCTGGCAGAACTCTTCACCACATCCTATTCTTTTCATCAATCTAAAACTAGGAAAGCGATCAAATAAACATGGAACTTCAATTTTTTAACATAAATACAAAACAAGCTAGGGCTAACGAAGGGTATCTATAGCTTTCTCTATTCTTCATGCTTTTGTTCTTCCAATGAGTTACTCTACAACATAGTAATATGGGGTTAGTTGAAATAATTATACTATACTTAGCAGCCTTCGTTGTGTCTTTTGGCAGATACATACTCCACTATCCAATGGTAATTCAAGAAAAAAACATCTCAAGTAAGATCTCAATTTTTTAAGAGAATCCAAAGATATCTCAAACGAAAAAGTGATAGATCATATGGTTTAAATAAAAAGTTTTGGATATGGCAATCCTGAACAAGATGATTCCAGACAATATGATCATGAAAAAGCCAATGATGAACAATATAACCATCGGCACGTCAATGTGAATAAATGGTAGTGGACAAGGTAGACATGAACATAGCAATTGCAGAGAAGGCAACCACAGATAAAGTGCTTGCAAACAAGGTGATCATGGATAGGTGATCACGAAGAGTGTGTTTGCAAACAGAGTAACTGATACCTACAGAGTGACTCCATAGAGCAATCCCTCAATTCACAAGAACATGGTAACAATCAAGCAAAAGGACCAAAATTTTGAGGTAGTTGGCATATACAAGCATGTGCATAGATTACATAAACTTTCTTACTCTCACTCAAGTGCACGAACAAATTGGAAACATACTCAAAAGCCTACACATGTCCGATGTTTGATCCACTCTTAAGGATGATACAAAGGCATCTACAACACTTCCAGCCACTCCCAAACCATTCTGCCAGAGCATCAGACCTAGTCTAAAACATGTTCTACACCTCAATTAACGAGTCAATTGCCCCTAAAGGAAATCTAAAGATAAAAGCATATTCTGACTTCTATCACATTTTGAGATCCAAGAGGTTGAAAAGATTGGAAGAAGATTTACACGCACACATGACTTTCTTCCCATTTCTCATTATTTCTCTTATAGCAAACACGAAGTCTTCCACAAAATGATTATGATGAAGACAAAGTTCCACGACCAATATTTTAGAACAGCGTTCTCAAAAAAACTAAGGAACACGTAAACATAGAGAAGATGATATGGCTTGATGAAGTCCTGAAAGCAGGTTTTTTACAACACTACGTCAAAAACTAGCTCAAAAGAATGATCTTATGGGAATAACTACTTCCCTTTTACCCAGATGTGCACATATGGCTGCCTTCTCATGGACACACCACCTCCCTTAGGGAGATACCACAAATAACTAACTTGGCTACCCTCTTCTTTTTTTCTTGGTTGAAAAGGACCAACCGCTAAGTCAGTATGCAATCAGCTAGCTATTCGTAAAGGTGAGAGTCAAAGTTGATATCTTTGACAAACAGATGTCTTGTTCTGCTCAGTTTTCCTGCATATTTGAAAACACCATCTACAGAGAGCATCACATTTACACGAATAGCATACGCAGATGTTTGATTTGATTGCAACAAGAAAGGCCCTAAGAAATCAAGCTTGCCCTGCTGGATAACCAAATCACCATTATATTTGTCATAGGCTGTCAAAAAAGTAATGGTACTGCTCCAAAGGCACAGAGTAATCTAATCGAAACAATGCAAAAGTAAAAACATAAGAGAAACAGATGGAAAAAATAATTGCATGTATTGCAATGACGATTAAAAGCAAATTTCAAAGGCTTAGAAATCAAAAGTCTCTTTATTAATATTTACAAGAGAGAGTTTCCGGATGTGAAATACAATGGCCCTTATCAGGCTCGGGAAATGTAATGATGAACTTTTAAGTGCATGGTTTCTAAGAAATTAAAAATACCTAGCTGTTAACTATAACATTGTAATCTGCTACGTAGTTCTTCTAAATGAAGTGTCTTCATGTAAAGGGGACAAGGTGCCACTTAGTACCCAATGCTATAAAAAGACCTAATCATTTCGCTTCATTATTCGCACTAGATATGTATGAAATACAAGCAAATGATGCTAAGCTGAAGTGCAAGTAAACGCAGAAAAGCAATACTTGAAGTACATTCAGAAAGAACAAAGGACAAACTTTTATAGAATTGGAACAGGTGAAAATGCATGGCAGACATCATAACAAGCAGAAATAAAAACTTGTGAACTGTATTTATTACATTATTATGATAAACCATCAGACAACCAGTGTCATTATCCAATTTAGAAATTAGAGGAGAGAGCATCAATATGACAATAACAACCACACAGGCCATATATTTCAGAGATATTTGAATCACAGCTACAGGATAGAGCATGCCCTTCACAGTTCTGAAATCGATTGCCTGTTTGTAGATGCTCTACTAGCGATGTACTTTTGCATTGACTTGACACTTTCTGATGTCATATTCTCATAAAACTTCGCCCTTCACAGTTTTGAAGTCGATTGCCTGTTTGTAGATGCTCTACTAGCGATGTACTTTTGCATTGACTTGAAACTTTCTGATGTCATATTCTCGTAAAACTTGTGAGCTCTTTCCTGGAAACTCTCTCTCTCTCTCTCTCTCTCTCTCTCTCTCTCTCTCTCTCTCTCTCTCTCTCTCTCTCTCTCTCTCTCTCTCTCTCTCTCTCTCTCTCTCTCTCTCTCTCTCTCTCCCCCCCTTTCTCTCCCTCCCTCCCTCCCTCCCTCCCTCCCTCCCTCTCTCTCTCTCTCTCTCTCTCTCTCTCTCTCTCTCTCTCTCTCTCTCTCTCTCTCTCTCTCTCTCTCTCTCTCTCTCTCTCTCTCTCTCTCTCTCTCTCTCTCTCTCTCTCTCTCTCTCTCTCTCTCTCTCTCTCTCTCTCTCTCTCTCTCTCTCTCACATCAAAGAGGAGTCCCCCCCATCAAGTCTTGGGGAACCACGAAGAAGAGAGGTCTCATTTTACACTTCCCTTCCGAAAATGTAAGATCTACTTTCCTACGCAAGAGGGTGATTTTGAGAGCACTTGATGGCCCCCCCATCTACCTTGATGATGATCTCACACCCATGCAAGTAGCACATCGCCGTGCATGGAGTACACCAAGCTCACAATGAAGGGAAGAAGGCTTCATACAGAGATGGTTGTGTCATCATTGATGGCAAGGCCATCCCATAGGGATTCGCGACCTGTGAGACACTCAAGGAGATACACCTTGAAGTTTGGAACTTCAATGGAGATCTACGGACACAACCAGAGAGGTTGGAAGAGGTGCACAGAGGTAGAGACGTTTTTATGCTGACAGAGACACATGAGAGCCAAGACCGGAGCCTACCTCGATTCCACGGTTTCCAGAGGGAATCCACATATAGAGTGTACACGTCAGCACACCACCAGAGGATCAGGAGGAGTAGCCATACTCTTCAGAGATGGACTTCAGAGCAGGATACAGATAGTCGCACGTGATTCACAGGCCAGATATCTTTGGATTCGACTCAAGCTCTCACACGAGGGGATCATCTTAATAGCATTATGCTACTTTGCTCCTAGCTCGCAGTTCACTTTCATAGATCGAGAGGAGGACTCACCATACACTTGCTTGTCATAAGAGGTTACAGAGTACTCTACATTAGGGGAAGTCTTCCTTATGGGAGACTTCAATGCAAGGACAGGCAATGATCAGTGTGAGATATTTGACCCAGAAGACCCACAGATACTACATACAATAGAGGATGAGTCTACCGCTCGAGCTTCAGCTGACTCTACACACACTCACTATGGCATTCACTTACTCAGACTAAGCTCTCGAGTCTCGACATAATCTCGTTATCTATAACGGGATGGCTCCGTGGCCTATCTCACGAGGATTGACATGCATACCACACTCATTCACAGATCGCGGGGGGGAATACAGTAGATTACGTCATGGGACCCATAGAGGCCATCCACCTACTTACCTCATTCACCATCCCACCCATACCCATTGGGGCCAATCACACATACCTCTCGTTCTCCCTCAAGGGAGACACCCCTACACGCACACCCGCAGCATGCATCCCACACACCACCATCCATTTCACACACGAGCTAGCTCACATATATGTGGCTCAAGTCGAAAAGGGTCTTTCTCTTGCTCCATCCTGACACTCCACTATCCCTCCTCACCTCACAGATAGCATCAATCCTTCAGACATCAACCATCAGCTCCTTCCAACACACCATCCATTCTCGTCACGCACATCCTCCCGGGACTATGCCACAACATCGCTGGTATGATGAGGAATGCAGAGATCTTTACCGTCAACTACAAGCCAAGCGAGCATTGGGAGAGATCACAGAGAGAGAGGCCGGGGGACAGATGAAGACTCACACGTAGGAAGAGGCAAGCCTTTGAGGAGGCCTAGGAGCTCAAGCTATACCATCTCTTGATGAGTATGCGCAGTGCTGAAGCATGGTGTATGCTACAAGAGCCACGCCTAACCACACCTATTGGGGACCTACACACATGGCATGATTATGCTGAGAGATTACGAGGTACCTGGGCAGCCTCCCATTACCCTACCACTTGAGCCTCGCCCTACAAGTCTCGTCACAGCAAAGATGGTTGAGAGGGCCATAGGACGACTATGACATGGACGTTCGACAGACCACACGGGATTGCAGAGCGAGCATCTCATATACACAGCCTCCACTATAGCCCCGTTGATTGCACATGTCTTCAACCGGGCTATAGGGGAGGGTTCCCCAAAGGAGTGGACTAGGCATACCATTGTGCCTATTCACAAATCTGGTGACACCCTGGACCCAAGGAACTATAGGACCATCATGATTGGCCACACCATGGCCAAACTATACGGTGCCATACTTGAGGCGGAGCTCAGCTCATATGAAGAGACTGAGGGGCTACGAGCACGAGGCAAGGCAAGTTTTCGATGAGCTTTCTCTACTATTGATCACATCTTCATTTTGCCCTTCCTCATTGATGGGGCAAGGGTGCGGAAGAAGAGATTATATTGTTGCTTTGTGGACTTGCACAAAGCTTTTGATACAGTGCCACGAGAGAGGCTCTTCCGACGCCTCCACAGCTTGGGAGTACCATTAGGGATGATTTGGGCTATCTATGCACTCTATGAGCAGGTGACTCAAAGGGTACAGTGTTGAGGAGGTATGTCTGAGGCCATTGCTAGCACCATCGGTGTTAAGCAAGGCTATCCACTCCCCCACTATTTGGTCTCTACATCGACAAGATTGAGGACTACATTCTCCTAGCTGGAGGAGAAGGTACAGACCTCGCAGGTACACATGTCCACATTTTATTATATGCCGATGACATTGTATTGATTTCAAAGTCACCCGAGGGATTACAACGCCACCTGGATGCCCTGGATGAGTTTTGTACACAAAGGGGCTTGATAGTAAACCTTGGCAAGACCAAGGTCACGATCTTCCACACCTCCCCCATGGTGAGGAACGGAGCAGGATTCACAGCTTGCAGTGGACAGATTGAGGTCATCACTTGCTATGTCTACCTCGGAGTCACATTCACGAGCTTGCCTGGCCCCTTCAGCTTGAGACAGGCAGCCACCGATAGACTCACACGAGGATATGCAGCTTTAGCCATGTTAGAGCGGAGATGTCACCAGGCACACTTCCAAGGGCCCTGTACGAAGGGGTGGCTATTCGACACACTAGTCAGACCGGCTATGATGTATGATGCGACAGTTTGGGCCCCAAGCCTCACAGTCACCCAGTGGAGTGCGATCAAGAGGCCATGGCTACGTATGATCTCGCGACTATTTCGGGGGAAAGAGTCATTGCCACATGACATCATCATAGCAGAGCTAGCTGCACCACCCATGGTAGTAGATGCACTATTCCAGACTATCTGCTTTATTCAGAGGATGAGAGAGCTCCCTACAGACACACTCGCACACAGAGCTTTTGAGGCATCTATACAGATATCAGAGTCACGATATGAGAGAGCTTGGTACACTCAGGTTAGAGTCTGGTTTGATAGTCATGGACTTGATATGGACAGATTGCCGCTTTTCAGTATGATCCACACTCACCTCACATCCACCTCTCCCGTCGTGAGAGGAATGCTTAACTCAAGCAGGATCTCTGGTAGCTCTACATTAGTCAGACATGGCACACACCACACATGGGATCGAGACTATCGCACTACCGAGACCAATTCTTAGACATACTAGAGGACGGTTTCATCCTACGCCCACGCTACATGGATACTTACATGCCTCATAGCTCGAGGGAAGTGATTGACCAGTTGAGAATCTCATCACACTGACTAGAGAATGAGACGGGCATAGCCGCAGACATTCCCAGAGAGCAGCGGATATGCAGGGTATGTAGAGTAGAGATGGAGGATGAGGAGCACTTTGTATGCAGATGTAGTGCATATGATGACATCAGAGGCAGATACGAGACTCTGTTTACAGGGCAGCCCACCCTCCGAGAGATCATGGACTCTAGAGACCAGCGACAACTCGGGCGATTCTTACTAGAGATACAGAGTCACAGAGATTCCCTACTCCAGCTTACTGTTGCAGCACATACAGGAGGGAGACAAAGTCAGCTCACTGACTTCTTTATTCCACGATGTGGAGCAGCCCTCCCCCCCCCCATCTCACACACCAAGATGGGTGACTCTTCAGCAGGCTCAGACCTCTCGAGCTAGAAGACAACCCCATGCTATAGGATATCGGGCCCCGAACTTCAACGACATCAGATTGCGGAAATCCAGGCTCGTGACCATTGAACCATGGAGGAGAGACGATCCGAGATGATGGCTGATCCCGCTGCAGCCATCAAGGTGGCCCTGACTCCACCTCCACCTATGTATCACATCTTACAACCGCCCACTAGCACAAGATGGAGCTAGTTAGTCGTTTCAGATGCATTCTCATGCTTGTTGTACTACCTTTTTGCATATAGACTATCATAGATATAGCACTCCATACACCCCCCACTTTCATGGGTATCTCCACATGCATACTACGGAGATCTATATCAGCTTTACCAGTCTTTTCAGCACTTTTATCTTTTCCGATTGATAGAAGATACAACTATGTACATCGATTTGTCTCATAGGCTGAGTTCGGCCTCCTAATAGAGGTAAAAACTCTCTCTCTCTCTCTCTCTCTCTCTCTCTCTCTCTCTCTCTCTCTCTCTCTCTCTCTCTCTCTCTCTCTCTCTCTCTCTCTCTCTCTCTCTCTCTCTCTCTCTCTCTCTCTCTCTCTCTCTCTCTCACACACACACACTTTTCTTCATACAAGCGGTGGAGAGCCGTGTGATTACCCACCTCCAGCATGGCAAAGCGCGAACCATTCAATCTATAGGAAGAGCATCTCATCTATGGGTGCACAACTCTAGCACCACTTGTTGCCTACCTCTTCAACCGAGCACTGGTTGCGGGGTTCCCTGACTCATGGACTGAGCACATCATAGTGCCCATATATAAGTCAGGCGATGTTATGGATCCAGCCACATACCACACGATCATGATTGGCCCCACACTGGCCAAGTTATATGGGGAAGTTCTAGAGACAGAGTTGAGCACCATGGCCAAGGGGAAGGGTATCAAAGGCTCCGAACCGGCAGGATTCAGACGGGATTGTTCTACCATAGAAGACGTCTTCACTCTGAGATGCCTGATCGACTAGGCACGAGTGAGGAAGAGGAGATTATATTGCTTCTTTGTGGACTTCCACAGCCTTCGACACAATTCCCATGGAGTGGCTCTTGAGACGTCTACTCGACATCGAGGCTCCAGAGAACTCTTCATACGTCTACTCAACATCGACGCTCCAAAGGAGATGATATGGGGCATTTGCGCCCTATATGAGAGAGTATCATGTAAAGTCTGATGCCACGACGGCCTATCTGATTCACTTGGTAGCACCATCGGGGTGAAATAAGGATGCCCCCTCTCGCCCAACCTCTTTGTTCTTTTCATTGATGAGATGGTGGACTTCATGCGGCTGCAAGGAGGAGATGGCATTGAGGTACGCAGGACCACTGTCCACATTCTTTTATATGCTGACGATATGGTCTTGGTTTCAGAGTCTGCAGAGAACTATAGCATCACCCACACAGCCTAGATGTCTTCTGCACACATAGAGAGCTATCAGTCAACCTTGGTAAAGCCAAGGTTCTGATCTTCCATACATCAGTGCAAGTGAGGAGACAGTTCTTTCACAGCAGCAGGCGGACCCATCGAGGTAGTCGGATCATATGTCTACTTGGGAGTGACATTCACAGCAGCCACTGGGGTTTTCTCCATGTCTCAAGCAGGCAGAGATCGCATCACACGAGGATATGCAGCACTACCTTTGATGGAGAGGCAGTGCCACCAGGCATATTTTCATGAGCCCTGCACAAAGGGGTGGCTCTTCGACACTTTGGTTACCCCCCCACTCATGTATGGAGCAGCCATACGGGGACTGGGATTAGCCGCATCAGCATCGACAGCGGTGGAGAGGCCGCAAATTCTCATGATTGCCAGACTCATCTGCAGCAAGCCCTCGGTACCCCATGATATCATTAGGGAAGAGGTTGCTGCAGGACCAATGCTAGTAGAGGCACTCTTCCAGATGGTATGCTTATTACACAGGATTCAGAGCATGGACAGAGAGCGAATCACTTACAGAGCTTTTCAGGCACTTGGATACCACAATTTACAAACATGACAATGATCATTGGCTCAAATAATGTATTTTAGGCTTCCATCATCACATAAGGGCACCAAATCAAGCCAAGAATACTCAACCACCTAAATTTCTTATGGGTGTGCAAGCACTCCCTAAGAGAGACCATGTCCATCACATCCTCTACAAACTACATAGCCAAGATGAGAAACAGAGGTTACTTTAATCTGTTTGCTTTTTACCAAGTTTGAATTGCAAATAAACATTACAAATTGCAAATATTTAAAAATAAAATGAAATACTTGGCCCCAAAAGAAAAATGCTCTCACGAAAACAACTATTAACACAAATCCAAGTCTTTCTAGGTGGAAGTACCTCCCTTTGGACCTCTCTCCACGTGGATACGCATCCCCTTGCATCCATTTACACCCTCCACCCAACACACCTCTTCTTCCACTCTGCGACCCCTACATTTCCTCACTCTCCACTCCACTCCCCCTCCTTCCTCCATCCCCCCCTCTTACGGAGCATATACATAAAGGTTTGAATTCCCAGACACATGAGGTTGAACTCCATGCAACTTGCCTTATCATAATAAAAGTTCAAAATCAAGAGCATTTACCTTTTCCAAAGCAGCACCATCGCCAAATGATAATCTAAAACCATCATTGATAATACGTTTATAGTGCACAACCATGTCCTGCTGGTTTTGCACTATTTCTTCAGCAATGGCTATAGCAGCTTTGAGCACCTCCTTTGACTCTACCACTTTATTCACGAGTCCCCATCTCTCAGCTGTAGCTGCATCAAGAGCCTTTCCAGTTAAAGACAGCTCTTTTGCACGGTTCACTCCAATAATTCGAGGCAGCTTTTGAGATAATCCCCAAGAAGGGAAGATGCCAAACCTGAGATCCTATTTGGTGTATTAGATACGACAAAACATAAAAATTCATTTGAATGAAGACAATTTTTCCTTCTTATGACTGAAAAACATATCATTAAGGCTTTTTCAGCAGCAGTATGAATCTTTAAGCTGTGTTTAAGTTGCTCCTTTAAAACGATACATATTTGCTTTTTGCAAGTGTCCCTACTACTTGTATTCATATTCCTAGACATATAATCTCAAAAATACTAAAGAAAATCCAAGAGTATTTGTGAATGCAGACATAATTAAGCTACAGCACAAGCGACTGTCAACACCATTTCCCAACCTTCAGAATACAGCTAAGGCAATCAAGGTTTCCGGGCTGTATAAGAGAGAGACATGGAATCTTTCTAGTTTTCACAATACTTTCAAGGGCATTCACAATCTAAAAAGAGCTACAGAGACAAAAGTCATAAACATCCGAATGTTCTATCTCACGAAAGAACCAAGGTTTTTTATTTTCGTTTACTGTCAGTGGACAACCTGGTTCTTTTCAAAGAAACACATTTTTACACATGTACAGTTACAGAATGGAAGTGATACAAACTCTTTCCATGATCACAAGAAAGAGAGATTAAAAAAGCTCTAGTGTAATGCACAGAGCACATGCATAAACTGTATGTTAACCTGGTTGCATATATCTAAATGAAAACATTCACATACACTCATCTCTTGCTAACAATTTTTAGGCAATTAATCTGCTTTATATGACCAGCACAGATGCAAAATGCATGACACTCAAGCCCATAGTTCCTGAATACCTTCAAATGACAAAAAATATCACAAGCAAGAAAAAAAATTTAAAAATGAATCATAAGACATACTTGCAATGAGTGTCAACAAACTTTGCATCCTTGCTTGCCACCAAGATATCACAAGTTAACGCTATTTCAAAACCAGCAGTCACTGCAAATCCATTTATAGCACCAATAATGGGCTTACTGCACTCTTCCATCTGTATGACAGGATCAATTTCTTTGTTTTTCACGTCCCCCTTGAAGATATCTTGTGCAGCAGTCAAGTCCTATAAATCCATCATGAAGACAAAACATAGTCACTTTAATTTCAAGAAAAACATACAAAGTAATGCCTGCAATGCCAAACACAAACAGATATGCACACTTGCCTACACCTAACACTGGTATCAGAGCCTCATCCTGCAAGGTGAAACGAGACATGGCAATGTGCATAAAACCACGCCGGTGGTTAATGAGGTTCCCAAGTTGATAGGCACAGGCTACAGCTAAGGATAAATTTTCCCCCTCAAAGTTTGCCATGCCATCATCACCCATCTGCCCAAGAATGAAAGGAGATGGTGGCAGCTTGAAGCTTTTGGGGGGAAAGAGAGGATTGGTCCTTCCCCTTCCTCTACAGGAAAAACCCCTGTTTTTCAGCATAGATCGCCCTGTTCATAGGCAAACAGGGCGGTGCAGCTTTTGGATAGGGCAATGGAATTTCACCAGGTCCATGGGCCTGTTTACTAGGGCAGTGCTGCTCTCTTCTTGAAGGCGGTGGAGTTTGTCATGTCAAAAAGGGGGCGACACATGGGCGGTTTGGTTTCTAACAGCAGGCCATGCTCTGAATTTATCAGATGGAGGTTTCAAAGGGTACCCCTAAGTGGGGATGAATCACAACAAAGTTGATGTGGGAGATTTTTCTTCATGGAAGGACAATGGGCAGCCCAACACACTCGCGCCCCCTTTTCTGACCATGAAGATTCCTTCTAACCCTTTTTTGCTATGATTTATCGCTGAACAGGCAGGCAGCCAATTTGATAGATGCATCAGCTGAGGAATATTTCTTTTTCTTCACAAGCTGTAAGAAACTACAAGTCTCATTCATGCGCACAGCTGAAATCATGAAAAAAATTCTTCGCCAAGCTGCTTTGCTGATAATAAAGGGCGACAGATCCCTCATCTCCATCTACATGTGGGAAGCCTCCTTTTTGGAGGCCCAAATCTTCTCCTTGTTAGCATCCTAAGGAGCTGCACCCATGCATGCATGATGGGGAAAGGAGAGCCGCATGGAGAAAGGGGGGATTGGCAAGGAATAGGCTGGATTTCCATGGTGACCACCTAGAAATCTTGGGCTGAAGGCTGAGAGTTTAGGAGGTGGACTCCAAAGCCCCCAATTAATTGTGGAAAATTATTTTCCACAAATCCATACTATTTTGGAGCTAATAAAAAAAAACTCATTAAATTTTATGGCAAAAATTAGTAAGTTTTACACTGAAAACTTACTATTTTGAAAGGAAGTTAACGATTTGAAGAGGTTCCTTAAAAATAGAGGAGAAAAGAAGTTTCTATTTTGGGTTGGAGGCTTCTAAATGATCTTCCCAAGCCTTTTCCATTCAGCCACCCATCTCCTAAGCCTTCACCATGGAAAGATTTCTCATTTTATCAATTCTCATCCACCTTCATGTGTTCGAGATGTACAATGTTTTTTAGGTTTTGCCAATTTTTATAGAATATTCATAAGAAATTACTCCAAGATAGTGACACCTCTCACAAAGCTTACAGGAAATGCAAAATTCTCATGGACCGATGAATCAAAAAAAGCCTTCCAGACCTTGAAATTAGCATTCACCACTGCTCCAATTCTAGTTCATCAGACTTTGCCTTAAGGCCCATTCTATCGCAACATGGGGATGATGGACACCTACATCCAGTTGCATATCACTCCAAGAAATTCTCCCCTCCATAGATTAATTATGAAATCCATGATAAAAAACATCTTGCAATAGCGAATGCATTTGATACCTGGCGAAGGAGCAACCCATAAAGTTACTGTGTATGCAGATCATAAGAATTTGGAGTAATTTATGACCGCAAGCATCCTCAATAGAAGGCAATCGTGATGGAGTAACTTTTTATCTAGATTCGACTTTGTCATCACATACCGTCTAGGACGCCAACAGTGTCGGTCAGATGCCTTGTCAAGAAGATCTTATCCTGCACCAAAGAAAGGTGAAGAGGCCTTTGATCAACAAGAGAGTGTTTTACTCAAGCCTGAGCGGCTCCTAGCAGCTATCTCTTCAAGTCACCATGAAGATTCAACTTTGACTCATTTGATTCATGAGACACTAGCACATGATTAATTGTTTTGTAACATCAAGCACAAAATTTGAGAAGAAAAAGTTCAAGAAGCTCATGAGTTCCAAGGATGGGTTATTATTCTATAAGAACCTATTGTATGCCCCCCCCAAAAAGAAAGCCCAAGATCCAAGTACTTCAACAACATAATGACAACCTTGCAACAGGATATTTTGGAGTAAATAAAACAATAGAGCTCATATCAAGGGATTTTTGGTGGCCTCAAATGTGGAACGAGGTCAAAGAATATATCCAACTTGTGACACTTGCAACAGATCTAAGGCACCGCGACATAAACCTCATGGGTTGTTGCAACCTTTACCTATTCTAGAAAGGCCATGGGCTTCATTATCTATGGATTTAATCACAGATCTACCAAAGTCGGATAAGTACAATGCCATTCTTGTTATAGTGGATAGATTTACAAAGATGGCACACTTCATTCCAACTACCAAGGCAATCACAAGTTGCAACCACTGCCATACTTTTTGTCAAATGCATCTTTAGGCTTCATGGATTGCTTGATGATATTGTCGGTGATCGAGGTCCAGAGTTCATATCCAACTTTTGGAAGAGTCATTGCAAAGCTCCTTGGAGTTCAAATCAAACCGTCTACAGCGAATCGTCCACAAACTGACGGACAAACAGGACGGGTGAATCAAGTCCTAGAACAATATCTTCGTCGCACCACCAACTATCATCAAAATGAATGGTTTGAGCTCTTACCCTTTGCGGAGTTCACCTATAACAACAATGTTCATGCAAACTCCTTCCTTTGCAAATTATGGACAACATCCAAGGATGAATATACAATTCTCAAACCATGTCAAGAATCCAGCTCCCAGAGATAAGGCCCAATACCTCATGGATATCCACAAAGAACTCAAGGAGAAGATCCATAAAGCTGAAGAACAATATAAGTATTATGCAGATCAGCATCGTGTTCAAATTCCATCCTATCACATTGGGGATAAAGTGTGGTTACTCAGAAATAATTTGCAGACTTCAAGGCCTTGTGCAAAGCTAGACCATCAAAGATTTGGTCCGTTTACCGTCTTGGCAGAGATTAATCCAATCCCTTTCAAGCTCCAGTTACCAAGTACCATGAGAATACATCCAGTTTTCCATGTGTCCATGTTGGAACCATGGAGGAGATCCATAGAGCTCAAGAACAATATAGGTATTGTGCAGATCAGCATCATGTTCAAAATCCATCCTATCACATTGGGGATAAAGTGTGGTTTACTCAGAAATAATTTCCAGACTTCAAAGCCTTGTGCAAAGCTAGACCATCAAAGATTTGGTCCGTTTATCGTCTTGGCAAAGATTAATCTAGTCACTTTCAAGCTCCAGTACCAAGTACCATGAGAAATTGAGAATATATCCAGTTTTCCATGTGTCCATGTCGGAAACATATCAGAGTTCACCATTGAGGGGGGAGAGACATAATTCTTCACCACCTATCGAGATTGATGATCATGAAGAATTTGAAGTCGAGCATGTCTTAGATTCGAGAATATTCGGAGGAAGATTGGAGTACCTTGTTCATTGGAAAGGGTATGACATCAATGATCCCACTTGGGAACCTGACGCGATCCTTTTAAGTTACTCCTTGTATCTAGTTCATCTCCGTGAAGGGAGATCTTGTAATCCAAAGATCTTGCTTCATACATACGGTCCCGAGTTGTGGGATCTTTTGTATCATCTCTAGTTTAGTTATCTATACCTATCAGTCCCAGGTTGTGAGACTTCTTGAATCAATTATATATTCTTGTATTATTTCCCTACGTGGGTGATCTTGTAATCGAAAGTGTAGTTCCGAAATCTTGTCTAGTCTAGTCAGAGGGCACAATCTAGTGCTCCCCTGACATTTTGGCAAAAGTTAAAACTACCTTCATCAAGTTTAGTCACCATGAAGATTATTCGTGAAGAAATACTTTTTGCACTTAAAGTTATTATTCAACAAGTCCAAGAGATACGAGAAAACCAACAAAGTATTTGGGAGTAGATTATTCAAGATGTAATCACAGAACTTTAAAGGCAAATCCAAGAGTTGCAGATCATTGTAAATCAATCTTCTTCAAGTACCCCCATGACAACTAACATGAAGAAAAGTCCAAAAGTGAGCATGCTTGAGAAATTTGATGGGACAAGTTCAAAGTTTCGAGGATTTTTGCAACAAGTGAAACTATTCATAAGAATGCAACCAGACAGGTAGCCATATGATGCTTCTCAAGAAGGACTCATAGGAACTCTATTATGTGGCCTTGCTCTTTCATGGTTTTCACCTATCCTTGAGAAGGATATGGATATTTTGTATGATTTCAATGCCTTTGTTCGAGAGTTCACATCTTCGTTTGGAGATACCAATTGTTCACCTTTTGTCGAAACAAAGCTAAGGAAGCTACATCAAGGAAATAGGCCTGTGTCTACCTATGCATCAGAATTCAAACAAATCATTTGTGATCTCACATGGCACAAGGATTATTTTATCAACCAATTTTGATAGGGCTTACATGATGATATCAAGGACCTAATGCTAAGCATATCCAACGTAAACTCTTTGAATGAATTCATGAATCATGCAATTGAGTGTGATAATAGGTTGTTGGAGAGAGAGAAAGAGAAGAAAACTTCTATTAGAGATCGAGAATACAATTTTACCTCTGTTCCACAAAAACACATGTTGGAAGAAACTCAACCAGAACCCATGCAATTGGATAACATCATGATCACACGACTCGCACCAAATAAAAATTGGAAGGATAATGCATTATGCTTTTATTGTGGAGATCATTATCACATGGTATTCAAGTGTCCTAAGAAGAAGAAACAAGTTGGAATTAGGACTTCCATAATAACCATCCCACATCAAAAGTATCATCATCCGAGTCAAAAGAGGAATCTAGTCCATCACGAGAATCATAACCTTGATTCTATACCTAGATATATTACAAGCCTTTTCCAGTTTCATCATGGATATCCATAATCGTCGTGTTCGAGTACCACATATCAAGAACTCTACAAAGATCAAGAGCTATGAAAATTCAAGTTTTAGAAGATCTCAGAGTCACACAACCCCTCCTCGTGGAACTCATCGCTTGAGAGGGGGGTGATGTCATGGATAAAGGAAACCATCTCGAACCTCACATTCCATGTGACTTTCCATATCTCATGATTGGCTCAAAGTTTGGAGAAACTAATGCTTCCGTTGCATCCGGAACATGCCAAAACCCTAAGACCAATTGTCTATTTTCCTGATTCTAATACCCAGAGGTCTTGTTTCAAATTGATGACATTGTCAATTTCTAACCGCCATTGATGAACCGCCTTTGAAAACCTATATAAGGAGGGGTTTGCCATATATATATCCAGTCTTACCATTGCCAGTCTTGCCATTGCGAGTCTTGGGAGCTCAAGGAGTCGCGATCTCCAAGTACGTACTTCTCATGTTCTTGTTCGAGTTCTAGTCTTGTGCCTTGTTCTAGTCTTGTCTAGTTTAGTATCTTGGACATTCTATTGTGTCCTATTGTAATCTCGTCGTACGAGATCCTTTTCAATTACTCCTTGTATCTAGTTCATCTCCCTGAAGGGAGTTCTTGTACTCCAAAGATCTTGCTTCATACCTACGGTCCCGGGTCATAGGATCTTCTTCATTATCTCTAGTTTAGTTATCTATACCTATGAGTCCTAGGCTGTGGGACTTCTAGTACCAATTATATATTCTTGTATTATTTCCCTACGTGGGTGATCTTGTAATCGAAAGTGTAATTCCGAAATCTTGTCTAGTCTAGTCAGAGGGTACAATCTAGTGCTCCCCTGACAATGTATGCCCAAGCTCAAGTTCATGTTCAAGTTTGAAATTCAAATTTCTAGCTCAAGTTTTTGAGAAAGTACCCAATTTGGACCTTTGGAAAGTTCAATTAGAAACTGTTTTGGTCCGGATGAAGTTGGGTTTAAAAAATGAGGGAACATTTCTTTCTGACATTCTACCTGGATCTTAAGGTCAGGATTGGATACAATAGTCCTTTAGTCGGGAAAGAGGTCAATGGATGTTGGTTAAACATGGACCATACTGAAAACATGTATATGAGACGTTCTAGTCAATTGTAGTCAAATTTATTCTCCAAGATGAGTTCTATTGAATTTGAGAAGGGTTTTCCAAGTCTTAGAGTATCCATTCATTTTGCTAGAACCATACACAAGTCCTGCATAGAAATGGATTAAAAGTAGCAAATTGGCTAAAGATACATAGAATCTACCTAGTTCACATGTTTGTGCTATGGATGCCTAGTCCTCACTTAGCGAGACAAATAATTGGGAGGGATGTTTAATCCACCCTTATCATTGTTTATCACACTTTGCACTAGATTCAGCTTATAAAGTGCAGAGCTAGATGGACTTGTAAATGGTTTGGGAAGGGGTCAGACCACGCATGGATTCCCCTCTTTTCAGATGCAATCAAGGACACGATTCCATTTTGATAAAAGAGGAGAATCAAAGAGATGACAACCATGCTCATTTTGGACCATGGGCTAAGGGGAAAATTTGTTATATAGTTATATCTTGAAGCATATTTTCGAGGACAAAAATGTTCTTCAAGATAATGATAACATCAGGTACTTCTAGAGTATTAAACAACTTATAAGCTTAGCATAGTGGTTAATTCCCAAGGATGGGAAGCAAGAGGTCTTGAGTTCGATCCCCATGAGGAGCATGGGGAGAGGGTTTTGTCCAAAGAGCTCTAGAGCCTTCTAGAAGCATCCACTCAAGTTAACATGAGTTAACTTGAGTTTAGAGAGACTTAACTCAAAAGGTGAGTACATCTACCACTAGTGGACTCCAATGCAAAGTCCTAAAGTAGTGGTGGAAAACGCATGTGTAAAAGTAGCTCCAATTAGTCCAAAGGTCATTGTTCATCTCCAAATCTATATAATGGTAGGTTGGGTGGAGAGCCACATGTCATTCCCTCTAACATGAAGACTAGGTTCTTAACAATACCTAGGCATACACAACACAAATGGACATGTATCCGGTGAGGATGTTGCCCTCGTTGGTAGCCCTCCACGTGCTTCGCCTATGTTGGTAGCTCTCTAGGTTCTCACCCAGGAGGTGTTGCCCACATTACTACTCTCCATGGTTGTGCTTGCAGTTGGTATTACATGACATACTTCCCTTCACATGGTTCCCCACTACTAGATTGCCTTTGCTAATAGTTCACATCCACTAGTGATTTGATGTTGAGGGATCCACATGTGCAGTTTATTCATCGTCACGGGATTCACATGAGGCATTTAAGTGTTTATCTAGATTTTTGCAAGGATGCGAAAATTACTCAAAGGAAGAGGAGTAGCACGAAGATGATCTTGTACTTTGTTATGTTCTTAGAAGATAACCTAGCACTACATTGTCTTCAAGTCATCCTACTCGATTAGCCTTGTGACCTCATAGTGACAATATGGGGGTTTACTTTAGGGTAACTCAAGATGTTGAGATATTCCAAAATTGATGTATGCAAAGATTTTTCTTCCAAGGGTTGTGGTCCTTAATGAATCACAGTGAAAATCTTATGAGCTAGATTTTCCTCTAGGAATCATTGCTTCTGTATTGCACATAAGCCACTTTGAGTAGTGGCTAATGCAGGATGAGTTGGTGATGCCTCAATAGAAGATCTCGATGCTTAGAGGATCCCACAAGTAGCCAACAAGCTTGATCTACCTAGACTGGTCATGACACCATAGGAGATCAAGATCTTGGAGGATTTACTCTTCCACTATAACCTACGATGGGGATGATCAGATGACTAGTGAGCCTACTAGGACTTCTTATTGATTCTATATGACTTGGGGAGTCACTTAAGACGTTGAAGGATCGGTTCCCCGGTTTTAACTAAGGAAATTATTGAGGACAACAATTCAGAATAAGGTGGGAAGTGTTCCATTCCTAAATCCAAAGGACATCAACGATGGGTGACTAGTTAAATTGCTCAACCAAGTATGGAGTATCCACTCAAGTGTGAACAAGCCTCCTTAAAAGAGACAAAATAGGAACCATGGAATCATTTGTTGTTCATTCGTCTCATGAGGGTCTTGGACTCCAGGCCCATGTGGAGTCCTCCATACACTTGTAGGGTTTGCGTATGGTAGTATGGGACACCATGCCCTTGAGAGAGTTGACACTCTCTTGGCTGACAGCTCCCAAGCTCAAGGGTGGTTCATTGTGAACCCTATGGCTAGGAGACAAGTCTGATGTCCATCTTTCTATGTTTGTGAATGTCTTGTGTCGTGCCTTGTTGCAAGGTGATGCCGAAGGGATCTAGCAAAATGCAAACTCGTAAGAGCATAAGTGAGGAGCCCTTCACCAATCATTATCCACAAACATGCAAGTGCAACAAAAAGCGTTTCTTCCAAGTATTGTACATCTAGACTACCATTAAGCAAAAGGTCTATCATAGCCCTTCGACAATTACACATACCTCCAAGATGTATATGCAATAGTGGTGCATAATAAAAAGAAACAATAAAGGCATTAGACCATTTGAATAATTGGAAGCTTCCATTCTTCTTCTCGACACACATGTATATACAAAGGTAGAAACACATCTTCATACTGGTGCAAGAAGATCCAAAAACACTTGTAATGAGCACCAATGTGATAGTGTAGTCAAGCCATAGGAAAAGGACTCACTCGTCCATCACAATTGAAACAATGACTCAAACATTTTCCATGGAAATAAGGTACGCATGATGAACAGAGAGGACTCCAAAACTAGTTGGAATCATTGCAAATATTACCACTTTTGTGATGTGAGATTTTGAAACAAGGGATAGCTCAATTTTGGATTAAGGGAAGAGAGCTTCATTAATGAGAGATGGGGAGAAAGTATGCATGGGAATAGAGAACGATGCTAGAGAGAAAATGTAACTGATGAAGAAAGAGAGAGAGAGAGAGAGAGAGAGAGAGAGGGGTGGAAAAAGAGAGGTAGATGTACATAAGATCTAAAAAGTGTCTTGCCACTATTATTCGATCTCCTATTGACTTGACCCCAAAGGTCTTGAATCTTCTTATACGAATTGTTTGAGTCCAATGATACACCTTACAATCTTGGAATATGATCATTTTGCAACACTACAATATTTTCTCCATGGGCATTTAACCCCATCTACTTACAAAGTGCTTGAACAAAGTTGTTAGTGGTCTTCTTACCAATTGCCAAAGGGCCATTATGTACGTTATTACTTCCATTTTTTTACTACTTGAAGCTTCTTCATTGTGCTTCTCAAGATATAGTTCTCTACATATAATCAATAAAAGTGAACATGTTCTCGAGAGGGAGCAAAAAATATATATGTACGCATGAACCTTCATGAGTTAAATTATATTAACATAGAGATTGAAGGTAAGAACACAAATAGGGATACGCGAGAAAATGCAACAACAACAAGATATTGTAAGCATGAGCTTAAGGCAAAACACAATCTATCTATCTATCCATCTATCTATCCATCCATCCATCCACCTACCTACCTACCTACCTACCTACCTATCTATTAGACTTATCTATCTATCTATGAGCAAAATCAAAATAGGGTAAGTAAAAAACAAATAGATCAAAAACATTGTTTCCACCTTTTTTATTGAGATCTTAAATAACACATATCAATTCAACAAAAAAGACAATAAAAAATGCATCTTCATCTTCTACATCTATCCGAACAAGAGGCTTATTAATGTCAAAGAAGTGATGACATCCCTATCACATGTGCACATGATAGAAAGATAAGGCCTAATGAGAAATGGGTTAGGTACCTTGCAAAAAATGTTGACGGTCATAAACATCATCAAGCAAGCACCCAATAATAAAATTAAACCAATGAATCTCTCAATGTGTTAAACTCTTGGGTAGCAATGCAAGGATTTCTTAAAGAAGAGCAGTATCAAGAAAAGTCACAAGTTAAGAAAAAGTATTCTCAATCAAGGAAAGAAATGAACTAGCACTTCACAACATGGCCAAAATGAATGAATCTATCAAGGATGGCATCTCCGTGGGATTAACGAAAAGGATTTAAAAAGCTTATTATAAAGAAGATTAGATAAAAGAAATGAGAAGGCATAGAATATTTCCTTGGCTATAAGAGAGATAAGAAAGATCAAGCAAAATACTAAGAGTAAGAACAAGGTGAGAAAATGTCAGTGATGAAAAACTTTTTTTAAAAAACTAAATGAGCACCTCAAAGGCCACGGATTTTACAAACAATGCCTGCAAGGAAATTGGCGAAATTTATGTTTCTTACATTCCAATACCTCGTTAAAAGCTTTCAAAAAGGAACCATATATGGCACTAGTGCCACTTCGCTGCTCAAATGTTAAAGCATTTATAGCAAATCATATGAAGATGATGATAATGATGTTAATAATATATTTACCTGCATAAAATACATTATTGATATATGCTTGTAATGACCCATTTAAAAGTACAAACTAAGCATAAATTCTCTTCCCTGTAAAACAGAAATCAAGTAAAATTCGTAGAATCGTTCGGCACCTGAATTAATAAGCCATTTCATGGCTTCGGTATGTCTACTTGAGTCCATGTGAATAAGAAAGACGTTCATTCAAATCGAAATTTGATGTTTCTTAGCAAGCATAATAGGAATAATTAAGCCATTTCCGTCCACAAAAATCCAACTGCTTGATTATCGATCTCTATAATACAGATAAACATGAAGTTTGACCCCTGGATATGTCTTATCTGACAGGGCTTATGCATGTTTCTAATTTTAGGCCCTTATGCATGTTTCTAATTTTTGGCCTACTTCTCTAACGTGCGAGGCAGTAAGCAACTTTGAAGCGCTGTCTAGTGGAAGTCTTAAGAAGAACGTAGCGACACGGTAGAGTGGAAAAATAGCTAGCCGCCAAAGCACAAACTTGAAAAAGGGAAAATCAGCAGATAATCCACCGTTTCAGCTGCAAATGCATTATAGCATGATAGAATCGGTAGAAAAAAATAAAATAAAATAAAATACAACAACAAAATCAAGTTTCACCAAGAATAATATCAACTTCAGGTGAACTTGTGTGTGTAAATAAAGAGAAAGAAAGAGACCACTCCAGAACAAAAAGCTCGACCAGCACCAGTAAGAATGATGACTTTCACATCTCTATCAGCGTCAAGGGCTTTGATTAGCGTTGCAAAATCTATGAACATGGCTTTTGTGAGGGCATTCAAAGCTTCAGGCCGATTAATCGTGATAATGGCTATTCCGTTGCCGTGTTTTTCAAGCTTGATTAGCCCTGCTGATGAATTGAGGCTTGATTGATAATTACGAGGATTCTCCATGGTTGTAAAATCCTGCACTAGCATGGGACAACAATGAGATATATTTATTATGCTTCTTTTCCGACTCCTCTGGATTTCACATGCATTCAACGAAAAGATTGAGCAATGGCCATTCAAAAGCCTGAGAAAATAAAAGCAATAACCTTGGAATATGTAAATCTTTCTAAGGACGTAGGTTAGACACAGTACTCTTCTTTGATATCCGTTTCCTTCTTCTGAACCGCCTCGTATCCTTGAGTGAAGTCAAGCAAACTTCAGAAGGAAAAACCAAGGAGGACGTCAAGGGATGAACCCGCAGGTTACATAAGACCAATCCGCAAGGGGTAGCGAGGACATTGCGGAGCTGATCATGAAAGAGAAGACGTATTCAATGAAAATTCCACTGCTGGCAAACTATCCTATACAACTCTTATTTTGTCTTTTTGCCCTGGGAGGAAAGTCGTGAATCGTGTCTACTGTCCACGTCCCGTAGGACAGTTCGTTGAGCTTTGGCCTCTTGAGACAGAGGTCCAGGGTTCAAATCTCAGGCTGGACATGTTATGATTTAGGCCAGTTAAATCCAGTTGTAACCATGTCTCTTTCAGTTGTAACCTCTAGTCATCACGTGTGGGGAAACGAATAAAGGACTTGGAATTATTCAAGAGTCAATCTAGTAAGCAAGCATTGTGACCTCGAGAATCGTTGTGCATCTTTCAGCTCTAGGTAATAACAATGTGTCCAACATCTCATCCAATGTATCCTTGTCTTGTATAACCCAACTCTTTAATGTCCAACAATGAAGTTCGACAAGTCACATCGTACAAGAAACCTTCTAGTGAAAGTACTTTGATTCCTTACTGTAGTTCGCACCAAGCAAAGCTCCCATCATCCATGGCAATCGTTTCATGGAGATGTCGTTGATACACGGTGGAGAAATCTCCCAAAAAATGACATGGTACTAATATGTTAGAAAATTGCATCTTTTCAATGATGTTTGAATCCATTGTGATGTGCTACTTTTTTGTCTTTCCTTTTTTTTAATGATATTCCGTTTTTGCGATCTAAATTCTCCAAAATCCCTTTACTCTTTTTTTTTTATGGTAAAGCTTTAAGTCTAAAGTTAATCATGGTCATTACTTTTCTCTTTAATCGTATACATTGCTTTTCGGATATGTTCATGTGTTATGTGATATTCAAGATGTGGTGTTTAGAAATTGAGCTTATTCTTTACTTGAATGTAAATTTCAGCCAACAACTAGCTAACCCGATTTGTTTGGTACACTCATGCCTTTGTTTCAAAGTGATGCATTTCACTATGGCCATGCAAATGATCCAAATGAAATTCAAAGAGCTAAAAATTTTCAGCTAATGGCTGGAAAATTCTAGCCAATAATGGCTGAAAATTTCCAACTTATGCAAAGAGACATGGGTAAAAAATTCCAACCAAAGATGGCTGAGAATTTGCAAAATTTGGAGCCAGACACATTTGAAATTCAACCTGATATTTTGTTGGAAGTATGATAGGCCTAATAAATCAATCATAAGTTAAGTACAAGAATTTTTCAAAAAAAAGATTGATATATTCATCATCTTCTTCAGTTGTCATGACATTGGCAATTTGAGTACACAAGTCCTCTCCATTCTCATGAGCCTCTTCTACTTTGTTAGTAGCTTCTTTGTTATCATAAGATTCTCTTTGTATTGCATCTCTTCTAGTCATTTCCATTTTAATTTTTCATTCTTCCATTCATTATTTTTTGAATTACGTGGGGACTTAGAGATTGATTATTTATCATCCTATTCCACATCTAAGGTTCTTGACTTAGTATCTCGCATGTGATACACTTCCTTATAGTAAACGAACAATTGAGTTATACCTATAGAGTCTAGAAGTTCAACCTTAGTCAAATGATCATCATTAGAATTATAAAGATTATTGAAAATATGTGTAAGATCTCTTTGCCATTTTCTCCATGTTCAATTTTGCATTTTTCTCCTCATAATATTCTTCTCCACTTTAGCATTTTCATACATGCAAATTCTTGGCAGTCTATGATCTTTGGCTTCCTCTTCATTGTGCACTACTTCTACCATAAATAGATTGTATCCTTCATCATATTGACACTCAGTCAAGGTTTTTTAATTAACTACCACGTCTATAGCAATGAGGATCTTCATCCAGCTGTATGGTTCAAACTCTTCATCCAAGAATCTCATGGGCATATATGCAAGATCCTTTATAGGCCCATCAAACTTACATTCTTCTTGATTATGTGTCTCATTCCTTCTTCATACCTTGCCTTCCCATTGAGAAAATTTGCACATCCACAAGTGCATGTCCTCATGCATCCAATCTTTTTGTTTGGGTTTTGATTCACTTGAGGACTCTTCTTTGGCATAATCATCAACATTTTGGTGGATGGTTTTCCACTCAAGTGGTGCACAACTTTTTATTTATTAGCAAATTAAATCAATCCTTTTTGTAGTGCCTTGGTGTTGTAAGTACACTACATTTTCACCCCAATCATGAACTAATTTTACCTATCTCAAGAAGGGTCTTCCAAGTAGTAGTTCATAATTGTTTGATTCCCCAAAATCATAAATGGAGAGAGTGTGTTCAAACTCTATAACACAAGTTTACATAATTAATTCCTCTAGCAGACCTAAAGGTTTGTCCATATGACCATATGCTAACTCAAGTTTCATCTAGGTAGGCCTTAATGTCACTTTTCCCCACTTGTTCCACGAGAACATGGTCATCACTACTACTCTAGCCCCTGATTCTATGACCGCTTTAGTGTGATTGTTGAAAGTGATGGGGATACATGTGTTATCCTCATAATAATCACTTTATTCACCTATTTTTTCTAGGGGTATTTGCTTGACTTGATTTTCAAACTTCATAGTTTTGGGATCTACTCTAGCTTGTTTCACAATGTAATCCCAATAGTGAGGTTTTAGTTTAATGAGCTCTTCAGCTATGAGAGTGCATTTCACTTTCACTTTCCTTAGTTACTCTAGAATTCCTAAGGAACCCTGTTATGCTCCTTAGACCTCAAGTATAGCCTTTTTGCATTTGAATGTCTCTTCATAGTGTCTTGAATACCTTTGTAAGGTAGGACTAGCATTCTCACAATTGAAAAAAATCATCACACACATTTCCAATGCTTTTGACATTGAGATTCTTCATTAAATGTGGTGTTCATTCTTTTATTTCCTTGAAAGATGATTTTTCCATTAAAAATTTATTCCATTTATCTTCTTGCACCTGATCCCACAAATCTTGTTGCCAAGAATCGTTAACATTTTGGAGGTTGGAATCAAAGTCCAGATTATTCCCATGTGGTGAGGGCAATTCACCTTGCATTGATGCTTTTAAAACTATTCTATCATTGGAGCTATTGGTATATGTTGCTCCAATATTGTGTGGAAGGGTAGAACTTGAGAAGTATGTTCTTTCTCTCCCTCTCAAATCTCTATGCACACTTATGGAGAGGGAACTTGTGGAGAGGGCACCTTAGAAGGAGGTATATGGTTCATGATGACCTGATCTTTGACACGAGGTTCTAGTTTTGTGGACATAGGTATCATAATGTCAATTCTATTTGGATTTGTTTCCCGATTGTAGTCCATGTAGACTTTTTTCCTTGAGTGTGTGGAAAAGTAATGGGATATGCCATTTTTTGGAGCATGGTCTCAAGTATGTGTGTATTAGAAAGAGGGTTGGATACATTCTCTAGTAGCTATTGAGCCACTTCAATCGTTCACCTACACATGTCCAATCATTCCTTTTCAAGGTCAAGTTTTGGATAAAACTTCTCATGGTGTTCCACAGATGGTCTAGTGGCTATCCTAGCTTGATAGGCTCTTCATAGCATTTGTAGAACTTTATGTATTGGGATTGCCAACATTGAGGCCATGTGTTGTCTCTCTGTTTGGAGACTAGGTTTTCTCTTTCTTGAGATCTCACTTTAGGCTCTAATGTTCAATCATGAAGCTATAAGTTAGATTGAGAGAGTGAGTCAGCCATTCCATCTAACATTTTCTTAAGAGAGATAAATCGTTGTGCATTCTTCTCTTTCCAAATAGGTTTCCTTTTTTGTGGTTTTGTTTTCTTGAGGTTTATTCACTTTATTCTCGATCTTGGGATTCTCATATCGTTTTTTGTGTGAATTATCTAATTTAGTTCCTAAATTATATGTATTTATGTGATCTTCACTAGTGATGAAATCATTTTTATTATCCAATTGACCCTTAGTTTGAGCTCGCATAATTACTTGAATGGGCTTAGCATTATCGTTGTCTATTACAAAGTACAAGGCCCAAGACAATGATAATATTAAGTACTTGTAGAGTGTTACATAACTCATAAGCTTAGCCTATTGGATAATTATCAAGGATCGAAAGGAGGAGGTCTTGGTTTCAACCCCAATGAGGAGGACGGGGAGACAATATTTTTCCCAAAGAGCTCTAAAGATCCTTCTAACTCAAGTTAATATGAGTGAGCTTGAGTCGAGTGAGATTTAACTCAAAAGGTGTGTACACATACCACTAATGGATTCCAATGGAAAGTCCTAAAACAATAATGGATAATGAACATGTAAAACTAGCCCTAGTTACTCCAATCATCATAGCTGTTCTACAAATCTATATCACAACCCTTGGAGGATCAATGGTGATATTTATAGACCATTTTCTTTATCATAGTGGTAGGTCATCTTCTTCAAATTCAAGTCCACACATATGCGTTCCTCTTGTTCACTTTGGGAAAGGCTTCACACATGGGTCTTTTTGCATACTGAAGTGATCGTGCACAATTATTTTTTTGCTTTTCGAAGTTTTTTTACAAAAAGAAAGTGCTCTATCACATGTGGGTATTCAACCATGACATCAGGGACAAAGGCTATTGTGCTACCCAACATAACAACTAGTCATGTCATGTTTAGAAGCCCCATGCAAGTTTCTTGTATTCCAATTTTAGGTGCACTCAGAGACAAGCAAAATAGATGATTAGTAGATATACCACCACAATATTCGAACCTCAAACATCACCAACAAAGAGGAAAATATTGTGAACATACACACTAAGCTTGAGGAAAGTTTCAAACTCTCACAATTACAAAAAGAGGTGGATGGCCTACCCAGGATAGCTACGATCATTGATGAAGGGATTATCTTTAGGATATATTATAACCTCTATCATGGCCTCACTAAAATTGGGAAAAGGAATTTCTTAACATCCAACTTTCTTTTCTGGAGCCACTCGTGTGATCTCTTTTTCCACTTCCCCTTTGTTCTAGCCAAAAGGTTTTCATGCCTTGTATATGAGACACCCGAGAGATAATGCTCTTTTTCTTCTTCTCTATGGACTTACTTACCTCTCTTCTTATGTAAGAGACTAAATTCTCATTTGTTTCCATCAAGCCAAGCTTCTATCACACTCCACAACCCAAGTTTATTCCCTATCCAAGGTTTTATTTGCACTTTTGCGTCAAGCTTGAAGATTGAGCTCCCTCAAGATTCTTAAGGAATCAAAGGAGGAATTTGCATTTTCAAAAGAAATTTTGTGCATAAAAGAATGAAATCTTATTTCACTAGCCGAGATTTCCTTTCATTCTATTAAGGTTTAATGCACCAAAAATAAAACAAAGAAAATAAATGCATCATGAACATGCATGTCAAACATTCTTTGAATGAAAGAGTAGTTGTATCAATTATGACATGCTTGCATACATGAATACATGTACCATGCATGCATCCAAGATGAATGTCTAAGCATGCATGAACAAATACATAGTATTAAAGATAATGCATCTAGAATTGAAACTAAAAATTAGAGTTAACTTTGATTTGGAAAACTATGAGACCTTCAAAGTGTGACTGGAAGCAATCCAATCTTGCATAAAGTTGAAATTAGTTAAATATTGATATCAATTCATAACTTACTATCTATTTTCGATTCTTATGAGGATAAGACATGAATATGAAGATGAGATGATGAAGTTGCATGACAAACAAACTTTAAATAGTTTAGGAACAAAATCTAACGGTTCAATGAAAAGTTTTGTTCAGTATATGAGGATAATTTCCATAAAAATTTTGAGTATATATAATGTCATGATTCCTTAGGAAAGTATTTAAAAAAGCCAGTATAATTATATACTTGAATATGGAACACTATACAAAGAATTCGAAGGTTTACTTCAAGTATGTAAAGTACTTAAAACAAAAAAACATTTAAGGGAATTCACGAAGGACCATAATGTTGGTCTTGAATCAACTTTGTTGATGATAAAGAAATGAACAAGTATTGAAACAAGTATTCCAAAGAATGCTATCACGTTGGAATCGAACCTTTCACAAATAAATTTATATTTGAGAAGGAATTATGGAAAGAAGAACATTAAGACTCTCAAAAGGGAGAAATTTGGGAAATTGTATATACATTTAGAGAGGTTCCCAAATTTCTCTCTTTTGAGAGACTTAATGTTGTGTGTCTGTGCGCGTGTATATATATATATATATATATATATATATGTGTGTGTGTGTGTGTGTGCGTGTGTTTATTTGCGTGTGTTTTTGTATACACAGACAAACAAACACACACACACACACACACACACACACATATATATATATATATATATATATATATATATATATACACATGTATATGTGTGTGTATGTGTGTGTGTGCTTGTTTGTGTGTGTTTTTGTATATACACACACAAACACACACACACACACACACTGTTGGGGAATTCTTTGACAAGAAGGAGTTTGAGGGTTTGTAGGAGAAAATGAAAGGACCAAAAGAGAAAATACACCTTGGAAGTTTCTGTCGTTTGATTACAGTAAGAAAAGTACAATGTTTGAAATACAAGATACACCAATACCTCTGTGCACAATCCCGCAGAGTGCCCAATTACAAAATATCCAATATCCCAATGTCCTCTTGCTGCCGACCTCCTCTGCAACAAACCTCCACCTGCTTCAAGCTTCTCCTTGTGCACACCTTGCACCAAGCTTCCACAAAGGGGGAGGAGTGAATACCTGCTATCGGCAAGCGTACACTGCCAAAGGACCTTGAGATACTTGGGGGAACTATAGCTTAGCACTTCTCTGCACCAAAATCCTTGGTCACTCTCTATGCACCTTGCACTTCTACTTCTGTGCGACGTACTCTGGTGACTCTTGCACTTCTCTCCCTTGCTCCACTTTAGCCTATGCTCTCTTGCTTACTCTAACCCTGGTCCAAGAATGGCCCTTGCCTTGATTTGAGTGTGTCGATCACGTACGCTCCTAACTGCAAGTGAATCTTGGTGCTCACTTTGATGTTCCAAGATTGCTCTCACAAGTGGCAGCCAACTACTCACTGTTTTGTCCTGTAGTGACTTTAGTCTAAAACCAAAAATTTTAATGGGGGGCCATTCTTTCACCTGTGCGTACACTTTTGCCGCTTCACATGCCTTCACATTTCCTTTTAATTCTTCACTTTTGCACATAAGGGGGGTTCACCTGAACCTTCCAAAACACTTTAAAACACACTTTGAACTTGGGGCAATTAGAGAAAATACCTCTGCAACCTGCAACCCACTTTCTCCGATTTACCCTTTGTGGACAATTACTTATGCACCACCTGTGCACTTTGACACCTGCACTTTGACTTTGCACCTATTGACTTTGACCTTTGACCTTGTAGACTTTGACCAGTTGACTTTGACCGTTGACTTTGACTGCAGTTGACTTTGAACAACATGACTTTTATGGGCTCAACAGTTGCCCACCACCTAATGTGCTCTCCGTCCCGGAGAGCTATAGCTAAAACTTTGAAGAGCCGCAAAACTTGAATAGGACATCTGAGCAGCAACCAATTCCACCAAAAGCAGGAGAGAACAAGCACCAGAGAAGAACCAAAATTGGGATTTTGGAATGGAAAAGCAAAAAGGGGGGGCAATGGGAGGGTAGAAAGGAAGGGGAAGGGAGGGCTGAGGGTGCGAAGATGGATGGGGTAGGGAGGGGAAAGGATGTGGCTGGGCATATTGGTAAAGGGAGGGATTGGGAGTAGGAATCAGGGGTCGGGAGGAGGCTAAAATGATCTACCCAGAGGGCTACAGAGGGTACATATGGGAGATTATTAAACATAAGGTAAGACAAGGTGAGAATAGACCATTTGGACAATGTTGTGAAATAAAAACATGTGAGAAAGGTGTTCAAAACATGTGGTTTCAGACCAAAAGTCATACAAAAAGTGGGAATTTGTAAAAAGAAAGTCAAAAACTGAGTTCATAGGTGCCAAAAAACATGAAAATGACTCCATTTTTGTAAAAAACGGCCAACCGAGGCACAATCCAGAGCCAAAAGCTTTGAGCCATGCAAATAAAAAAAATAAAGTAAAATAAAATAAAAAAATGATCGCTTTTTTTTTTTTTTTTTCAACGCTCAGACAGAATTAATAAAAAGAAAATAAAATAAATAAGAAAATAAAATAAAATAAATAAAAAATAAAAAATAATAAAAAGAAAAAATAATCGAAATAAAAAAGAATAAAAGAAGAATAAAATAAAATTAAAAAAATAAAATAAAAATAAAATAAAATAAAATAAAAAGGGCGGGGAGGGGGGGGGGGGGGGGGGGGCGGGGGGGGTGGGAGGGGGGGCTGTCAGAACGGGGGGCGGGGGGGGGGGGGGGGGGGGCGGGGGGGGGGGGGGTGGGAGGGGGGGCTGTCAGAACGGGGGGCGGGGGGGGGGGCGGGGGGGGGGGGGTGGCGGGGGGGGGGGGAGAGGGGGGGGGGGGGGGGGAGGGAGGGGGGGGGGGGGCTGTCAGAACGGGGGGCGGGGGGGGGGGGGGGGCGGGGGGGGGGGGGGCGGGGGGGGGGGGGGGGGGGCGGGGGCGCGGGGGGGGGGGGGGGGCGGGGCTGTCAGAACGGGGGGGGGGGGGGGGGGGGCGGGGGGGCGGGCGGGCGGGCGGGCGGGGGGGGCGGGCGGGGGGGGGGGAAGGGGGGGGGGGGGGGAGGGAGGGGGGGGGGGAGGGGGGGGGGGGAGGGAGGGGGGGGGGGGGCCTCGAAAATCTTGGGGGGCCCCCCTCTCTTTTTTTTTTTTTTTTTTTTTTTTTTAAATAGCCCAATTTAGAGAAAAATCAAGGAAAAATCTGAAAAAAATGCCAAAAATTGGCCAAAAAATTCTAAAAAATTTTGAAAAAAATTCTGATGAAATTTTCTACATGTTGAGCCTAAAATCCTTCATCAAACCACAGAGACCTCCATTTATTCCTCAAATTGGGCAATAAAAAGACATCGGAAAGGGATAAAAAATGCTAGAAAAATGCTAAAATGGCTAGAAAATTTCCAAAAATGCCCAAAAGGCTTGCTTTGGCAGTGGTTTTGAAATATCTTCTAGGTTTTCTAAAAACACCAATAACAAAGATGAAATTGATAAGGAAAACTACTAAAACTGAGCAAAATATGATGAGAAAGTTATGTACAACCTGGACATATTTGGCAGTTCCAGGTGATCCATACGTCTTTAAGTGTGTTGATGATAGGCCTTCAGCCTTGAAATGTTGACCAATGGCAAGGCCTCTCCTTTCAGCGTCTCTAACTCCACAGCACCCAAGTTTAGCATTGTTTTGACTCTATAAGGTCCTTCCCAATTGGGAAGCCATTTTCCTCTCAGTTGTGTATGAAGGTTAGGTCTATGGAGAAGAACCAACATGCCTGCTTCAATGTTGTTGTTCCACAGATGTCGATCATGTGCCTCTTTCCTCTTCATCTGAGTCTCGATCAATTGTTTTGTTGCTAGGAGACGAATCTCCTCCACTTTATGTAGTGCCCCTATTCTCTGAGAGACATCACAGTCTTTTTTGCCCTGCATGAATGCTATCTTAGGTGAGCCATGTAAAAATTCAAAGGGCTCAATGGGCAATATTCCATAAACCAGTTGAAATGGAGAATATCCTGTGGCCTCTTTGTAAGCTAACCTGTATGCCCATAGGGTACCTTGATAAGCAATGCCCCAGGAAGTGGGTTGTAACATACATTCCTTCCTTAATTGAGATCAAAATTTTATTTGTCGATTCAGCCTGTCCATTGGCTCTTGGATAGTAAGCACAAGAAGTCCTATGTAGAATTCTATACCTGTTAAAAATTTCCTGCAGGACCTTATTGACAAAATGTGTACCTTGATCTGTACAAATTTCAAATGGGCATCCAAACCTGCAAATGATGTTACTATAAATGAAATTGGCAACAGTTTGTGCAGTGCAATCGGGGGAGGCAATAGCTTCAGCCCACTTTGTCGCATAATCTGTAGCTATCAAGAGATATTTTTCTCTTTTTGGAAAAGCGGGAGGGTAGATGGGCCCTACAAAATCTAGCCCCCACTTCTCAAATGGTTGCCAGGAAGTGGAAACAACCAAGGGGTTATGTTTCTGCTTTGTTGGCTTAGGTCCACACCTTTGGCAAACATCACATGCCTTTCCCCACTCATCTGCATCCTTAAATAGTGTAGGCCACCATAGACCAGCATCCAGTATCCTCTGACTCATAATATGCCCTGGAAGGTGCCCACCACCTGTTCCTTCATGTGCAGAGTGAAGGACTTCCCTCACTTCTTCTTCTTCCAAACATTTCCTGAACCGGTCATCCTTTCCCTATCTATACAATTTATTTGCAATGAAGGTATATGGTCTACTCTTGATTAGCAGTCTCTTCTTTTGTACAGCACTAGCCTTTTCCGGATACACCCCAGTTTTAATGAAATTTTTGATATCATAATACCAACCTTGAGCCTTGACAGCAAACAGATGAGCATCTGGAAAATCATCATTGATTCCACTAACTTGTTCCATCATATTGATTCTGGAAAGGTGATCCGCCATAACATTTTCTTTACCTGGTCTGTGGACCACAGAAAAATCAAACTCTTGGAATAACAATAACCACCTCCATATTCTACCGGTGGTTTGTGGTTTGTTGAGCAAGTACTTGAGAGGTTGGTGGTCAGTTATAATAACGAATTTTACTCCCAACAAGTAATGAAGAAATTTTTGGACCGCAAAAACCATTGCTAAGGCTTCCCTTTCAGTGGTGCTGTAATTCCTTTCAGCCTTAGTCAAAATTCTACTAGCATACTGAATTGGTCTGTCCATCTTAAATTCTTCACTAGGTTGTGTCAAAACTGCCCCCACTGCATAGGCACTGGCATCTACATGTATATGAAAGATTCTTGACCATTCAGGTGTGATCAAAATAGGAGCAGACACTAACCTTGACCGCAATGTTTGATATGCTTTTTCTTCCTCTTCTTCCCATTTAAAAGGTACTTCCTTACCTGTAAGTCTAGCCAGAGGTCTAGCTATCTCTGCATACATTTTAATAAACCTTCTATGGTATCCAGTATGCCCCAAAAAACTCTGGATCTCTTTAGGGGATTTAGGTTTAGGCAACTTTAAGATAGAAATGATTTTGTCAGGATCCGGGGCCATACCTTTAGCTGACACCACATGTCCTAAGAGAGTTCCTTCTGTCACAAGAAAATGACATTTGTTTGGATTGAGCTTTAACTTAGTCTCCCTGCATCTTTTGAAAACATTCTGCAGCTGCCTCAAGTGGTGGTCCAAACAATCTAGAGGAGTTTCTTTGTGAGATCCTGAAAACGAAGAGAAGTCATCCATGAAGATTCTAAGTGATTCCAGCAATAGGGGGCCAAAAATGAGATTGACCGTTCTGTTAAAGGTGGCTGGAGCATTTCTGAGCCCAAATGGCATTTTTACATACACATATGTTCCCCAAGGTGTGATAAAAGCAGTCTTTTCTCGATCCTCTGGGTGTATTGATATTTGATTATAGCCACTGAATCCATCCATAAAGCTATATAAGGCATGCCCAGCTACTTCTTCAATGACCTGTTCTGCAAAAGGCATTGGGAAACCATCTGGAATGGTCACCTTATTGAGTGCTCTAAAATCAACACAAATTCTGATTTTATTAGTATTCTTCTTTGGTACTATAACCATAGGGGAGAGCCACTCTGAGTGTTCTACAGGAATGATGATTCCTGCATCCTCCATCTTCTGGATTTCCACATAGACAGCTTCAGCATATTTTGGGTTAAGTCTATAACTCTTCCCTCTTATAGGTTTTGCTCCATCAACCAGAGGGATTCTGTGCTCTCCATAAGTTGCAGGCACTCCTTCTAAGTCTTTATAATGCCAAGCAAAAACATCTATATATTGGGTCAAGAATGATTTTACCTTTTCAAGGAGCCCTTGGTGGCTCCACAACCAAGTGGCCACCAAAACTGGCCGATCATTGTCTTGATTGCCTAATTGTATTTCTTGGACAGGATTTCTCTCTACCAGAGTATCCTCCTTCTCCTCTCCTTCCTTGTCTTTGTCTTCTAGCTTTTCTTGCATTGCTTCATAAGCAGGGGTGTTTTGGATTTCAATATGTTCTTCCTTATCCTGCATCCATCCTGCAGGTATTTCTTGAATTGGAAAAGAACACTCTTCACTAGAATCTTTTACCTTGCCTTTAGCTTTATTAACTTCATTTTCTGTGGTAGTCATATCCTCCTCCAAAATGCATTTGAGGGTTGTCTTCCTGCCCCTTCTGTGGTTTGTAATGGGCTCTCCCAATCCATCAACCTGGACTTTTTCCTTAGCTTCGTCATAACCTTCAAATGTACAAGAATTAGTAAGGAAAACTCCAAAACAAGAGGAAGAGTTGCCTGCTTAGAGCCAATTTAGAATATCCTCTTCTTCTTCAAAATCTATTTGGGGTTGATCTTCCAATTCTGGTTCCAGGCATATGCCAACTGTTTGCATCATGCTAGTGTTTCCTTGATTATCTGGGCCCTCTTCTAAATAAATCTGTGTCAGGTCTTGCCCTCTCTTTTGTACCCACATAGTGTCTTTACCCCAATCATGAATGACACTTGCATGCCTCAGCCATGGTCGTCCAATTAAGAGGGGAAATCCTCCTTCAACCTGGGGCAATCTTAAAACCACAAAATCTAAAATAAATAGATTACCTTGCACTTCAAGTGGAACTTTTGGGATCACACCCAGGGGTCTTACTTTGCTCTGATCTGCCAAAGTAACAGTGAAATTTGCAGGCCTTGAAGGGTGGAGTCCAATCTTTTTCATTGTATGTTCAGGCATCAAATTAATGCCAGAACCACCATCCACAATGACTCCTTTAAATTCATGACCCTGGATAGATATTGTCAGCCGAGGACTTTTATAATCTGTAAGGGGTGCTTCCCTTACAATTTTTCCTTCATGTACAACAGCAGTCTTTGCCACCAAACTTGTAGTGGAAGCTTCATCAATTATCTGCAAGAGTTCTGACCTGAACTTCCCATCCATCTTTATTAAATCAAAAATACTAACCTCCTTTTTCATGGACTTGAGCAGTCTGGAGGCTTCTGATTCCTTAAGAGCTTGGGCTCCATTTGACTTATCCAACTCCTCATGAGCCCTGCTGAATGCATGTCCAATGGCATCACTGGTACCTGTGCAATTTTCCTTTTGCCTTGTGTCTGCACTTGTGGTGGCTAGGTCTTCGGACACACCTTTGTCTCTGTTTAATCCATTAATCAATGATTCTTGACCCATGTCCACTGGAGCCTTCCCCTTGCTTCTTGTCTGCACAGTAAAAGAGTCAATTTCCTCTAACTGCACCACCCTGGTAGATGGTGATGGCACCTTAACTTGATTTGCCATTTCTTTTTCCTGCACAGAAATCATTTGGATATGGGGCCCTGATGAAGAGGCTTGATTCTTAGGACAACCATATGTATAATGGTCTCTAGCCTCAGGGCAGTTCCTGCAAGGAGGTGCATTCTCTGGTAGGGTGCACCTACTTTGGTAGTGCCCGCATTCTCCACACCTAAAACAGATGATTGGCCTCCTAGGCCCATTTCCAAAATTATTCCTTTGTCTAGGATTATAGTTGTTACCTTGATTTTGTGCAGCAGCCATCACATTTGTGGTTGTTGGGGGTCCTCCTTGTGTCCAGTATGTCGTTGCAGGTATTCCCCTTGATTGGCATTCATGGGCCTCATGGCCAACCTTCCTGCATAATTGACAAGTTACACTTAGCAGAGGACACTCACTTACTATATGCCCTTGTTTGCTGCACATGGAACACCAAAGACCACTCTTGATGCCCCCTCCTTTGAGCTCCTGCAACTCCTGTCGCAGCTGAGCTAATTCCTCTGCTTGGGCCTCCTCGTCCTTTTGAAGCTTGAGTGCTTCAATCTCCCTTCTCAATTGAGCCACAGCAGTCTCCTCCTCTTTGTAGGGCTTATTTCTCTTTAAGCCCTCCAACTCCCTCCTCAGCTGGGTCACTGGATCCTCCATCTCTGTACCATATGTTGGTGGTGAAGAAGTTGTCCCATATTGGTGCCTTATTTGCTCCAGTCTTGTAGCCGTGGTGATGAACTCCTCTATGGAGGCTGTAGGTAATACTAATTCCTTTATTTTGCATTGAGTGGCTACTGGTAGGGGCTTGGCTAACCATTTCTTGACAAAAAAATCATGGGGTGGATCTAGTAGTTTAGCCATTAGTGCTTTGGCTCTGGTCACAAATTCTGGGAACTTTTCTCCTGGACCCAATCTCAAGTTCTCTAGCTCTTCTATGATAATCTCTGCTGTGTTCCCCTGCTGGAATTGATTTCTAAAAGCATCCTTCATCAAATCCCAAGTGGTAAAGTGGTTTTCAGCAAACTGGCTGAACCACTTATCTGCTAATCCCTCTAATGTGGCAGGGAAGAGAATTAGAAAGGCATCCTCCCTACCCATTAGACCTCTAGTTTTACAAAGTGCCAAAAATCTTCTAAGGTGCTCATCTGGATCCTCCTGAGCCAGGCCTTTGAAAGAGGGAAACTTTATATTTAATCTAGAGAGTAAAGTTTCTAAATCTACCTGACCCGCCATGCTGTTGACTGAAGATGTTGAGGATAGTGGACTGGAGGACCTTTTAGCAACCTTCCTTCTTGTCTGCTTGCAGGTGACCCTCAATGTTTGTGACCGGGTTGCGGTCATGAGCAGTTCATAGCCCACTTGAATATGAGGCACTTGATAAGAATATTTTACCTTTTGTTTGATGAAGTAGTACTGTGGTTGTGGTTCTGTCGACACTTGCTCTCTTCTATGCTTTGCACTTGATTTCTCCTAAGCTCAAATCTCCTTGGAGTCCCACCGGGCGTGCCAAATTTGTTGGGGAATTCTTTGACAAGAAGGAGTTTGAGGGTTTGTAGGAGAAAATGAAAGGACCAAAAGAGAAAATACACCTTGGAAGTTTCTGCCGTTTGATTACAGTAAGAAAAGTACAATGTTTGAAATACAAGATACACCAATACCTCTGTGCACAATCCCGCAGAGTGCCCAATTACAAAATATCCAATATCCCAATGTCCTCTTGCTGCCGACCTCCTCTGCAACAAACCTCCACCTGCTTCAAGCTTCTCCTTGTGCACACCTTGCACCAAGCTTCCACAAAGGGGGAGGAGTGAATACCTGCTGTCGGCAAGCGTACACTGCCAAAGGACCTTGAGATACTTGGGGGAACTATAGCTTAGCACTTCTCTGCACCAAAATCCTTGGTCACTCTCTATGCACCTTGCACTTCTACTTCTGTGCGACGTACTCTGGTGACTCTTGCACTTCTCTCCCTTGCTCCACTTTAGCCTATGCTCTCTTGCTTACTCTAACCCTGGTCCAAGAATGGCCCTTGCCTTGATTTGAGTGTGTCGATCACGTACGCTCCTAACTGCAAGTGAATCTTGGTGCTCACTTTGATG